>JAJPUD010004222.1:73731-146354 GCA_023553655.1 Myrmecobius fasciatus | reverse complement strand
CTGAAAAATAAAACTGGCAAAATGGAAAAAGAATGCATTGAATCAAGAAATTCAATTGGCCAGCTACAAAAGGAGCTAAAAAAGATATCTGAAGGAAATAATACTTTAAAAATTAAAATTGAACAAATAGAAGTAAATGACTCAATAAGACTTCAAGAATCAGTTAAACAAAAAGTTATCAAACTGTGCATACCCTTTGACCCAGCAGCGTTTCTATTGGGCTTATATCCCAAAAAATCATAAAGGACGGAAAGGGCCCCACACATGCAAAAATGTTTGTGGCAGCCCTTTTTGAGGTGGCTAGAAATTGGAAACTGAATGGATGCCCATCAATTGGAGAGTGGCTGAATAAAGTATGGTATATGAATGTTATGGAATATTATTTTTCTGTGAGAAATGACCAGCAGGATGATTTCAGAGAGACCTGGAGAGACTTGCATGAACTGATGCTGAGTGAAATGAGCAGAACCAGGAGATCATTATACATGGCAACAATACTATATAATGATCAATTCTGATGGACATGGCTGTCTTCAACAATGAAATGTTTCAAACCAGTTCCAATTGTTCGGTGAAGAAAGCCATATACACCCAGAGAGAGGGAGGTGAAATGTGGACCACAACATAACATTTTCATGCTCTCTATTGCTGTTTGCTTGCATTGTGTTTCCTTTCTCTGATTTTTCTTTCTTGTAGATACGATTTTTCTTGCACAAAAGTGATAAGTGTGGAAATATGTATACATATATTCGATTTGTCAAGTATTTTAACATAATTAATATGTAGTGGATATCCTGCCATCTAGGGGAGGGGTAGGGAGTAGGGGGGAAAATTTGTAACAGAAAGCTTTTTAAGGGTTAATGTTGAAGAATTACCCATACATATGTTTTGCAAACAAAAAGTTTTAATAAATAAAAAAAGAAGTTAAGTCAATTACAAGAAGGAATAGATAGCAGAATTGTACTAGTGAAGGCCCTTAACCCTCTTCTCAGAATTAAATAAATCTAACTAAACAACAAAAGAAAATTAAGGAAGTTAATAGATTCTTAAAAAATATAGATATAATAGACCATTGGGAAAAAATGAATAAGAATAGAAAGGAATATACCTTTTTTTCCAGTAGTACATGGGGCCTATTTGAACGCATATTAAGACATAATAACCCTCAATCAAATGTTGAAAGTCAGAAATAGTAAATGCATTCTTTTCTAATCATGATGTAGTAAAAATTACATTCATCAAAAGGGTAGAGATAAACCAAAAACCAATTAGAAATGAATAATCTAATCCCAAAGAATGAATATATGAAACAATGAATAATTTCACCCAAGAGAATGACAACAATGAGACAACATATCAAAACTTATAGGATGCAATGAAAGCCAAAAGGATAGTTTTATATCTCTAAATTATTACATGAATAAAATAGAGGAAGAAGAGCTAAATGAATTGGGCATGCAACTAAAAAATCTGTGAAATGAATAAATTAAAAATCCAATTGAATACAAAATTAGAAATTCTGAAAATCAAAGGAGATATTAATAAAATTGAAAGTAAGAAAACTATTGAATTAATCAATAAAACTAAGAGTTAGTTTTCTGAAACAAAAAACAAGAAGATAAATCTTAAGTTCAGAAAGTAAAACATCAAATGACCAGCATAAAAAATGAAAAGGGTAAACTCACCACCAATGAAGAAGAAATTGAAGCAATAATTAAGAACTATTTGTCCAAATATATTCCAACAACTTAAAAGCCAGAATCCTACAATATATTGTTTACAAGAAACACATTTACAGCAGAATGATACATACAGAGTAAAGGTAAAAGATTGGAACAGTATCTATTATGCTTCAGGTGATGTAAAAAAAAAAAAAAAGCAGGGGTAGTGATCCTGATCTTAGATCAAGGGAAAGCAAAAATAAATCTAATTAAAAGAAATATATCTTGCTCAAGGGTAACATAGATAATGAAGTAAGATCAATACTAAACATATATGCACAAAGTGGTATAGCATCTAAATTCCAAAGGAGAAATTAAGAGAGCTGGAAGAAAAGACAGCAAAACTATGCTAGTGGGGGATCTCAAACTTCTTCTCTTAGAACTAGATAAATAAAATGACAAAATAAATAAGAAAGAAATCAAGGAAGTAAATGTAATACTAGAAAAGTTAAAAATGATATATCTTTGGAGGAAATTCAATATAGACAAAAAGGAGTACACATCCTTCTTGGAAATTCATGGAACCTATACAAAAATTAACCAAATATTTGGGCATAAAGACCCTAAAATCAAATGCAGAAAGCATAAATAGTAAATGAATTTTTTCAGATCATGATGCAATAAAAAATACGTGCAAAAAAGGGCAGTAGAAAATAGGCCAAAAATTAATTGGATACTAAGTAATCTAATACTAAGGAATGAATCTTTGAAACAACAAATCATAGAAATAATCAATAATTTCATCCAAGAGAATGAAAATAATGAGACAACATACCAAAATTTGTGAAATGCAGCCAAAACAGTAATTAGGGGAAACTTCATATTTCTAGGTCCTCACTTGAACAAAATAGACAAAAAGAAGATCAATTAATTGGGCTTACAGCTAAAAAAGCTAGGGAAGAAACAATTAAAACCCCCCAATTGAATACAAAATTTGAAATTTTAAAATTGAAAGGGGAGATTAGTAAAATTGAAAATAAGAAAACTATTGAATTAATAAACAAAAGAGTTGGTTTTATGAGAAATCAAATAAAATAGATAACACTCCAGTTAATTTGATTAGAAAAAGGAAAGAAGAACATCAAATTGTTAGTCTCAAAAATGAAAAGGAGAATTTTCCACCAATGAAGAGGAAATTAGAGTAATAATTAGGAATTATTTTGCCCAGCTTTATGTCAATAAATTTGATAATCTAAGTGAAATGGAGGGATATCTATAAAAATAGAGATTGCCCAGATTAACAGCAGAGAAAATAAACTACTTAAATAGTCCCATTTTAGAAAAAGAAATAGATGAAGCTACTAATTAACTCCCTAAGAAATAATCTCCAGGGCCAGATGGATTTACATGTGAATTCTATAAAACGTTTAAAGAACAATTAACTCCAATACCAATACTATATAAACTATTTGAAAAAAAATAGGGAAAAAGGAGTACTACCAAATTCTTTTTATGACACAGATATGGTACTGATACCTAAACCAGGTAGGATGAAAACAGAGAAAGAAAATTATACACCAATTTCCCTAATAAATATTGATACAAAATCTACTTAGTGCCAATAACAATCAAACTCCCAAGAAATTATCTTATCGATCCAAAAAATAAAACAAAATAAAGTTCATCTGGTAGTACAAAAGGTCAAGAATTTTAATGGAATTAATGAAAAAAATGTAAATGAAGGTGGCCTAGCTGTGCCAGATCTAAAACCGTATTATAAATCAAAGGTCATCAAAACCATTTGGTACTGGCTAAGAAATATAATAGTCAATCAGTAGAATAGGTTAGGCTCATAGTACAAAATAGTCAATGACTATAGTAATCTAGTGTTTGATAAACCCAAAGACCCCAGCTTTTGGGATAAGAATTATCTATTTGACAAAAAGTGCTGACAAAATTGGAAACTAGTATGGCAAAAACTAGGCACTGACCCATACCTAACACTGTATACCAAGATAGGGTTGAAATGGGTTAATGATCTAGACATAAAGAGTGATATTACAAGCAAATTAGAAGAACATAGGATAGTTTGCCTCTCAGATCTGTGGAGGAGGAAGGAATTTGTGACCAAAAAAGAACTAGACATAATAGATAATTTTGATTATATTGTTACAAATTTTGTGTACAAACAAAACTAATGCAGACAAGATTAGAAGGGAAACAATAAAATGGGAAAACATTTTTACATTCAAAGGTTCTTTTAAAGGCCTAATTTCTAAAATATGGAGAGAATTGATTCAAATTTATATGAATCCATGCCATTCTCCAACTGATAAATGGTCTAAGGATATGAATAGAGAATTTTCAGATGAAAAAATTAAAGCCATTTCTAGTAATATGAAATGATGCCCTAAATCATTATTGACCTAAATCACTAATGCAAATTAAGAAACCTCTGAGCTACCACTATACACCTTTCAGATTGGCTAAGATGACAGGAAAAGATAATGAAGAATGTTGGAGGGGATATGGGAAAACTGGGACACTAATACATTGTTGGTAGAATTGGAATGGATCCAATCATTCTGGAGAGAAATTTGGAACTACATCTAAAGGGTTATCAAACTGTGCATACCCTTTGACCTAGCAGTGTTTCTACTAGGCTTATATTCAAAAAAAAAAAAATTAAAGGAGGAAAAGGGACTCCATGTGCAAAAAATGTTTATGGCAGCCTTTTTTGTAGTGGCAAGAAACTGGAAACTGAGTGGATGCCCATCAATTGGAGAATGGTTGAATAAATTATGGTATATGAATGTTATGGAATATTGTTCTGTAAGACATGACCAACAAGATAATTTCAGAGAGGCCTGGACTTACATGAACTGATGCTAAGTGAAATGAGCAGAACCAGGAGATCATTATACACAGCAACAAGATTATACACTGAACAATTCTGATGGATATGGCTCTTTTCAACAATTAAATGATTCAGATCAGTTTCAATGATCATGTGATGAAGAGAGCCATCTACACCCAAAGTGGGGAATGCCGGAACTGAGTGTGGTTCACAATGTAGCATTTTTACTCTTTTTATTATTTGCTTTCATTTTATTTTTTTCTCATTTTTTTCTTATTTGATTTGATTTTTGTTATACAGCAAGATAATTGTATAAATATGTATTCAAATATTGGATTTACCATATATTTCTACCATGTTTAACATGTACTAGACTACTTGCCATCTAGGGGAGAAGGTGGGGGAAGGGGGGAAATTGGAACATAAGGTTTTGCAATGTTGAAATGTTGAAAATTATTGTTGAAAAATTATTCATGCATATGTTTTGAAAATAAAAAGCTTTAAAAAAATAAAAGGGTCAAAAATAAAAAAAAATTAAAAAAACAAATTAATCTGTGGTCATATAATTTTCTCAAAATCTTGGTTGTCCTCTTCTTGACATTCTCTATCTTATCACTGTATTTAAAAAGTGGCTCTCTAAACTAAACACACAATTCAATAGGTAGTTTGAATATGGAAGAATACAGTGTCTTCCCTAATTTTTGATACTATACTCCTCTCCAGGTAGCTTTGTGGCACAATGAATCGACTACAGACCCTGGAGTCAAGAAGAATTAAATTCAAATCCAACATCAGACATTTACTACTTTGTGATCCTGGGCAAGGTCATCCAACCCTATGTGCCTGTTTTATTATATGTAAAAATGAACTGGACTATGAAATGACACCCCAGTATTTTTGCCAAAGAAATTCCAAATGGTTTTACAAAGATTTAGAGATGACGAAATGATAACAGCAAATTCTCCTCTCCATGCTCCCTAAGACCAAATTAACTTATTTTGGGGTGCCATGTTGGATTGTGGACTCATACTGTACTTGCTGTACTTTGAATTCTTAGGTATTTTTTCAAAGGAAAAGCTATACCATTCCTGTCTTGTATTGAGATTTGTTGAAGTAGACTTAGATGAAAGCCTAAAAATACAGTTAAGAATCTAGATTTTGAATTTATTGGTAAAGGAAACTCTCAATTGAGGAAATTCCTACCAATTCCAGCTGGCACTTTCTGATATGATATATATGAACACATGTAAGCATATGTACATACACTTATGAATATATACATATGTAAACACAATACATGTATATACACATTTGTATACTTGTCTATATGAATGCATGCTTGTATCCTTCAGAGAACTATCATTTCACTGATTTAGGTATTCCTTCCACTGATGAAGATCAAAATTTGGAAGATAATCTTTAATATTTGTTTTAGTTGAAAAATCCACTCCCCTGTAGCCCATGGGTAATAAGCTTGGTGATGCTGATCCTTCAATAAAAGAGGCATATATTCCTATATGCCATTCCATATTCAAATTCTTTAAATCTTGGTAACATCTCTCAGAGTATCTACTCTCCTGCTTCAAAAGCCCAGAATCACCTTCATTGAAAAAGTTACTTATAGGCTTTTTCTCACTATATAAAGCTATGGGTTGCTTAGTACTTCTCAGTGGTTAGGAGTGGTATTCAATTAAGTACTTTGCAGAGAAACTTTATACCTTTCATTTATTTTAGATGATTACTAGAAAAGGAGCTAACAAAATGATTTTCATCTTAACTGCATTGCCTTTGTCGTAGATTTATCCTCCATTGTCAAGTGGAGACTAAGACAGTCTTCCATGAATGTTGTTTTTTTACTTTGGATGTGATTCTCTGAGTGAGAACACCTGCAGCTTTTTTTGGTAAGATAAGGAATAATTTTAAAATATCATGCATTAGTCAGTCATAGATACTCAACTACTGCAAGTTCACCAATGTCCTGGTTATCCTGTATTCGAAACACTAACTTCTCAATTTTCTCAGTGTCTAAATTCCTGAAGTCTATCAATCAAAATTATGGGTCTCTGGCCAGAAGCATACTTCTGGACATCCTGTTAGTATTAGCCTCTTACATAAAAAATTCCAGCTTAAAAACTGTACATATCTTAGCTGGAATGTGTTGCTCACTGCTACATCAAATGATAAAGGATAGACTAAAAGATATCCCCCAAAGACACTGTGCTTAGGGGATTTCTAGTACTTTTGTACCTTTGTGATCCTCATCTTCACACTACTCTTTCAGTATATTACCCTTCATCAACATACAGATAAATAATAAATAAATGTCCTAGTACTGTCTCAAAATGTATATATGCAATTTGTCTTAGCAATCTGGGCAGATAATTGTTCTGTTCCAACTAAACAGTCATCTCCTTAACTTTGGAGATGTGAGAAGAAAAGCTTTCCCACACAGTAGAGACAATCTGGAAAAGAAGAAACAGAGAAGGGGAAAGTTTCATGCTGAAAGAAAATGAATTATGCCAATAATATGTCAATATTATGCAAATAACATTCTATTTGCATAATATAACATTCTCATTACAACACACAAGTCAACATCATATCAAGCCAATACACCATCACACCACAAAGCCAACAGCATACCACTATGTCAAATAAAAATCAACATCAGACCATGAAAGCCAACATGTCAACAACACATCTATTATATATACTTCAATAACATACTCATTACATGCTAGCATTTTACCATTGATGCAGATTACATGTCAACAGCCAAATGCATGTCAACACCTTGCTATAAAAGGCCATCAACTTGTTAACAAGACAACAATTATATGCTATTACTTTCCAATCAAATTGACAACAAAGAAACAACATGACAACAGCATGTCAATTGTACACTAACACTTTACTGCCAAAGCCAAATTTAATTCAAGCCCAACAACATACAAACAACGCTAACAATATGTCAATTATACATCATTCTTTGCCAACAAAACTGTCAAACATACCAAATACTCACCCATAATCTATGAATTACATGTCAATACTTTAACATCAAAGCCAACAACAAACAAATGGCTCACCAGCACTAAAATGAAAGCTGAAGATACATCAATTACACATTAACATTTTACCATCAAAGGCCCACAACATGCTAGCAACATGGCAGTTACACATTGATTCTTATTGCACTTATTATGTGCCAAGAACTTGTCAAAAAAATGGCAAAACATTAGTGCCAGCTAACAGCACACTGATTTTATGCAACACATTACTGTTGAAGCCAAAACCATATCAACAACTCTCCAGCAATATGACAATTACATTAATACCAAAACCAATAACACATCAATAACACACTATTAATATAGCAATTATAGAACATTTACTAACAAAGCCAATTACATATATATTGTTTTTTCTAGGATATTTTTTACATTGTCTTCTATTTTTATTCTTTGTATTTTGTTTTATTATTTCCTGTTCTTACAACTTTTCTGACTCCCCCATTGACAAAACCTAATTTTGAAGGAGTCACTTTCTTCTTTAAAATTCTTTATTTCTTTTACAAACAAAATGAACAGAAACAAGATTAAAAGGGAAGTATAAAGATAGGGAAAAATCTTTATAGCTAGTGTTTCTGATAAAAGTTTCATTTAAAAAATATTTAAAGAACTGTGTCAAATTTGTAAGACTATAGATCATCAAGATGGCAGAGAACAGACATGTATCTATGTGACCTTTTCTTATCTTCTCTCAAATTAACAATAAATTAAGCCTCTGAACTGGTTTTGAAGTGACAAAATCCACAAATATTTAGAGTATAACAAATTTCCAGAAGACACTTTGGAAGAACTTCAGAAAAGGTCTCTTTTAATTGGGCAGGGTGAAAGCCTGCTTAGCCTAAACCATAGCCCAGGAAGCCCAGAGAAAGGAGCTGGGGTGGGGAGTCAGGCGTTGTGGTATATGCACACTGGGGAATCTACTGGGAGGCACCTAGGTTATTCTGTCCTGGTTGCAAGCTGGTGGTTATGCTGATTTGCTATAAGACACTCAAAAGCAAATACAAAAGACAAATTGTTAGTCACTGAGCCCCAGAAAAACACAGGACCTGGCCATATTTATCCAGCACCTGGAGTCAGTTAGCAGAAGTGCCCCAGGGCAAACTAAAGCACCAGTGACCCCTCTGCCTTCAGAGCACACCTCAACCTTTTAAAAATGAGCAAAAAAGCAAAAAGAACTCTGAATATAGATAGTTTTTATGGAGAAAGAGTACAGACCTCAAATCTTGAGGACCCTAAAGGCAAATCAACTCCAGATGAAGTACGAAAGGCTGATATGAGTTGATCCCCATTTCATAAGGCTCTCTTGAAAGAATTCCAAAAGGATCTTAAAAGACAGTCAGCATAAAAATGGGTAAAGGAAATAAGATCTTTGCAACAGTATATGGGAAAGGAAAGCCAGAACTTATCTAAAGAAAACTCCTTAAAATAGACTTGATGAAATGGAAAAAAGCATATAATTCCTTACAAAAAAGATATGAAAAAGAAACCAATTTGTTGAAAAACAGAATGTGTGAAAAGTAAAAAATCCAATGAACAAAACACCTTAATTGGCCAAATGCAAAGGAAGATAAAAAAAAAAAAGCTAGCTGAAGAAAATAATTTACTAAAAATTAGAATGGAACAAATGGAAATGAATGACTCAATGAGACTTCAAGAATCAGTCAAACAAAATCAAAACAATGAAAAAATAAAAGAAAACATAAAATACCTCAGTAGAAAACCAACTGACCTAAAAAAAATAGATCTAGGAGAAACAACCTAGATATTATTGGACTTCCTGAAAACCATGATGAAAAAAGAGCCTAGACATCATCTTTCAGGAAATGATCAAGATCAATTGCCTGGGTGCCTAGAACCAGAGGGTAAAATAACCAATAAAAGAATTCACTAATCACCCCCTGAAAAAGACCCCAAAATGAAAACTCCAAGCAACATCATAGCTAAATTTTAGAATTATCAAATATAAAATATAAAAAGCTCATGAGAAGAGGAATACCTTAAAAAGCAAATTGTCAAAATGGGAAAAGAGATAGAAAAATTCACTGAGGGAAATGATTCCTTGAAAATTAGAATTGGGAAAATGGAAATAATGACTTTATGAAAAATAAAGAAACAAAATAAAACCAAAGGAAAAAAATAGAAAACAATGTGAAATATCTCTTTGGAAAAATACATTCTAGAACCAAAAGACAAAATATAAATCCTAAAAGAAATCCCAAGATAAAAACCCCCAGGAATATAATAGTCAAATTCCAGAAATTTCAGGTCAAAAAAGAACATATTGCAAGGATCTAGAAAGAAAAAATTCAAATATGGGGCAGCTAGTTGGTGTAGTGGATAGAGCACCAGCCCTGAAGGTCAGGAGTACTTAAGTTCAAATCTGGCCTCAGACACTCAACACTTCCTGGATGTATGACCCTGGACAAGTCACTTAACCCCAATTGCCTCAGGGGAAAAATCATATATAATGAAGTCATAGTCAGGATAACACAAAATTTAGAAGCTTTTTCATTAAAGAATAGGGGAATTCCAGAGAATGAGGGAACTAGATTTACAAGCAAGAATCACCTACCCAGAGTTATACCTGAGTATAATACTTCAGAAGGAAAGGTAGACATTCAATAAAATAAAAACAAAAAAAAACTTTCAAACATTCATGTTGAAAAAACCAGAGCTGAATAGAAAATTTGATTTTCAAATATATTACTCAGGAGAAGCATCAGGAAGTAATCAGCAAAGGGATAGCATAAGGAATTTAAATAATAATAATAAGGTTTATCTGCTTATATTCCTACATGGGACAATAATAGTGTAACTCATAAGCACTATCTCATTATTATGGAAGTTAGGAGTATTTATAGCCAGAGGATATAGATGTAAATTGAATAAGAAGGAATAATATATTTAAAAAATTAAATCAAGTGGTGAGAAATGAATATACTGGAAGAAGAAGAAAGTGAGAATTGGAAT
This sequence comes from Myrmecobius fasciatus, assembly GCA_023553655.1. Lineage (NCBI taxonomy): Eukaryota > Metazoa > Chordata > Mammalia > Dasyuromorphia > Myrmecobiidae > Myrmecobius > Myrmecobius fasciatus. The sequence goes on along the minus strand of JAJPUD010004222.1, from coordinate 135,795 downwards.
GGTGTAAAATGTCTGCCATAAAAGAGACAACAAAAACATTTTACAGAACAGGGAAAGAAAAAGAATGAGTAAATCTTACTCTCATCAAAACTGTCCCAAAGAGAAAATAATATACACTTAAGATGGGTATAAAACTCTATCTTACCCTGTGAGAAAGTAAAAGGGGAAGAGGACATGGGAATGCAGGAGAGGAATAGAAGAGAAAGAGGGCATTTTCAGGGAGGGTTTGATCAACAGCAAAACACTTCTGGAAACATTCAGGGGGAAGGAGAGAGAAAAATAGAATAAATGGGAGAAATAAAATTACTAATATTAATTGTGAAAAGAATTTTGAAGCAAGTTACTCTGATGAAGGCCTCATTTCTCAAATGTATAAGAAATGTATAAGCAAAGTGTACCATGTATAAAGTAATAGCAATGTTGTGGGATAATCATGTGTGAATAATTTTGCTATTCTCAGCAGTGTAATGATCCCCAACTACTCTAAAGGACTTATGATGAGAACTTCAATTCATACCCAGAAAAACAGATTGTGTCTGAATACAAATTGAAGTATATTTTTTGTTTCTTTTTTTTAATTTTATTTTCTTGAGGATTTTTGTTTGTTTTGCTGGGGGAAGGAATTTATGTTTTCTTTTACAACTTGACTTTTATAGAAATATTTTGCATAATTTTATGTGTGCCTTTTAAATGCAAAAGGAGTAGGAAGGGAGGGAATCTGTAACTCAAAGTTTTAAAAACAAATGTTAAAAAAAATATTTACATGTAACTGGGGAAATAAAGTATTAAAAAAACACAATGATAACAATTCAATAAAGATTTGGGAGAAAGAGGTGAGGGGGAAGAGAACTAATAAGAGAAATACAGTATGTTATTTTATTTTATAAGCATAGATTATACAAAATAAATCAATGTGCACTATGTAACAACAACATGTAAAGCCCTGGGTTAGGTGATACAGAGTTATGTGCTCTCTCTTTTATCCCAATTTCATGTCACACTTTTAATTTAGTTTCCTCCTACATTCTAATTGCTTTGAAATTATTTGGGTTTTATGTTTTAGTTGTATAAAAATTATTTCACAACAAAGAGCATGACTTACTTCATCTTTAGTAGCTCTGTCACAGAGCTTGGAGATTGACAGAGAATAGTTATTTGATATTCATCAGGTAAATGAATGTCCATTGAATCAATTAATTAAAAAAGATATGAATATGTATTACTCTTAAAAGGGCATAAAAAAGTGACTATGTAGAAAAATGCTAAGAATTCAAAGGAATATTGATGGTTTAATATAAAATGAGTTTAGAGTAGAAAATGTCCAAGATCTTTTTCAGCTCTAACATTCTATCTATGAACCTATTTTCCTAATAACTTTCCTTCTCAGAGTTCACTTATTGGTTTGTTCTATACATCTTTACTAAAGGGGCTTTACATTAAAAAATGTATTTTAGGTCTGTATGTTTATATTATATGTCTCTACTCAACTGTAAGTTCCATAAAGGAAGGACTTATGTCACAATTAACCTTTTTTTTTCCTCCCCTCCTGGATCCACCCATTGTGGCATGTGGTAGGTCCCTATTAAAGGGACACTGAGTGAATAAATGGATGAATGAAAAAGTTGCTAAATGCTATATTGGTCCTTAATTATGGAGGGTCTTAAAGTTCCAGCTATACTTTATATATTTCAAAAGAAAAAATCAACTATCAAATTCTTTAATATATTAGACTTGAATGAATTTATAGAGACAAAACTTACCCTTCCTGAATCTAACATTAACTCTACTGAACATTCCACAAAGACTGACAATCTTTTTTCCTACATTCATAGAATCTAGTTCATAAGGAAGGTATATTATAAGATTAGGGAGTTCAAATAAATCACCACAAGTTTATTAACCACTTGCTTTTTCCCAGATATTATGGTAGATATTATGGATACAAAGACAAAAAGAAACAACTAAGTGTTTACTAGGCACTGTGCTAAGCACTGAGAATATGATTACAGGCAGAAAAAAAGGCAGTCCTTCCCTTGAGGAGCCTACATTCTTATGGGACAAAACAAGAAATATAAAGGGAGTGATAAACGACAGGAAGTGAAATTCACAGGGTCATGGCAGATAAAGTCTTGTGAAGATAGATCTTAGGAACATAGATTGAAGAAAAAAACAATAACAACAGAGCATGTTTGACCAACAACAAAACTTGGACATTCTCCTTAAAACAAAGACTAAAAGAGGAATCAGTTGGTCAGAAGTGGCCAAAGGAGCAAGGGATATACTTCCAATATGAGAATATAGCTTCCAGTATTAAAAGGTTTTTATGGCATTGCCAGGGAGGAAATAGTCCCATGAAGAAGAGTCATCTGTAAAGCCTGGATGGAGATATAGTTGGCCCAATCTTCCTTTTCATTATTATGTTAAATAGTTTAATAATTTATTTTTCTCCATTTCATGCGAATAAAATTTTAACATTCTTTTCAGATTTTACATTTCAAAAACTCTCCTTTCTTCTCCAACTAATTGAGAAGGGGGAAAATGATATAGGTTACATATATAATATATATAATTACGCAAAATACATTTCCATGGAAATAATTCTGTAAAAAAAAAGACAAAAAAAGAAAAAAGTTAAAAAAAGAAACATGTTTTTTGCATTCAAGCTTCACCAATTCTTTTTTTTTTGTGAGGTGAATTGTATGTTTCTTCATAAGTCCTTCAGAAGTATCTTATTGTATAGCTAAGTTATTCACAGCAAATCATCTTACAGTATTATTATTACTGCACACACAGTTCTCTCAGTTTTGCTCTTTTCACTTTGCATCAGTTCATGTAAATCTCTCCAAGTTTTTCTGAGAGCATGCTCTTTGTCATTCCTTATAGCACAATAGTATTCCATCACCATCATATGCAAAAACATGTTCAATCATTCCCTAATTAACATATTCCCTCAATTTCCAATTCTTTGTCACTAACAAAAGAGTGGCTATAAATATTTTTTTGTACATATATGCCATTTTCATTTTGAATTTGTACCTCTGGGGTATAGACCTAGTAGTGCAATCTCCTTTTCAAAATATAAGTTCTATGTCTGTTGTCTGAGGCAGGATTCTAACACAATGCAATGAAAAAATTTTGAGCTTTTATTATGTGGCAGGCATTATGTTAAATAAAGGGTATACTCTTTAAAAAAAATAGCCCCTGCTTTCGCAGGATTTACAGACTAATGAGGGAGGCAATATGAAAGCAATTATGTTCATACAAAATGTATACAGTGTATATGGAAGGTAGTCTCAAATGAAGGGAAAAGATACTGGAGATATAGAGTTAGAGGAAGTTCAAATTCATCTCTCTATTCCTTATTCTAAACTGTCTCACAGATAATGTAAAATATACAAAGGAGAGTAAAGAGTGATCAGGCTGTATCCGTAATATTTGGTAAGGGTTTAAAAAAAATAGGAAATTTTGACTTTCTCATAGAGGAGTAATTCACTGAGCATTCTTGAGGAGAGCAAGAGAAATGCTAGACTCATGCTTTATGAATATTAATTTGAACAGCTGTGTGGCAGATGAATTAGAGAGAGAAGAGACCAATTGGTAGGCAACTAAAAATCATTGAGATGAGGGGTAAAGAAAGGATGGTGACTCTGTGAATGGAAAGAAAGGAAAATAGAGAGACTTTGTGGCTATAAAATCAATAGGACTTAAAAATTAATTAAATATCAAGGTTAGAGGGGATTGGACAGTAAGTGATAACTCCTAGGTTGTAAATCAGTGTGATGGAAAGATGATGTTGTCTTTGACAAACAGGGAAGTTTGGAGGAGTTTGTAGTTGTGTATTTATTTGTTTTAAGGGAGATGAATTCTGTTTTGAACTATTGAGTTTGACCTACCTTTGGGATATCCAAGTAGAGATGACTAAAAGGCTGCTAGTGAGAGTATATTAGAATCCTGGAGAGAGATGAATGATAAATATGTAGAATTGAGTGTTCTCTGAGCAGGAGATGCTAATTAATTTCCTGTGTTAGGTGAAAAGGTGATTTTTGCCTGAAGGAGTTACTTTAGTAAGTTCAAATCCCAGTATATAGCCTTAGGTATCAAATATAGGCTATGGAAATTTTAAATCTAAATATCAATCATCTTAATGCTATTTCTTATGACAAAGGAAATAATGCCAAAATCACTACAATTATGAAACAAAATGAATAGAGGATTTGAGGTTTAAAATAAATGAGCAAACAAGAACAGAAAATTTTGCCCTCAGAACTATAAATATCTCCTCTGAGACTGGGATGAGAAGTAGAGCTGCATTCACCACTTCACTGCATTTTTCCATTGGGTAAATATTTTGAATTTGACCTAGATAGTTTGAAGTAAAAGCTGTGCCTTTACAATGCCAACATATTGATTTGTTTGGCTTCTGTATATTGACATAACCCCTCTTCAATGAACCAGTGATTCAGAGTGAAAATCAGTAATCATTTGATAATTATTTACTATATCTTTCTATGTATTGAAGAAGGTATTGAAAATACAAACACAAAAGTAAAACTTTCAGCTACCAAAAAAGTGAAGCTGCTTCAGAGTTTTCAATATTATCCACACCTGAAAAATATATCTTACTATTATATCACTGACCTATGGTGATCCAACTTTGTTCAAACATTTCCAGTGATAAGAAACTTACTTCTTTCTGAAGTAACTCATTTCACATTTGAACATCTTTAATTACTTACAGCTCTCTGTCATATCATCTTGGGTCCCAACTGCACCCCTATAATATTTGTCATGATTTGTATCCCAGAGCTAAGCAGAATAAATTTAATTATTTAACTACATGACAAGTCTTCAAATATAATATACAACTATCATGTCATGTTCTTGAATATATTCTAATGCAAATCTCTGATCATGAAGCAATTTTGTTTGACACTTCCTTTTTACATATCCTTTTAAAACTAATATTCAAGATTCTCTATAGCCTAGGGTGTGGTTATGAATACACTCTGATGTAAAGACATCAAAGAAAAAGATATTAAGAGGTTAGAAAAGGTCTGTACTTGAAAAAGAGGAAAGGGAATGTATAATGGGGCAATTAGTTTACACCAAGAGGCTTGAAAGACCTATTACAACAGAGGTAAAAAAGGGAGTGGCATGAGCATTGTTGAATCTTGATTTCACTAGTATGGGCTCTAAGAGGGAACCACAATCATTCCATCCAGCATAGAAGTTTATTTAATCCTATAAAGAAATAGGAAGAGAAAGAGGAAAAGAAAAGGAAGGGACAGGATAGAAAAAATGGGAGAAACACTAAGAAAAAAATAAGAGGGGGAAGGGTTGATGGAAGATAAGTTAGTGGATAGAGTGGGTAAAAAAATACTTTTAAGAGAAGGGGAAAGGGTGATAGGAGATGAAGTAGTGGGTGGGGTGGGTTTAAAAAAAGGAATAAGGACAGGGTGGAAAGACAGAACAAAAGTGTATACAGGGGTAAAAATAGGATGGAGGCAAATTCAGAGTTGGTAATCATAACTGTGAATATGAATGTGAGGAATTCTCCCATAAACTGGAAGCAAAAAGCAGAATGGATTTTAAAAAAGAATCCTACAATATGTTGTTTAAACGAAACACAGAGACACATACAGGGTAAAGGTAAAAGACTGAAATAGAATTTATTATGCTTCAGCTAAGTAAAAAAAAAAAGGATTTCTGATCTCAGAAGAAGCAAAAGTAAAATTAAGTCTTATTAAAAGAAATAAGGAGGGAAAGTACATATTGATAAAGGGTATAGTAAATAATGAAATAGTAATGATACTAAATGTGTATGTACCAAGTGGTAGAGTAAGCAAATTCTTAGAGAAGAACTTAAGCCAGTTACAGGAAGAAATAGCAAAGAAATACCAAAACTATTCTAATGGGGGACATGAATTTCCCCTCTCAGAATCAGACAAATCTAAACACAAAATAAACAAGAAACAAACTAGGGAAATTAATAGGACTCTAGAAAACACAGATATGATAGAACTCTGCAGAAAATTGAATAGAAAGGCAGCTAGGTGGCACAATGGAGTCCTGAAGTCAGGAAGACCTGAGTTCAAATCTAGCCTCAGACACTTAACATGTCTTAGCTGTGTGACCTTGAGCAAGTCACTTAACCCCAATTGCCTCAGCAAAAAAGAAAAAAAGAAAGAAAATTGAATAGGAACAGAAATGAATACACCTTTTTCTTGGCAGTACATTGCACCTACACAAAAATTGATATTATATTTGGGCATAAACACCTCACAATCAAATGCAAAAAGGCAGAAATATTAAATGCTTCCTTTTCAGACCAAAATCCAATAAAAATTATATTCAATAAGTGGTCAGGGAAAGAGACTAAAAACTAATTGTAAATTAAATATTTTAATTCTAAAAAATTAGTGGGTCAACCCATAGAAAAAATTTATAATTTCATCCAAGAAAAATGACAATAATGAGAAAACATACCAAAACCTGTGTCATACAGGAAAAGTAATTCTCAGGGGAAATTTTATATCTCTAAATAATGAAATAAATAAAATAGAGAAAGATCAATGAATTGGGCATGCAACTAAAAAATCTAGAAAAAGAAAAATTAAAACCCCCCAATTAAATACCAAATTAGAAAATTTTAAACTCAAAGGAGAGATTATTAAAATAGAGACTAAAAAAACTATTGAACTAACAAAGCAAAATTTAAAGTCAGTTTTATGAAAAAAATAGATAAAACTTTAGTTAATTTGATGAGAAAAAGGAAAGAAAAAATCAAATCAGCAGCATGAAAAATGAAAGGGGTGAACTCATCACCAATGAGAAAGAAATTATTTAAAACTATTTTGCCCAATTTGGTAGCAAGTCTGATAATCTAACTGAAATGGACAAATATATACAAAAACATAAATTGCCCACGTTAACAGAAGAGGAAATAAAATACTTACAGAGTTCCGTTTTAGAAAAAGAAATTAAATAAGTCACTAATGAAGTCCCTAAGAAAAAATCTTAGGGGCCAGATGGATTCACAAGTGAATTCTACCAAACTTTTAAAGAATGATTAATTCCAATATTATGTAAACTATTTGCAAAAATTGATAAAGGAGTACTGCCCAATTACTTCTATGACACAAATATAGCACTGATACCTAAACCAGGAAGGCCCGAAACAGAGAAAGAAAATTAGAGATCAATCTCCCTAATAAATATTGATGCAAAAATTTTAAATAAAACATTAACAAGGAGATTATAGCAATTCATCAGCAGTATAATAGCCCCCATGACCAAGTAGGATTTATACCAGGAATACAGGGCTGATTCAGTATCAGGAAAACTATTATCATAACCAAGCATATCAGTAACAAAACCAACAGAAAACATATTACAATCTCAATAGATGCAGACAAATCTTTTGACAAAATACAACACCCATTCCTATTAAAAATACTGGAGAGCATAGGGATAAAGATAGCTTTACTTAAAATAATGAGCTAATAATAGCTCACAGCAACCATTATTTGTAATGGAGAAAAGATGAATGTATTGCCAATAAAATCAGGGGTGAAACAAGGATGCCCATTATCACTTCTATTATTCAACATTGTTCTATCTTTAGTAATAAAAAGAAAAAAAGTAATTAAAGAAACTAGAAAAGGCTTTGAGGAAATAAAATTATCACTCTTTGCAGAGAATCTGACGATATACTTAGATAATCCTAGAAAATCATCCAATAACCAATTGGAAACAATCCACAGCTTTATAAAAGTTGCAGGATATAAAATAAACCCACAGCAATAATCAGCATTTCTGTATATTACTGACAAAGTCCATTAGAGATAGAGAAATTCTATGTAAAATTACAGTAGACAAAATAAAATATGTGGGGGTCTACCTCCCAAGAGAAACCCAAGAACTATATGAATACAGTTACAAAACACTTCTCACACAAATAAAATCAGATCTAAACAATTGGAAAAATATCAATTGTTTATGGTATGCCAAGCTTATATAATAAAAATCACAATTCTGCCTAAATTGGTCTACTTGTTCAGTGCCATACCAATCAAAATGCCAAAACATTATTTTATGGAACTAAAAAAATAAGAACAAAATTCATCTGGAAGAACAAAATGTCAAGAATACCGGGGTAAGTAATAAAAAACTAGAAAGGATGGTGGCTTAGCAATATGAAACCTAAAACTATATTATAAAATAGTAGTAATCAAAACCATTTTGTACTGGTTACAAAGTAGAGTGGTGGATCAGTGAAATAGATAAGATACGCATGACATAATAATCAGAGTTTATAGCAATCTAATATTTGATAAACACCCAAACTTCAGCTTCCAGAATTAGAATTCACTATTTGACAAACATTGCTGGGAAAACTGGAAAATAATATATCAGAAACTCGGCATAGATCTACATTTCATACCCCATACCAAAATAAGGTCAAAGTGGATTTGGGCATAAAGAATTATATTATGAACAAATTAGGAGAGCAAAGCATAATTTACCTATTAGACCTTTGGAGAAGGGGGTAATTTATGACCAAAGAACTAGAGAACATTATGAAAGGCAACATGAACAACATTTACTACATTAAATTAAAAAGGTTTTCCACAAACGACATCAACAGAAGCAAAATTAAAAGGGAAGTACAAAGAAGGGTAAAATCTTTATTAGTATTTCTGATAAAGTTCTCATTTCTAAAATATAAAAAGAACTGTGTCAAATTTATAACAATGGAAGTCATTTCCCAACTGATAAATGGTCAAAGGACATGAACAGACAATTTTCAGATGGCAAAATTAAGGACCTTTATAGTTATATGAAAAGATGCTATAAATCACTATTGATTACAGAATGCAAATTAAAACAACTCTGAGGTATCACCTCACACTCTCAGATTGGCTAAAGTGACAGGAAAAGTTAATAATAAATGTTGGAGGTTATATGGGGAAAATTGTACACTAATACATTATTGGTAGAGTTGTGAAATGATCCAACCATTCTGGAGACCAATCTGTACTGTAAATTTGTGCATACCCTTTAAACCAACAGTACCATTACTGTATCTGTATCCCAAGAAAACCATAAAGGAGGGGAAAGGACCCACATGTACAAAAATGTTTGTAGCATTTCTTATTGCAGTAGCAAAGAATTGGAAAATGAGTGATGCCTATCAATTTGGAAATGGCTGAACAAGCTGTGGTACATGAAGGTAAAGGAATATTATTATTCTATAAAAATGATGAACATGCTGATTATAGAAAGGCCTGGACAAATTTACATGAACTGATGCAGAGTGAAACAAGCAGAACCTGTAATACATTGTACACAATAACAGCAACAACCTGCAATGATTAAACATGAAAGGCTTGGCTCTTCTCAGTGGTTCATGATCCAAACCAATAGCAATAGACTTTGAACATAAAATGCCATCTGCATCCAGAAAAAAAGATCTAAGGAGACTGAATGTAAATCAACACATGCTATGTCCACTTCTTTTTTCTGTTGTTTTATCTCTCCATGATTTCTCCTTTTTGCTCTGAGTTTTCTGTCCCAACCTGATTCATAAAGCAGTGTATATTAAAAATAAATAAAATTACTACAAGAAGAAAAGATTCTCTATAGTCTTCATCTTGATCCAAAATGATTACTAGTTCTGTCCTCTTATCTATCCAGTCTATTTCCTCTATTATCTCCTACAAGAGTCTAGGACTTGACTTTCCCAAGATTTAATTTTCATCAAAGGCAACTGATCTGAAGTGACTCAAATATTACAGAACATAGAATGAGGACATGATATTCTCTTGTCTTTAATAGCTCAGAAAGAGTAAAAACAACTCACAAAATCTAGAAAGATACCTGTCCTTTGAAAATCCAATTTTATTTGTAATGCAACAAAAAATTCTGTTCTGAATGTTTTTCTATGACTCTCACCATGCAAAAAATTATGATATTAATCACTAATAATAATATCTATTACTTATAGTTAATTTTGTGTGTGCTATATTAACCTCAAAGCAATCTAGTAGTTAAAGGTTATTATTATTTTCATTTTACATATGAAGCTGAAATTAATAGAGGTTATAGGTCCATTAGATTTTTAAAATAATATTTAAAGCTAGTTTATCTTGAATATAGATTTGTCCTCACTATAACAAACTGCACAGTAATAAGGATGGTTCCCCCTAGCTGTTTCCTACTTGTCTACAAGATGGCCAGGGTAATTAAAACTGCTGCTCTTCTTGGCAATTCTCAGTATTAATAGGGGTGATGTCAATGTAGTGCTGAAATCCCATGAGGACTAATTGTGGCCAACATCATGGCTAACTATGTACCAAACTGCTTGGCTGCTATCAGCACTATGCTACTGAGTAGCTTACTACAAGACGTGGATGTCATCAGTACCATGGACAGCAGCATAAACTGTGCCCCAGCAAATTATGACAGGAATCAAAATATATTTTTGAACTATTTTAACTACTCAACTTTTTGTGCCTCAGGTTGGCTGGGCTACTTGCTGACTCTTGCTTCCATCCTTATTAGATTTTGTGTCATTGCTTTTATTTCTGCCAATGCACCCTAAAACGAAGTTTTACTTTGCATAAACCATGTAACCCCATTGGGCCTCCATTTCCTTATCTGCAAAATTAGTAATTTAAGCATCTATCTAATAATACTGCATAGATGCCAAACAATAGATTTCTCCCAAAACTCTTACAACTTATATTAATCAAAGTTTTAAAAATATTTTATAGCTCTTTGTAATAATAACCTTGTAAGATAATAAAATAAGTAAAGCTAGTATTTTTATTTCTTTTTAGTAAATGCATAAGCACAGAACAAGATTAATGTAAGGAACTCATCTAAGACATGTAATGACCTATTTTTTTTTGGAGTTAGATGTTCTATTCACAAAACTATGGTGCCTTTCATCATTATGTACTACATATGGAATTCTTTTTCATGTCAGATATTTAATGTCCTTACAACATTATTCTTATTCTTATTGTAAAAGTATATTATCTCCATTTTATAGAATAAAAGAAATTAGAGCCTGTGTAGATAAAATCAAGATCACATAGCTTATACCTCAGTAAAAGCCAGGAATAGAACCCATATCATGCAAAGCCCAAACCAGGGCTTTTTCTGTGGTAGCATATCATCTATGTTCATTCGTTCAAGATATTGGAATAGATAGTATTAGGTTTCTATAGTCATCTACAATGGCATGTGTTTGTCCATTTGTCTTCTGTATTAAAGTTACAGTCGCTCCTACTTAGGGTTCTTCATTACCTACCCTGAGACATTCGCCTCAAATGCTAGGCCTTTAACACTTTTTTTAGATAAAGAGAAAAACAAAAATTCTATCTCAAGTACCAGGCTTCATGCCAAAATGACACAGATGGCACTGGAGACATAGCAGCCTGGATGTCTAAGTGTTTGCCAGCTTTGACATATTGGTTGACAGCATAATGTATTTAGACTTAACCTACCACCAAACCTTTTGTAATTTAAACCTAGTATATTTCACAGGAGGTGCCATTGCATTTGATTGACTATGGAGATAAAGAAATCTGATTTTTTAAAACTACTTCAGTTGTGAAAGCAAATACACACATACACAATTTCCCTTCCCTTCCCTTCCTTTCCTTTCCTTTTCTTTTCCCTTTCCTTTATTTTCCTTTTCTTCCTTTCCTTTTTTTTTCCTACTGTTTCCTCTCCTTTCCTGCCCTATTCTTCTCAGCCTTGCCCTTTCCTTTACTATTCCCAGCAATGGAAGCACACAACTTTTTATTGAGCAAAGGCCCCTTTCAGTAATCTATCCTTAAAGCTATCATAACCCAAATGGAAGATTTGGAAAGTCTGAGAGAAAAATAATGAAAATATAGATTTGGACTGTAGGTTCATTTTAACTTAGGTTAAATATTAATAAATTTCAGTGAACCCCTTTGAGTCATTTGAAATTTTTCCAAGAAAACGAAAAAGAAGTGATTCGTTGTGCATCCAGTGGCATTCAATAGTTAGTACCTTGTGATGTCCTCAAAAGAGGTAATAAATATTTTCCATTAAGATCAATTTGGATTTCAAAGGTTGATTGAATTCATATTCTCTCACTTGGAGAAAAAAGATACAAGATACCTGTATTTGAATCCTAATTCTGATCATAGACTGATATACATTCATTATAATTTCTAACATTTATATAATATTTTCAAGTTTATAAGATACTTTATGTATGAATATAATTCCATTTTATTCTTACAACAACCCCCAGAGATAGGTACTACTACTTTAAAAATGAAAGAATAGACATTACATTAAAGTGTAACAACTTTCCACAAACATTAAGTGACTTGTCCAGGACCATAAAGCTAGTAAATTCTGAGGCAAGATTTTAACTCAGGGCTTTGTGACATCAATTCCAATGCCATAGCCTTAGCTGACAGAAACTTGAGCATAGTAAAAATAATGCTGGACCTGGACTCAGTCAGCAAGTGTTTATCATGTTCCAGACATTGTATTAAGCAGCTGGCTGAATGATATGGTTTTGAATCCCACTTCTGAGCCTTATTAATTCATTCAAGAGTAGGAGGCTTTAACTCTGTGGGAAGTTTCCTTATTTGCAAAATGGAGATAATAATACCTGAAGTGTCTGCCTTATAAAGGTAATGTAAGGAATAAATGAGATAATGTGTAAAACACTTTTAAAATCTTAAAAACACTTGTCAAACAGATGGAACCAGCCTCTAGCCTGTGAATGACTTGAGCTTAACAGAAAATGTTAGAAGCAGAAGAGTCAGGAAATAAAGAAATATTTAATTTCAAAGTGAGAGAAATGGCTTGAAAGGAAGGAGACATATGCTGAAGCCCACTCCCTAATGTAAGCATGACATAAGTCATTATTCTGTCACTTTGGCCCAATAACTAACTATTCTACATTCATTTTTCTTTTAATGTATATTTAAGATGATCACAACTGACACTCTATACTACTGTAATTGTCTCCCATTTAGTCCACTTTTTTTTAAATGAATCCTCCAGATAACTGCCTAAATAATGTAGTAATTATAATTTTTACCATTTTGCTCTTTTGCAATATTATATCTTTGGCTGCACAATGAGTTGCAGCCCTGAAAATTTGGAAAGATAACAAAAACAATGATACAATTTTAATTCATACCAGGAATTCATGACTGGAACATGTGTGCTTGTCCAAACTTGTCCAGTGCATATCTGAGCTCAAAGAACAACTGAGACTGGTCAAAGCAATATAATAATTATGCGAAATAAATCTAGGATATTTCTGTTGTTATGCCCAACTCAGGACGCAGCTTGCTTGTTGGGCCTTAGGTCTGGAAAACAGGGTGTTTCATAATATCTTGACACACTATATAAATAAGTGGATGCTATTGTACAACAATGGGAATCTCAGCAGGTACATTTGAAGGCCTGAAAAAGAATTGCTTGTGGAATTTAGAAATATCTCTCTGGGTCATAGCTCCTCTATTTACTTGCCAAAAGACTGAGAAAAAGTTGTTTCAATTTTATGGATCTCTCTAATGATATTTGATTTATTTACCTTCAAGAGCCACTATGAAGAATGGCTTGGTAAAGGTATCATACAAACATAAATCATTATTCTGTCATTTTGGCCCAATGGCTAAATATTTTTCATTCATTTATTCCATCTATATTTAAGATGACTATAATTGACCCCTTGAACTATTGTAATAGCCTCCCACTTGGTCTCCCTTCTTTAATGAATCCTCAACATAGCTGCCTAAATAATATTCTAAATTATAGTTTTTACTCTTTTACTCTCTTGCCCAGAAATCTTCAGTGTCTCCCTATAATATCAAAAATGGCCTCTCTGGGGCAGCTATGTAGTGCAGTGGATAGAGCACCAGCTCTAAAGTCAGGAGGACCTGAGTTCAAATCTGATCTCAAACACTTAACACTTCCTAGCTGTGTGACCCTGGGCAAGTCACTTAACCCCAATTGCCTCAGGAAAAAAAAAAAAAAAGCTCTCTCTAACCCTATCCACACAGAGAAATCCCATTTCTCTTTTGCAATTCAGAGTGTTTGAAATTTCCCTGAGAAAATTGAAAGTATAAGTGGCTTCATCAAGGTAACCTAGCCACTATGTGTGATGGAAAGAAACCAACAAATCCAGGGTGTTTAACTAAATGATCAGCTCCCTACCCACTATGTCAAGCAGTTTTAATACTACTCTATCGCAAAATACAAAATCTTTATACTAGAATTTAGTATTTCTCAATAGATCTTATCTTTACTAAGAAGATAAAATTTCCTCTTACAACCTCTAACAAAACTGGCATACTTGTTCTCTGAAATCAGCATACTGGCTTTTCCCCTAATGGCTACCCCAACTCCAGTATTCTTAAAATGAACTCCTTAACTTCTTAATAATAGAATGTGCTTCTTCCTTTAAAACTCAGCTCACTGTTTATGGAAAGTAATTGTAGTCTAGGTGGAAAAAAAACACTAAGTATTTTAGCCCTTTTCTTTCTTTGTTATTCTGTTTAAAAAGGTGTCTATTCCCTAGCTTTGGCCCTTACTCAGACTTCGGCAAATTCTTGGAACTTTCATATCGATTTTCCCTTTGGAAGCTCCAAAGCTAGAAACTTTAGTTACAAGGAGCCTTTGCCACATTATTAAAACATCAACAACAAGAAAAGTAGAAGTACTCTAGTCTTAGTGCTTTCCAGACTTGAATAAAGCAATGACCTTTACAACTCCCACTCTATAATCAAAGTATTTATGTGTGTGTATGTCTGATTTGTATCAATAAATGTACAAGGAGTACTAGAAAGGGTGAGAAAGGAAGCTGTGTCATCTGGCTGAAGTGATATTTCAGTGAATACAAAAAGATGGAAGGAGTGAGAAAAGAAGACTAGAAGTGAAAGCAGATTTGTTATCCATGGGACAGGCCTTCCGGATAGCACCTTGGAAGTGGTGATTATTGTTTATAATAGGTCATTCAGTAGGTTGGCTTGAGTTGGATGGGAATAAGTCAGTGGTCAGTGTGGAAAAAAGAATAGAGTTTAGAAAATGAGAATTGAGGTTTCCAAATTATTAGGTTTGGGAAAATAGGATGGGGGCAGGACTAAAGTGTAAAAAATCACTAAAGATTGTGATCATATAGGTTAGGAAAGAAAGAAAAAAGAAAGGAAGGAAAGAAGGAAGGAAGAAAGAAAAAGGAAGGTATAATCACCTATACTGGAAACAATGTATTTTTTTTATTTAGTTTTATGTATTAATTTTTGAAATTATTTTATTAAATTTTGAGTTCCAAATTCTCTTTCTCTTCAAGTCCCTCCACTATCTATGAGAAAGTAAGAATTATAAAATTAGATATTCATATGATATCATGCAAAATATATTTCCATATTAGGCATGTTGCCAAAAAAAGAAAAAAAAAGGTGGAAAGAAAGAAAGGAAAAATGTATGCTTCAATCTATGCCTAGAATTTATCAGTTATCTTTTTTGGAAGTATTTAGCATTTTTCATCCTGGGTTCCTTTAAAGTGCCTTTGATCATTATATTGATTAAAGTAACTAAGCCTTTCATAGTTGATCATGATTACAATATTGCTGTTATGGAGAACCATGTGTTTCCTGGTTCTGTACACCTCACTTTTCATAAGTTTATTTCTAAAACTATCTTGTTCATTATTTTTGATAGCACCATAGTACTCCATCATAATTATATACCACAACTTGTTCACTCATTACTCAATTGATAGCCATCTTTCTAATTTAATTCTTTACCACCACAAAAAGAGCTGTTATAAAGCTGTGTGTGTCTTTTTTCCCTTTTCATTCTTTTCTCTGGAATATAGACTTAGTATTAGTATTGTTTTCACTTCATCTGTGAATATGAATGTCCAAAAACTTATTTGTGATGACATAAGTCCTTTTCAAAAAACAAAAGGTGAAGAACTTCCTTATCTAAAGCATTCTACTTTCTACTATCTTTTCCTATTAAATTGCAAATTCCCTGAAGGGAGGGATGATCTTGCTTGCTTGTATTTCTGTCTCCAAAGCTTAATACAGTGCCTGACATATAGTAAGTAAATGCTTCAAAATTCTTAACTGAATAAATCATTCATTATTACTATTATTATTTAATGGTTATAAAGACAATATTTAAGTATTGATACCAAGAAAATAATTCTCCTTTCCTTAGTGGTGTGAGAAGAACTTGGAATAAACAATAAACTATTTTTTTTTAAGACAAGACATTGGAAGGACCCATCTGGACAGCATGATGATAATTTGCCTCAATAGGGAAAACATGATGGTTTCAGTAATCTATTGCCACATTTCCTGCAACCTGCTTACAAAAAGGAAACCAAACAGTTGCCCTAATTAAGCCTTTTCTATTGTTTAAGAGAAAAAAGCAATTAAGAGCTTTGCTTAGTAACAGTTACTCAGTTCAATCCTTTGGTGAAATAATCATAATGCCTCCAGTCAAATGGCAACAAGACAGAATATTTTCTCTTGGCTCTAGGCCCAATGTCACAGTGACATTTCTAATGTAGCTTTCAGGCTTCTGCTTTCAACCTTTCCCTATAAGAAGCAGAGCAGTATACCTCTCTAGATTAGGAGCCAGGAAATCTGGGAAATCTAAGTCATTCTGAATTATCTGTGTTAAATTAATCAGTTTATTTTTCCTTTCTGAATTTTAGCTTTCTCATCTAGAATTTGAGGAGATTATATTTGATGATCTCAAAGATCCTTTTCAAGTTTAAAGAGTCTATGATTTTGAACATAACATTCTCCATGCTAAAGTCACTTCAAGACTGGAAATTATGGTTTTTAAGTTTTATTACATTATGTTTTAACATTTCTACCTAGTCAAATAATTTATGTTCTAAGATCACTTTATAAAAGTTCTATCACTTTAGGTTCTAAGATTCATTCTAAGCCAAACATTCAATTTTCTTAGGTCCTTTCATTTTTTTTTAATGGTCTATGAAATCTATTGTTCTGTGGTTCTATGTATCTTAGTCAAAGTATAGAGGAATAGGGCAACAGAGTTGCTCTATTTTGAAAGAATAGGAAGGAATTAGCATTATAGTTGGTTAAAGTTTATCTACATGCATATTTTTCATTTGGTGAATAATAAAAGGACAGGTTTTTATTCTAAACTGGTTTGTGATGAGCAGGCTTTGTCAGTCAGTAAAGTATATACCAGAGTTAGACCCTCAGAAAATCCACCTACCTTACACAAAGAAACTTGCACTGGCTATAGTCAGCAATAAGTTTTCCATTAGCTCATTGATTTCTGAAATCCTTTAAAAAGGCAGGCAAAATAGTCCTTTTTAATAATTCTACAAAGAAAGATAAGGTCCTACAGGAGATGATTTAGACAATGGGTGAATATAATAGAGAGATATCTTTCAGTTCTATATTAGAAAGATGACCCTCTTCTCCCTTTGACAAATTCCTAACTAGAACCTACATAAAAGGAAATGTTTAAACCATCTACATCCTCAGATCACTTCCTTCCTTCTTCTACTCCATGAACTTTTTTACCTCATACCTAGACAGGGGCCATCATCCTCCATCCAATTTTAGTTCCTCTTTTACATTATATCTTCCATGATATGATATTAGAATCTAAACTGTTTAGAGTAGAAACTTTTTTTTTTTTTTGTAATTTTCATTTCTATTTCCAACACAACACATTGCAAATATGTTAAGATCCCCTCCCTCTCTCTGGGTGTCTCTGTCTCTCGATCTTTCTCTGTCTCTGTGAATCTGTCTCTCAGACACTCTACCCCTATATTTGTTTCTGTGTCTGTGTATTTTATTAAAATATATTTTATTTCCCCCCATTACATGGGGAGATCAATTTTTGAACATTTTTAAAAAAGTTTTGAGTTCCAAATTTTATCCCTCTTTTCCTCCCTTCCTTCTCCCTGAGATGATAAACAATTTGATGTAATTTATACAAGTGCAACCATTTTTCACATTTTTAAAACAATATTTTGACATTTATTTTATCTTGCTTAATTCTCTTCTTTTATATGTGACCACCTCACTCCCAGAAATTTATCTATTAAAGAAAAAATAAAGCATAATTTTTAAAAAGAGAGGAAAAAGACAATCACCATATTAGTTCAATTTATGCAAAAGAAAATGACATTATATGCAGCATTGCATTTTCATGGTTCCCATTGTATGCCAATGATCAAAAAGGGAGATGTATTATATCTATTCTTTGGGGTCAAGTTTATTCTTTGTAACTTACTTTCTATAGTTTCATGCTTATTTCCTTCATTTATCCAATTTCAGTATATGTATGTATAGATTTCTTTCTTCAGATTATTTCACTTAGAGTATAACAATATTTCATTACAATAATGTACCACAATATGTTTCACCATCCTTCAGTTGATGTATATCAACTTTGTTTCAAGTTTGTTAAAACAAAAAACGTTCTTGATATTTTAGTACTTATGGTGATTTTTTTTTTACAATTACCTCTTTGGTATATATGTCTAGAAAGGATATATAAAGTCAACAGGACATGAACTTGCTTCAACATTGAATTTTTTATAATGTGGAATTCTTTTTCAGAATGATGAAACCAATTTATATTGCTATCAACAATGAATCATTACACCTGCCTTTTCACTACCTTTGAGACTTTGATTTTTCCATATTTTGCCAATTTTGCTAATAAATTACACGAAAAGTGAAAGCTTAGCTATGTATTGAATTTCTCTTATAAGTGATTTGGAATATTCTTTCAAAATATTTGATATAACTTTTTCTTTTGTGAACTATTCATTCATATTTCTCTATTGGTGAATAGTTTGAGCTTAATTTTTCTGTTAGTTATCTATACTCTAATGAAAGATATTTTCTATTAATGTATTTTTCTCAATAGACTACTTCTTTATCTAAACTATTAATTTAGCATGTGTTTCTCAATTATCTAACAAAATATCACATATATATGAAAAGACAGAGACAGACCAGAGAGGTGCAGAGAGATACACAGAGAAAGAGAATTTGGTTAAAAATTAAGTTCTTACCCATAGTTGAAAAACATCTTTATTTAGTGTACAGTATACACACACACACACACACACACACACACACACATTTTAAATTTATTATGAAATATAGGAAACATTATTCTAAGCACAACTTCTGCCAGACAACTTTTTAGTTTTCCATACAATTCTTATCAAATAAGAAGCTGTTTTCTATGTTCTCAGGTATATGAACATTGGATTATTCAGTTCATTTATTTCTAATTGTGCTTAGTCTATTCTGATTCATTGATATACTTTTGAATTTAAGAAGCACCACTTTTTTTAATAGTCTAATATCTGAAGAGCTTATTCCTCCTTCATTCCAATGTGTTATCTTTATTTGCCTTGATATAGTCATTTTTTAATCCCCCAAAAAATTTATAAAATTTTCATGTAGATTAATGAGACAAACTAAAATATATTTATTGACATATAAGCCTAAAAAATGCTGAAATTTTCTTTAAAAAACGCTTTAACTTGTAATACTACCCCATTTTTGATTCAACAAATTTTCTGTTTTTTCATTTAATCCACAGATTTGTGAAATATATTCCCCCAATTCTTTATTTTGAAATGAGTTTAATATACTATATATACATATATATATACATATATATATACATATATATATATATATATATATCTTAAGCACATTTTGCATAATTAGTCTACTTCCCCAAGTCTGGTATTGAATATACTCCATAGAATTTTTATTTATTTAATTTATTTTTTTCTGAGGCAATTGGTATTGTGATTCACCCAGGGCCAAACAACTAAGATGTGTTAAGTGTCTGAGGCCAAATTTGAATTCAGGTCCCTCTGACTTCAGGACTGGTGCTCTATCCACTGAACCACCTACTTGCCCCAATCCATAGATTTTTATGGAATTTCAATAATGTAAATTCCCAGATATATAGAGC
The DNA here is from genome assembly GCA_023553655.1 of Myrmecobius fasciatus. Lineage (NCBI taxonomy): Eukaryota > Metazoa > Chordata > Mammalia > Dasyuromorphia > Myrmecobiidae > Myrmecobius > Myrmecobius fasciatus. Next base: position 115,782 of record JAJPUD010004222.1, on the reverse strand, counting down.
CTATTAATCTCCAGCTCTTAGATATTTTTTTAATTTTATAGTTTTCAATATTTATTTTTATAAGCTTTTGATTTCCATTTTTTCTCTCTTCCACCATCAAACCCCAAGACAACAATGCATGTGCAATCATGTTAAACATAATTCTACATTAGTCATGTTGTGAAAGAAGAATCAGAACAAAAAGGAAAAATCACAAGAAAGAAAAAAACATATTTAAAAGTTCAAATATTATACTTTAGTATCCATGGTTCTTTCTCTGGATGTATATAGCTTTTTCTCTCACGAGTCTTTTGGGGATTGTCTTAGGTCATTGTATTTCTGAGAAGAACTAAGTCTATCAATGTTGACTATCACACACAGTGCTGCTGTTACTGTGTACAGTGTTTTCCTGGTTATGCTCATTTCATTCAGCATCAGTTCATGTAAGTTTTTTCAGGTTTTTCTAAACTCTTCCTCCTCATCATTTCCTATAGAACAATCTTAATATATTACATTCCTATACCATCATTTGTTCAGCCATTTCCCAATTGATGGGCATTCCCTCAATTTCAAATTCTTTGTAACAATAAAGAGTTGCTATAAACATTTTTATGCATACGGGTCCTTTCCCCTTTTTTTTTATGATCTCTTTGGGATAAAGACCTAGTAGTGATATTGTGAACAAAAAATTACAAAGGATAAGCACAGTTTGAATGCCCTTTGGGCATAGTTCCAAATTGTTTTCCAGAATAATTGGATCAGTTGACAACTCAATCAACAATGCATTACCAATTTTCTCACATCCTCTTCAACATTTATCATTTTTCTTTTTTGTTATATGTCAATTTGATAAGTAGGATATGGTATACCAAGAGCTCTTTTAATTTGCATTTCCCAATCAATAGTGATCTAGAATATTTTTTCATATGACTAGAAATAGCTTTAATTTCTTCATCTGGAAATGCCTATTCATATCTTTTGACTATTTATCAGTTAGGGAATAACTTTGAATTTTTATGAATTTGACTCCGTTTTCTGTGTTTTAGAAGTGAGGCCTTTTGCTTAAACTCTAGCTATAAAAATTGTTTCCCAGCTTTTGGGTTCCTTCCTAATCTTGGTTGCATTGAAGTTGTGCAAAACTTTTTTTAATTTAATGTAATCAAAATTACATATTTTGTATTCTATATTTTTAATCTCTTGTTTGATCATAAAATCGTTTCTTCCCCATGATGTGAGAGGCAAACTATATATTTGCTCTCCTAATTTTCTTATGATGTCACCTTTTAGGTCTAAATCATATAGTTTCAATATTAAATAAATATTATTGTTATTTATTCCCTTTCTGTTTACCTTTTTAAACAAAAGACTGTTTACAATATTTTCTCCTTGGCCTGATAATTGTAATTTGGGTATAATATCCTTTAGAGTTTACATTTTGCAGTGTCTTTCAGGAGGTTATTTGTGGGTCTTAATGACTATTTTATCCTCTGGTTCTAGGATATTTGGGTAATTTTCCTTGATAACTTATTGAAAAATGCTGAGTGGGCTCTTTTTTAATTATAGCTTAGAAGTAGCCTACTAATAATTAAATTTTCTCTCCTGGATCTAATTTTCAGGTCAGTTGTTTTTTCAATGAGTTATTTTACATTTTCATCTATTTTTTCACTTTTTTCATTTTGTTTGACTGGCTCTTGGTGTCTCATAAAGTCATTAGCTTCCATTTGTCCAATTCTAATTTTTAAGGAATGATTTTCTTCAGTTCTCTTTTGTACCTCCTTTACACTTTGGTCAACTCTATTTTTTAAGTGATTGTTTTTTCAGTTAATTTTGGTCCTTTCTTTTCCAATATGTTGACTCTCTCTTTTATTCCTCTCATTTCTTTCCCCTGTTTTTCTTCTACCCCTTTTATTTGACTTTTAAAATCCTTTTTGATCTCTTCCAAGAAGACTTTTTGATCTTGAGACCAGTTCATATTTCCCTTGGATGTTTCACCTGTAGGTATTTTGTACTCTTCTGACTTGGTGTTTTGAGCTTTGACCTTTCCAGTCACTATAGTAGTTTTCTTTTTATTTCTTGCTCATGATTTTGCCTATTTTGTGGTTGAACTACCTTCCTGAGATACAGGGAACACTGTCCTACCTTTCTTGTACTAGGGGACATGAGTAGGATCACTGACTTTAAATGTTGGGAATTCAGGTCCTGGTAGCTTGACCACTGAACTGCCTGCATAGTTACATCTGCTATTGATTGATTTCCAGGGCTGGCAATTTGCCTTCTGCAATTAGGTTGGAGGCCTCATAAGCTGACTGGTGGTTCCCAGGTACTGTTGACTTAGAACCAGACCAAGAGGTCTCAGTTGCTGATCTATACTATGGCTAAGAGTCTCACATTGGCTTACGTGCACTGTACTCTGCTCCCTTTTAATCCAAGTGAGACAAACTTTTTCTAAAATACTTCTAAGGCATCTTAACATGGAATATTGTTTCACTCCTTCTTTTGGTAGGTTCTGTTGCTCCAGAATTTGTCTAGAGAACTGATTAAACAATGTTTCTGAGAAAACTAGGAAGAGCTAAGGAAAATTCCTGGCTTTTTTTATTTTTATTTTTTTGTTTTTGCCACCTTTGCTATGTGCCTTTGGATAAACTTCTTAACCTTTGATGAAAGGTCATGTTGTCAGGTCCTGGGACATTATTATATCTCCATTTATCAATTTCTATTATTCTGAGACAAACTTCATACAATACACAAAATATCTTTAAAAAGTCTCACTAACACATCATAAGCAAATTAGAAGTATTTACTAGAGTACTTCATTCACTCATTGCTAACAAGACTTCAGCCTTACTGTATTTAAAACATGCCAAATCTTTTACTGGGTCTGTTTTACTGTCTAATGAACATGTGTATATATAACAGGATCACTTGAGCTTCTTCTAACAATTTTGGTATAATCTTGAGAGAAAAATTTTGTTTCACTTATAAAAATTATATTCCCCTTCTCCCTTTCCCAATACTCTTGGTTTTGCATTTTCTGGCCATGGTATGGGATTAATTTTTTAAATTGGTCTTCTTATTTCAGAAGACTTTACCATATTGGAGAGAAATTTATAATAACCTTAAATGACAACCAGGCGTTATGGGTATTTCTCATGTTTTCTAGGTAGTTTTTTTTTGGAAAAAACATTATTTCTGTTGTTTTATATTTTTTGTTTTGGACTGTAGTATTCTTTATATTTCAGTACTATTCTAGTTTCATTGTTGGTTTGAATAATCTTTGAAAGTCTTTCTTCCCCATACCAATAAAGGTGTAATAGTTATGTTTCCTTTTTGAATTTCTTTATTCATTTTCTCTACTTCCTCTCCAATCATTTATTTCTTAGATGCTCATAATTTGGCTTTTGATCACCACATTACTCACCTCAAATAACCCTATCAAACTTACCAATGATTTGTAAGTGCCAGAGCTGATAAATTCTTTTTTACTTCATTCACCTTGGACTCTCAGCATCACTTGACACAATTTATTACCTCTACTTATGAATGTTTTCTCCTTCCTTATTTTTAATGACTTTATTTCTCTTGGTTCTTCTCCTAAATATTTTCTCCTTCCCATATTTTGTAGGATCATGATTCTAAGCATACACCCAATGTATGCATGTATACCTTAGCTTAAAAAGACTAAGGTCTCCTACTTCATCTAGAGCCATCTACACTCTTCCTATCTATATCTTGCCACTGGACCCACATGGTTCTAGAGGAGAAAGTTACTCTGGTGACTTTGCACTGCCCCATCTCACTTAAATCCAATTCACTTGCATGTCATGGTATTACTTTTCTGATATCATGATTCTCTGTGAGAGCAAAGGACAAGAAGAAAACAACAAGAACAACAACCACCACCACAAAACTTTACCCTTAACTATGTTCCTTTTTATCTCCACATGAACTCTTTTTTCATCTCAACAATCTATATATCTATCCCTTATTTCTTTCTTCTGAGTTTTGTTCCCTCATCATTAAGGGGTCTTTGAGCATTTACAAATGTCTTCTATTAGGTATCCAAAACTCAAAATAGGTGAAACAATGTTCACTTTCTTTCTCTAAAACTCTTCCTCTCTTTCTAGCATTTTTTTTTAATTGGAAAAACTACCAGACTTCTAGTCTCTGAGGTTCTTGACTTAGTCTTCAATCTCTCCCATGCCTAAATATGAGAGTCCATGTGTTATCAATTTTACCTCAAATATATTCCTTATAACAGTTATTTTCTTTCTTTTTATATGCTACCACACACATTCAGGTCCTTATCACAACATACCTGGTCTACTTGCTTTTCCTTATACATGGTCTTTGTCAACTAGACTGGAACCAGCCTTTAACCTGTGAGTGGCCAGAGTCACACATAACAGACCAGAGATAGCAGAATGAGGACCCAAACAGGAGCTTAATTAATCTGAGAGAGGAAAATTGTATTTGCAAACAGAAGTCCCCCCCCACCAAGAACGAAGGCTTAATGCCTTAATGCTGGGACTACTGGAAAGAGAATGGCCCACCACATCATTCTTAAATCTTGAGATAGTTCTCATGGTCAGCATTTCTTGGGACAATACAGGTGTGCTTTGGTAGTGTGGGAATAGTCATTGTCTCAAATTTTAGGAGTCATAGTTACTCTGCAGGCACAGAACCAGAGTTCTTTGATGAAAATAGGAGTGCAGTACCTCTCAGTGATAAGAAACAGGGATTGTAAACATGCCATAACCCTGGGAAATAAGGATAAGGAGAGGTTGTTCTAGTCTGCTTGCTGTGTCTTAGCTCTGAAAAATTGGGCATCTCCAAAATATTTAAACATTTCCTCCTTTTGCTTAAAGGGAGGGGGAATCTGAAAGAACCCATATTCTTATGCCAAAAAAGAAGAGGTAGGTATATACCACAGGATATTGCTCAGGAGCTGTTTCTTGAGGAGACTTATTGAGGAAATGTGTCCCAAGTACAGTTACTAATCCTTCTTGGAAGAGAGAAGAGATCAAGGTTGTCAGAGTGACAAAATGCCACAGTTGAATCAGGGTCTTGGTGGTTGGGCAAATAACAATAGAGAGGGTGGGAACTAAGACAGTAGACTCAGCCCTCATCTGGAATCTTGGGACAGCTATTTCATTTGGATATTAGCTCTTTCTATATAGTCCCAGATGTTTTATGCAGTTATGTGGTCCCTCACATTTATTTTTGTTGAGTATTTATCTTATCCACCTAGCTTTCCACCTAAATTAAAAGGTTTCTTTTTGGTTTGTTTTGCTGTTTTCTGCTATTTCTTAGGGTCAGTCTTCAGGGAATTATTATGAAAAGGACAATGTCTTGCTACATACTGTTTAAAAGCTCAAAATGGATGGCAGAATTGAATGATCTATGATCATATAAGGATATGCATCAATATAAAGGGAGGAAGTAAAGAAAAAGACTAATTCAAAAGAGTAAGTGAAGATGTGGTAATAAATGGAAAGTTAGCATCTTACCCATTGAAAGGAATTAGCAAATCTGCCTGCTAAATTCATCTACCTGGAAGTTCCCAATGGGAAAAAATATAATTTTTAGTGTAATCATAAATGACAGGCTCATACAAGAGATAGCTAGAAGATGCTGATAGTTGGAAAGAAAAGTAAATTGAGTGAAGGAAGAATATTAGAAAAGAGATATAAATTCTTCTCACCCTCTTTCAAAAATGAGAAAGAGAGAAGATAGAGAGGTAGATTAGACTTAAACTAAGGAAAGGATGTGATGCATTCACTTAAAACTGTCAAAAGTTAGAGAAAGTGGTAGTTGAAACCAAGAAAATTATGACAATAGTTTTTGGGAATAAGCCATTATACCAAAATACACGATTTTTACACAACTTTCTATGACTGGTAGTGTGCTGTAGAACTGAGAACATAAATGCAGAAGACATGCATCACTTCTTCATCAAAGACTGGAATAGGGAAAGAAATAGTGGAAAATGGTATTAAGGGATTGTTTGCGTAGGATGAAACAATTTTAGAAGAGGAAGAGAGGAAGAAAAATTATCCATTAATGACCTTGACTATATGTTAAGATGAGGTGAAAATCTCAGATGCATCAATGGGAAATTGATGTAACACTTTATATAGTTCTTTTTAAAAAGTGTTCAAAGTGTTTCATGTTCACTATTTCATTTAAACTGGGTTAATACATTTGTGTGATCTGGATAGGACAGGTGTTATTTTTCCATTTTACAGAAGACAAAGCTGAGGCTCAGATAATTCAAATAATTCTCTCATTGTTAACCATGTCATAAATGTCAGAAGCAAGATGTAATCATGTTTTTTTCTAATCCAAGCCCAGCTACGATACTTTGAGAAAACTCATTGATTTTATTTTTGTTGTTGCTACTGCTGCTGCTATTGCTTTTCTGTATAGAACATGGAAATAATGAAATAAATGAGGATGAAAAATTTCTCCCATCCTCAGAACCCTTAGTTCATCCTCTATCCATACTCTAAGTTTAGAATTTTGCATTATTTTTTACAGAAAAAAATGGGAACATTTCCCATAAGCTCTCTCTTCTCCTGTCTCCTTCATCTTCTGTCACTCAGATGTTTTCTCCCACCTAACCTAAGATATTTTCTTCACTCCTAACACATGATAAGGTGATATTATTCCTTACCAAGGCCAGCCCCTCTATCTATATAAGTGAATCTGTTTCTGATGGTTCTGCCTGCCTCAATCTTTGAATTCTAATATATCCTGCCTTCAGCCACCGAAGTGATTTTCCTAAAGCACAGATCTGACATGATATTCTCCTTTGGCTCCCTATTGCCTTTGTGACCAAATACAATATGTTCTCTTTGAGATTCAAAGTTCTACCTCACCTAGTCTTTTCCTATCTTTCCATTCTTTTTGCTCCTTACTCTCTGACAAGTATTTTTCTATCCAGTTGATATTGTTCCCCTTTGCTGTTCCAGAAATGAGACATTATCTTTCAGTTCTGCATATTTCTCTGGCTGTCTCTCCCCCACCCCAATCCCCAGCCCATGTCTAGTAGTCTCTCCCTCCTCAACTCTACTAACTAATTTATCTGGCTATCTTTATGTCACTAGTAAAATACTATCTTTTTATAGGAAGCTTTTAATAGCTCATCTTAATTCTGGTATCTTCTCTATGATATTTACTTTCTATTTATCCTATATATAGCTTGAGAAGAGAGGACCAGGACTCATCTTCTGGAGTTCAAATCTGGCCTCAGATACATACTGAGCTATGTGATCCTTAGCAAGTCAACTAACTTTGTCTTTTCAGTTTCCTCATCTGTAAAATGAGCTGAAGAGAAAATTGCAAATTATTGCAGCATCTTTGCCAAGAAAATCCCAAATGGACTTCCAGAATTAGACACTACTAAAATAACTGAACAACAACAAAGAATATAACTTACTTGATATATATTAGGAAGTACTTCTATTTCCCATTATATTATAAATTACTTGAGATCAAGGATTATTCATTGCCTCTTTTTGTATCCTTAGCATGTAGCATAGTGTTGGGCACAAGACAGGCAAATAAATATTGAATGATTGATTAAAGTTTCATAATCCTGTAACAAAAACATAAGGGGTGATAAACCTCAAACATTTTTGACGTTGGTAATAGAGAGTAAAGATAAAAAAAAGTCATTTTAGCTGTTAGGAATCAGCAAACAATTCGAGATGGAATCACCTCTGTTCAGGGAAAATAGGAAAATAATGATGGATGACAAATGAGAAAATAGCTCAACTTTTACTTTTCTTCTACTTTCTCTAAAAAGAACATCTTTGAACTGGGAAGGCTGAAGCAAAAATGATCAAGGGAGACTTGAAATCCAATATGAGTGAGAATATGGTAAGATAGACTCTAATTGCCTTTCAATGATTTGGTGCCACCAGATTGGATAAACTTCATTGTAGGTTACTAATAATTCCAGCTGATATGATAACTGAGCTCCATCATTATCTCTGAAAAATTTCTGTGGATGAAGGAGCTAGAGTAATGAAGATGGGTATAGTAAATGTACTGATTTTTAAGAGAGAGAATATAGAGAATATAGAATATTCTTTAATATCAGGTTCCATGTACTTAACTTTAAGTCCTGATAAATTTCTGGTATGAAATAAAGAAAGCATTTAGAGAAAATCAGTGTTCTCCAAGAGTCAGCCTAACTTTATCAAAAACAAGTAATACCAAATGAATCCTAATTCTTCCTTCTCTTCTTTCCCTCCCTCCCTCCCTTCCTTCCTTCTTTCCTTCCTTCCTTTTTTATTTATTAAATTAATACAATTTATATGGATGTGACACAGAGTAACTAAAACATTATCTAGAAAAAATTTGAAGGACTTTAAAACTGAACAAATTCAATATATAGTAATTACTAAAGAGGACCAATGAAAGACATTATTAACCTTCTGCTAACATCAAAGAGATGAATTGGAGATAAAGCATGGGACACTTTTTAGATATAATTAATGTGTGAAATAGTTTTGTATGGCTATCTAAACTATTACAAATGATTGTTTTAGACTCTGAGCTCCTACAGTTGAGATTTATTCCTTCTTCCAATACCTAACATTTTCTTTGTAAGCCCTGTGCTTAACAAAGTTCCTAGGATATATTATTGTTCGGTCATTTCAATTGTGTCTGACTCTGTGTCACCCAATTTATATTTATTTTTATTTTTGGCAAAAGATACTGAAATAGTTTGTCATTTTCTTCTCCAGATCATTTTATAGTTAAGGAAACTGAGGCAAATAGGATTAAGTGACTTCCTCAGGATCATACAACTTGTAAGGTTCTGAGGCTGCATTTGAATTCAGTATTTCTTTACTTCAGTCCTGTTGCTATATTCACTATACCACCTAATTATCATGTAATATATTATATCCTTAATAATTATTTGTCCTTTTTAAGGATGAGGAGGAAGGGAAAGTGATAATGATGTCCCTTCAAAAAAAAGAATATATCATGATTAATATTTTAAATGCTCAATAAAACACATTTCAAAAATAGACAAAGTTAAGTAGAAGAGCTTTGAAAGTGAATGCATTGATTTTATTATAGACTTTTTAAAATGCAGATTTATAGTTCTATATAGGATTCCTTTTACTTATTTGTTGTTGTTGTTCTCTGTATGAGATTCAGATACTTTATATACATTCCCAATTAATATAATAACAGAAGCTATAGAAATCTTGATTCGAATCAATCAACAGTAAATTAGGTATGCATAAATACTTAATCAGCTCAAAAATATCCTAAAGATTTTTATTCATTGATGAAAGCAGATATCTCAACACAGGAAATGTGATGTAGAAGGTTGAAAAATGAAGTGAAATTTGAGGCATGTATATAATATACAAAATCAAGTAGTAGGCTAGTACAGAGCACAGGATCTCTCTCTCTCTTTTTCTCTCTCTCTTTTTTTTTTTTTTTTTTTTTTGGTTTTTTTTTTTTTTTTTTTTTGCTGAGGCAATTGAGGTTAAGTGACTTGCCCAGGGTCACACAGCTAGGGAATGTTAAGTGTCTGAGACCAGATTTGAACTAGGGTCTTCCTGACTTCAGGGCTGGTGCTCTATCCACTGCGCCACCTAGCTGCCCTTCTCTCTTTCTCTTTGAGAGACATACCATGCACTAGACACATAGAGGAAAAAGGTTTTCTTGACTACATGAAAGTAACAACACTTGAAACAGCATACATGAAAAAAGCTACATGGAAAGAATACTTCATGGTATCTTCACAAAGAAAAAAAAAAAACAAACGATTTGTCTTTACTAAATGAATTCTGATAGTCTACCCACTGATTCCATAAGCTTTCTCAGTTCCAGCCCACTCTCTCCAGAGGCTTTGACATAAATAAAGCAAGTGCAGCCTCAATTTGTGGGGATATTTTTGTAATAACTTTCCTATCTGTTTAGTAATTACCATTTTTAAAACTTAATTAAGAATAGATGATAATTAATAGGGATAACACTGATGAGTGCTCATAAATTACAGTTCTAGAAACACCCCACTTACATTCCAGTTGACTTCTATAACAGAAAAATAGCCAGTTACCCTCTGGGGGACAGAAGTTGGGGAACTATATTTGTCGTACTACATTTGTTGATGGAGATCCATGTTTATCAAACATAGAACAAGGGAAATAGTATTATTATTATTTATGGGGGGGATAATCTGGATTAAGTAGCTTGTTTGGTAAACTAGTAAGTAGTTGAGGCTGGATTTGAACTCAGGTCCTCCTGACTTCAGAGTCAGTGCTTTATCTATTACCCACCTAGCTGCTCTTATTATTACTTTTTAAAGCATGACAGTGTAAATAAAGTGCTAGACATGGGTCCATGAAAAACCTAAATCCAAATCTGGTCTGACTTTTATTCACCATTTGAACATAGGTAGGTCATTTACCCCTTTGAAATTCATGCAAATCTCTATAGATAGTTTGTTATGTGAATATATCAACAAAATGGGTTTCAGTAGTTAAATTATCTGTACCATTAAAATCACAGATCTGTGACAAATGAAAACTTTGAGTAGACTAGGGAATCTGGAGAATATTGATCACTTAGCATATCTAAATTCCAGCAAAGCATTTGACTAAATTTGGAGAGAGATGGGTTGGATAGTTGAGAAATGATTACATAAATTGAATGAAAATGTGATTATTGGATAGATGCTAAGTTGAAATTCATAAACTCTTACTTACTGAATTATTTCTTTTATTTAATTATATAATTATTCCCTATTTCCTTTTTTTATCCCTCTCTCACTTATGTCAGACAATCAAATCTCCTTTTCTATCTATTTCATTGACTTTTTGGATGACTTTATGAATGACTTTTTCTGAGTTTTTTTTTTCTTGTTGTCATTGTCATGGTTGTTCATTAATTTTCTCTTCCATTGTTCTCTTTTCTAAACTTTTGCTTTTTGATTCAAGTTCAATATATTTATTCACTACTTCTTTATTCTCTTTATGTGCCTAATAGAATAAAAAACTTTTGAAGTATTATGTTTGGGATTTCCCTCTTCTAACTAATTCATGTTATTACCTTTGTAATAATATTGCTCTATCATCATTTTTTTCCTGTTTTGCCTAACTCTTAGAGATGTTAATTCAGAAGCAAAATGAGAGAGTAATTACTTCACTGCAGAAATCAATCTGTATTACAAAAATTCTCATTCTTGCCCTCTTCATGGACATTTTCCTTTCCCATAGGACATATATTGGGTCCATATCTTCCCAATCGTTTTTGTGTTCTGACCACTGCCAGAAGTTTAAACTTCCCTTTTCTTTAGACAATATATTGCCAGTGGAGGCATGATGCCATTTCAGACTCACTGGTATCACTATGAACCAAATTCTCCCAGATTGGAACTGTTATAAGATTCCCATATCCTATTACAGACAACTAATTTGTAGTAGGTTAAATTTTCTTTAGTAGGTTAATTTTCCCATTAAGTTATAACTAGCCTTTATTGTAACTTTATTCACAATATTCTTATCTCTAGTTTTTGTCATCTATCTCTTCCATCCCTCCCCTCTTCAACACCTCCCTCTGCCCCAGGAGAGTCTCCAACTCCCCTCTTTCTCTTTTCCTCAGGCACCTAAGAATTTAGCTTTTGTTCATTGTTTAATCAAGGATAGGATTAAGGTGTCTCCCATTCATTTCTATTCCACAATTATTTATTAATTCATCTTTTCTTAGTTTCTCACCTGGCTGAAATCTAGGATCTTCCATAATGCCTTAGAAAATTGGGAAGATAAATTCACTAGCTCAGTTGCTTTGGCTTTTCCCTCTGATTGGATGTAAGGAGGATGCTCTGACCAGCCATCTCTTCATTTCTCACCAGGTAGCAACTCACACTCCTCTATTATGCTTCTATTATTTCCCATTAAACTTTTTAGGTTCCTTTTATTCATTATCCTCTGCCTTTAGAATATAAATTCCTTGGGGGCATATATGCTATTTCCTTTTATATTGTATTTGCACTCCCAGGTCTCAGCATAGTGCCTGGAAATTAAAAAAAATACTTTTTGATTCACTACTATGGGATTTAGTATATGCTATTTCAGACCTGTTTCTCCACCATCATTTCTTCAAATTCCACTTTCTACTTTATTTTTGAGGGTATTTTTTATAAACAAATCTTCAGAATCTTTATGCTTTTGCTGTTGTTTTGAACTCTGTCAGGAAATCTTTTGACCTGGGGAAAGGTTTACCCTTCACTAGAAATTTAATGACTGTAGGTCAAAGATAGGAGGCCAAATGGAAAGGAAAGAGATTTATTGGAATGATAAGGAATCTGCTTTCTTTGATAGCACATCCAGCTTCCTGGGGTATAGAATTGGTTCTATAACCTTTTTGGTTCACTTGGAATACACAACCACTCAGCAGCATTCTGTAGTAATTTGGATAGATAAATAAAGCATTTCATAAGAGTAGGAGGGGTATAGAAAGAAGGGAAATAAAAAGAAAGTATTTGAAATAAATGCAGCAGGATTTATTATCTGGATAAGATTCCACTTAAAGGAAGAAAGGGGGAAAAAGCAAACAATCTTACATTGTGAAAGCAGACAAAACTGCAAAAGCACTAATCCAAGGACAGAAAATCGCTATGACTCCAGTAGACGAAACCCTCTTCTTTATTGTGTTATGCACAGGATGGGAACTTTCTAATAATTAATTCACTAGGTCTTTAGCAAGGTTTCTCATAAATCACTAGGTCTTTGGTAGGGTTTCTCTGTTAGTCCAGTAAATTACAGTGAACTGATAGTGGTTACTATTGTTCAGATATAATCGAATTAGTAATTATTTCTATTTTTTATTTTGATTTTATAAGTAATTCTGATGTAAGCTATTACCTTTGAGGGAAGGGTGGTCCTGGGCTGGAGAGACCCTGGGAAATCTCAAACACCTCCTATTCATAGGGAAACTCTGAGCTGGGATCTCCACCTATTTAATTGGAGATCTTGGTGTGGGGCATAATCACTGCCCTCTATAGAAAGTATCCCTTAATCTCCCCAGCCTCAAGCCTCAGAAGGCTAAATAAAAGGACAGCTCTAACCCCCGAATCTTCACTACTTCCCTTTTGGAACTGGCCACTGGGAGAGTTTTTTTCTCAGGGTAATACACCCATTTTTGCCACAAACCTCTCAATTCATTCATTGGGCTTTGCAAATTCTTTCACAAAGCCTGTGACCGGCCAAAGGGGATCTCTCTACCCTCATTTCCCACATTTCAACATTTGGGGGCCCATTATGGGGATCCCCAAAACTCTGGCCTGGGTAAAACTTCTCTTGTTACCTTTTCTATAGCTCGGACAACCAAATAAGGGGAAGATTCTGGTTGTTGGGAGAGCTCCATGCTCTAGCAGAATTCCTTGCCTGGGAATGCCTGTGTTTTTGACAGAAGTCCCCCTAACCAGGGAACTTTTGTCTCTGTCTCCCTCTCTAGGGATGCCTAAAGTGGATGTGTTGCTATAGAATCCAGGAAAATCTAAGACTTGTGGCAAAATGGGACAATCTACCTTGGTCTCTATTCCTACGGATTCTCCCTCAGGCTTGCTTCTTAAACACAGCCAAATTCAGCTTAAAAGATCTCAAAACTAAAAAGTTTAAGTTAAAACAGCACTGCAGGATAATGCTTAAAATTTCTGGAGGGAAATCAAAATTAGATACCAACATTTAAATGACCCTCTCCTTCCTGCTCCTCTAAGGTACACAGGAGAACTCTGAATCCCTTTCAGAGTCACCTCCTTACCAAAAACAGGACCTTATGTCCAACAATATTTAACTCTATCTCCCTCGCCTCCTGAACCAGTTCCTGAGACTTCCCAGCCCCCACTCCTCAATCCCTGTGATACAAGGAGTGGGACCCCTTTTTCTCCTCCTCAGGGTCCTGATTCAGCCACTCCTTCTAACCCCAGCCCCCTGAGAGAAACAGCAAACTTTCAGAGAGACACTCAGGGCAGAGGTGCCTTTTTCAATGACAAATCTCTCCCAGACTAAGGAAAAACCTGGCCTTTAGTCTGTGAATCCCAACCAGTTTACTGAGGGGTCTAAGGCCATTGCCTTCCAATCTGATCTTTTCCTGGGGAGATGTTAATATTAAACAAATCTGCCCCAAACATATGGAGGAAGCTGCAGAAGCTAGCTTTGGGCCCTCAAACTTCTTGGACTCAGCTGTTAGAAACAGCTGTTGGGGGTCTTTAATAGGGATCAAACTGCAGCAGAGGAAAAAGAGTTAAAGCAAGAAATGGAGAACAGTCCTAAATCCTGTCTGCTGACATTTCCCGGAAACCTAGGGGTTCCTGCTTCAGGTGTCATGGATAGGGCCATCCTCAGAGTCCCTGCCCCAAGTGCAGCTGGCACTGCCAACAGGGGCCAAGCTGCGCCCCCAATGCCCTGCCCTCCAGCAGGAGTTTGGGGCTCCGACAGGCTCCCCCTCACTCCACCAGGACAGCAGAACCCTGGCTAAGCTTGGAAGTGGCCCATAACACCATTGAATTTCTTTTTGCTATGGGGCCTCTCTCTCTGTCTCATTGCAGCACTCGGGCATCAGCCATCCTTCCCTCCATAGAATAATGGGATTAGAAGGCATATTTAAGAACTGTTTTGAGACCTTCCCTCTGCTTTGCCAGTTTGGTGACCTATTGTTTAAACACTCCTTTCTTATTATTCCCTCCTATCCTGCTCCCTTATTGAGGCATGATTTAATGGTGAAATTGGGGACCCAATTTTCTCAGACGCCCAGGTGATCTTTTTGTGATGCTTTCAAAATCCTCCCATATTTTCTCTGAAATCTGGGACCAAGGGATTCTTGGGCGAACCACTCCTGCCACCCCAGTCTTAGTTAAGCTGTTGGATTCCAGTGTATTTCCACCAAAACGCCAATATCCAATAAAGCCAGAGGCTAGGGAGGAATTGCAACCTTTGATTGAGAAATTTCTTAAAAACAAATTTTTAGTACTGGCCAAAGACTTAAGGGAACTGGAGCTGCTTAACTGCAGTCTTATCTTGATCTGCAACCCTACCTGAGAGGTTTCCTTAAACACAGCCACAAAAACCCTTAATTTTTTGTCTTCTAGGGGATACAGGGTCCCCTTAACAAAATCTCACATTGCCTGCCAGCCTGCCAAAAATCTGGGTCATAACCTAAGCCCCATTTGAGGCCCTGATCAGGCCAAGGCCTTTAAAACCCTGAAGGCTAAACTGACTTCCACCAGAACCTGGCTTTACCTAATTTAGAAAAGCCTTTCACTCAGTATGTGGATGAAAGATGGGGCCAAGCCCTGGGGGTCTTAACTCAGGCTCTCAGACTGGTCTCCTACTTCTCAAAGGAACTGGACTCAGTTTCCCTAGAATGGCTCTCATGCTTTAAAGCAGTGGCTGCTACAGCCCTTCTAATTGAAGAAGCCTCAAAACTTACTCTGGGACAGCCATTGGAGGTTTTCATCCCCACTGGGTTCAGAGCATTTTGGAAACCAAAGGGCATCAGTGGCTTGCTGGTAGGAGGCTTACTAGATTGCAGGCTCTCCTGCTAGTTACCCAGGACCTGACTCTCTGCCTGCTCCTGACGAACATCAGTCAGGAGACGGCATTCATAATTGTGAGAAAGCTTTAGATTCTGTCTACTCCAGTCGACCTGACTTGAGGGACAGCCCAGATGGTGAATGGTTTACAGATGGGTCAAGCTTTCTTGAAAATGGGGAAAGAATGGCAGGTTATTCTGTGGTGACCTCCATAGCACCCTGGAAGCTAAGCCACTGCCCTCTGGGACTTCTGCCTAGAAAGCTGAACTCATTCCCCTAACCAGAGTTCTGGAACTGGGGAAGGGAATGAGAGTGACCATCTATACAGACTCCAGATATGCTTTTCATTTTTTTTCTTGCTCATGGGCCTATATGGAAAGAAAGGGGACTTTTGACAGCAAAGAATTGTCCTATTAAATATACAGGAGAAATTCTACCACTATAGCAAGCTATCCGCCAACCTAGAGAGGTTTCAGTCATATTTTGTAAGGGGCACCAGAAGGGAGATTCACTTCAGTCCAAGGGCAATTAGTTTGCAGATTCTGCTGCTAAACCCCTGCCCATTCACCCCTGACTATGGTACCTTGGATCTCCCAGCTCCCTTATTCTTATATCCCTTCTTATAGCTCACAGGAACAAACTTTTTCTCCTTCTGTCTGGTTTCAAACACCCTCAAGCCAACTTTTAGCTGTTAAACTCCCCCTCTCCTGAAGCCTGTTCAGAGAAGGGTCATATACCCAGGGGAAGACTGGCAAACAGATTTTACACATATGCCTCCTGTAGAAGTTGCTTTTGGTCTTTGTTGACACGTTTATTAATTGGGTAGAATCCTTTCCCTGCAGGACTGAGAGAACTCAGGAGGTAGCAAGGTGTTTGCTAAAAGAGATTATTCCTTGCTTTGGCCTGCTGAGCTCCTTGCAGAGCGACTGTGGTCCAGCTTTTACTTCTCAGGTAACCCAAAATGTGGCCGAGGCACTTAAAATCACCTACCAACTCCACTTTGTCTTCAGGGCAAGTGGGGAAAATGAATCACACTCTCAAGCTAGAGTCCTTACAAAACTGCTTAGAGACTCGAGAGAACTGGATAAAAGTCTCCCAGTCCTTGCACCTTGGGAGAACACTGAGCTGAGCCCCTTTGAACTTCTGTAAAGGAGGCCCTTCTGGAGATCCAGAACAGCATCTGGTCACCCAGTTTGCTAGGAAAGTTGTTTTCTCAGCTTAATACACCCATTTTTGCCACAAACCTCTGGCCTCATTCATTGGGCTTTGTGAATTCTTTCACAAAGCCTGACTGGCCAAAGGGGATCTCTCAACCCTCATTTCTCACACCTCAACAATTTCTAAGAAAGGGTTAATATATTTCAATATCTGTTTTTCTCTTGGCTATTTTGTTCGTTTAACTTGCTTGTACTTCTATTGTTTGGTATGTTTACAAGTAAAATAACACATTAAAAATTAGAAATATTTCAAATGTTTCTATTTTATTGAACATCCAATTTTCCTATCTTTAGCCTCAAGCTTAAAGGGCTGCACCTCTAATGTTATCTTAACTTTCTTTGCCTTTTAGAATATTGTATTTCAAAACATTTATGTGATTTCATGTGAGTTTAAGTACAGAATATTCCTGTATTATACCAATTTATTTCTTTCTGTCATGATCTGCCTAATCACCACTTGCAAAATTTATTTTTTGCCACTGGAATTATTGAATTTCACAACTATATGTCCTGATTTTTTTTTGCCTTCTCCTGTATAACCTGTTAGTTTATTCTTAGTTTTCTGTATTCAGAAATTCTAAGCTGTTTCTTAGTATTATTTTTTGTATTATAATTTTCTGATGTTACAATTTTTTCATATTCATCTGGGAGACCTATGTTAAGTTGTAACCATTCATATTTTCTTAAAGGTCAATCAATTTTGCTTTTAAAGATAGTATACATTCTTTGTCCTCCTTTTCCTCATTGTTTTTTGCTTATCTTGTTTACTTGGTGTTTTTAGTACTCATTTTTGGTTCTCATTTTAGTTCCTCCTCTATTTATTCATATTACACTCCAGCTTTTGTTAAAATATTTCCTTTGTCTTGAGATTTCTTGTAGGGTTAGCCGTTTTTTGCTTCTGATTTTCAATAATTCTTCACTAATCCTTCTAATAATTCCCCTGACTTTTCTCACATTGATGATTGATACAAGACTTTGGCTGGTTGCACTAATGCCTTAGCCTTCTACTACCTTGGGGGATTTGTACTTTACTAACTCCTGTTCAGACTTCAGATTGCTTCTAGGATAATAGCACTGATATTCCCTGGATTTTAATCCCCTTTCCTTAAGTGTCATTGTTGCCTCTGAAACTTGTCCAATGCCCCAGTTCCCTCTATTCTTTAGTTTTCTATCTGGGATTGAATCAATGTCAAACTTTTTTTAAAAAGGTTGTAGAAACTCAGAAGCTCTTCCTGGGCCGGCTCCACCCCCCGGTGCTAATTAGTTTGATGATCCTGAGCCTTTCTGAGGAGATGGAGGCCGCTTGTGGGGGGCTGTGGGGAGGGCCTCCCTGCTCGGCTGGGGGGGGGCTACGTGGCCTCTGGGGTCCCTCTGAGCGCTAACGGAGTTTGCCGTATTCCCGGAGTGCAGGGCGGAGGTGTTGGCCCCAGACGTGGGGAGACGCGGCCCCGGCTCCCTCGCGGCCCCCTCTCCGGCACTCCCGCTCCAAGCCTCGGTGGTCTCTTCTGTCAAGCTGGGATAACAGCCTCGGGACGGCTGCCTCCAAGGGCTGCCTGAGGCTCGGAAAGGATGAGGCGGACCAAGCGCTCGGCCATGTGACCAGCGCCAAGTCCCTCGAACTGGCAGAACCTCAGTTTCCCTTTCTGTACAATGAGGATAATGCTGGTGCTAATCGCCTCAGGTGCGGCCAGGGGGCGCTGTAATGCACAGAGCGCTGAGTCTGGAGTCAGGAAGACTCACCTTCGTGAGTTCAATTCCAGCCTCAGACACTTCCTGTGCCTCAGTTTCCTCATCTGTAAAATGAGTTGGGGAAGGAAATTGGAAGCCACTCCATCTCTTTGCCAAGAAAGCTTCCAATGGACTAAAAACCGGCAACAGCGACGACGAGCCTCTTGTGGAGCCCCAGCCGTGAGTTGCAGAGCGCTAAATCAGTGATTTATCAGAGCGGAATGCAGCCAGGGCTGACCTGAATGAGTGCTGGCTCTTGGCTCCATCCAAGGCCAGCTGCCCGGTTTTGTCTGCAGGACTCCTGAACTCACTGGACTGGACCGGCAGTGACCAGCGTCTTCTTGGGGGGGGGTCCCCCCTCCTGCCCGCTACGAGGGCTGAGACGTTCCTGACTCAAGTCCACAGAAGTCTCTGTGAAGCCGGCATGGAGCCCAGATCCTCCCTTCCTTCTTTGTGAGGTCTGAGGTTCTTGATCTGGGCCCTGCGTTCTCAACCACATTTGGGAGGATGACTCCGCTCTCAGGAAAATGACTCTGACTGTCCCCAGGAAATGGCTCATCTTCTCATCGGGATCGAGACGGAGGAAAGACAAGCTTCCCATTGGGCCGATGCTCTTTAAGGCCAGGGAGGAAGCTTCCCTCTAGGTGGGGAAGGACTGCTTCAGGTGCTCCCGCTCCTCCCGACTGGAGAACTCTGAGCCAAGCTCCAGGCGGGTTAAGGGGCTTCTGGGGCCTCTGCGGTGGTTTTGGGGACCCTCTTGCCGGACGGATTTGAACTTTGGTGCTCTTGGGTGTGGGAGCGGCAGCTGGGGATGGCCATGGTTGGGATTAGGACTATTAGGACTGCTGTTCAAAGGCACTTTCATTGCTGTGGACTTGTAGTAACAGGATCTCAGAAAACCCCTCCCCTGGGCCTGAGGGATGAGTCACTTGGGGGATGTGGGTGCACGGGGAGGCCCGAGCCAAGAGTCTTCAGGGAGCTTTGGCTCCTTCAGGCACTTCAGGTTGGGCTGAGTTGGAAGCTGGGAAGGAACTGGACAAAGGAACCGAGTGGGAGAGCAGAGAGAGGGGCACCTTCTGCAGATGCTGCCAGAGGGCCACGTGAGGGGTCTGGGCTTTTCCGCGATGGCAGCTCCTCAGCTCCTCAAGCCAGCAGCCCCTGGGAGCAGGAAGAGCAG
This sequence comes from Myrmecobius fasciatus, assembly GCA_023553655.1. Taxonomy (NCBI): domain Eukaryota; kingdom Metazoa; phylum Chordata; class Mammalia; order Dasyuromorphia; family Myrmecobiidae; genus Myrmecobius; species Myrmecobius fasciatus. The sequence goes on along the minus strand of JAJPUD010004222.1, from coordinate 96,119 downwards.
GATACCATTGGAGGTGTGTGGGCCAGGGTTCGAGCCACTGCTGGCGCTGGCCAATGCCAGGGACAAGAGTTAGAAGAGAGCGCAAATGGAAGGCCCGTGCCCGAGTCTTCTCGGAGGATTTCTCGTGGCCTGGAAGTAAGGCAGGAGCTTGCCCGAGTCCTACCAAGCTGTGCAGTGTGGCTTCAGTTGTGGGTGAGTGGTCACTACCTTCTGACCAGATGGCCTAAGTCAGAGCCCTGCTAGACTCTCCATGGAGTTGAGGGATTTTCTTTCTGGCAGCAATAACTCATAAAGACTACCCGCCATGTTGTGGGCATGGGCATGGGTAGGGGCAGTAAATGCCATCTCACATCCTTGAGGAATGGAAGTGTGGAAGTGTCTCAGATTATGCCTCAGTCTCCCCTCCTTTCCTTTTTTTTTATTGAAGCTTTTTATTTTCAAAACTTACATGTGGATTTTTCACCATTGACCCTCGCATAGCCTTGTGTTTCAGATTTTCTCCCTCTTTCCCCCACCTCCTCCTCTAGATGGCAAATAATCCAATCTATGTTAAACATGGTAAAAATATATGATAAATCCAATGTAGGTATCCATGTTTATACAGTTCTCTGGCTGCACAAGAAAAATCAGATCAAAAAGGAAAAAAGGAGAAGGAAAACAAAATGCAAGTGGACAGCAACAAAAAGAGGGAAAATGCATGTTGTGAACCACACTCAGATCCCACAGGCCTCTCTCTGGTTGCATATGGCTTTCTTCATCACTGAACAATTGGAACTGGCTTCAATCATCTCATTGTTGCAGAGAGCCATGTCCATCAGAATTGATCATTATATAGTCCTGTTGCTGTGTATGATGATCTCCTGGTTCTGCTCGTTTCACTGAGCATCAGGTTCATGCAAGTCTCTCCAGGCCTCTCTGAAATCGTCCTACTGGTCGTTTCTTACAGAGAAATAATATTCCCTAACATTCATATACCATAATTTATTCAGCCACTCTCCAATTGATGAGCATCCCTTCACTTTCCAGTTTATAGCCACTACAAAAAGGGCTGCCACAAACCTTTGTGCACACGTGGGGCCCTTTCCCTCCTGTAAGATCGCTTTCTCCCTCCTTTTCTGTCCACTTCAGAGGACATGGAAAAGCAGAGTCCGTCTCTATGGCTCCTACAAATGCCATCTTTCCTCTTGCAATCCCTTGGACATTTCCCTCTCCTCTGCTGATGGGTGGGGAGGGGCACAAGGGGCCTTAGGTTCTAGAGGGCTCTGCTAAGGGAACCAGTCTGTGCAGGTCCTTGACACAAGGCTTCAAACGTGGGCCGAAAGCTGGCTCGGGACCACAGGACCGTGAGCTTGTTGCAGTCAGAAGAAATCCTGGCCATTTTCTGCTAAGGCAGAGGTCATGATCTGCATCAGTAAAGGGTCTGCAACATTGCTGGAATCACAAGCTGTTGAAGAGCTGATCCTGTGTAAGCCTTCAAGGGTGAGGAGGACTGAGGGCTGGCTTCGGGAAGCAGCAGACTCCTGCCCCCTTCCCAAGAGAGCTGGGTGACAAGGGTCCTTCTCTGGGAAAGGGGCCGGCGGCTGTGGGGAATGGGGGGCTGCATCCTGGAGCGGCAGAGAGGGCATGGAGCCGGCCTTTCGGAGCCTCTGGTTTTTCCGTTCCAAAGCCCCTCTCCTGATCTCAGAATGAGCGGACTTGGAATGAGCCAGTCCTCCTCTGGAACAGAAGTCCTCTCTCAGCCCTTCCTTTGGGGTGAGGGCCAGGGAGTGTCCTGTCTCCTGCCTTGACCAAAATCACATAAGGAATAATCGCCAGAGGCAGAATTTGAACTCATGTCCCAGCTCCAGAGCTGTCTAATAGTTGTTGGTTGGTACTGAGGCAGAAACCAGGAGAAGAATAGATGGGGAAACTGCTTGAAGACTTCAAGGTTAGCTTGGCTAAAACCTGAGTTGGAGGGGCTCTGGAAATTGTCAGTCCGGGAGGTCTCTCTTAAAAATCCCTGGTACATCAGCCAGGCTCAGCTAGGGGCCACCCAGGGACCCCGGAGCTGCCCTTAATTCTGGTGTCGGAGGCTTGCTCGTGCAGAGCTGCTTGCTCCCCCACGGGTCCATGAGGACCCCCTAGCACAGGGTCTGCATTTGCCTTCTTTGTGTCTTCAGTGTTTACCACAGAGTCTGGCATACAGTAGGTACTTAATAAATGCTCATTGACTGACAAAAAAAAAAAAAGGTTGTAGAAACTCAATTAGATGTTCTCTCCAGTGTCTTCATTCTCAAATTTCCTTAAGTAAAAACCAAACCAGAGAAAAGGAAACCTGATTTTCATCTTTCAACCTCCCCTTTTATTTTCACATAGCTGGGCAAAGTAAATGTCTGTTATTTTTTGTAATGGGATAGATAGAAGGAAGGGGTGAGGTACACCATCAGAATGGATGCAAAAAGAAGTAAATTGCTTTGTAGATTCAAAAGGACAATCCTAAAACATCTTATAAAACACTTTATACAACTTTCCAGAGAATGAAGACTAGAGGGAGAGGGGTCTTGATTGAGGACATTAAGGTTTACTGTTCTTCATTATTAATTCCAAAAACTATTATATGGTTCATCTTTTTGCTTTTTGACTTGTAGTTCAGTTCTAATTTCTCTTTTTTCTGGTATATAATCTCCCCCCCCTTTTTTTTGAGAGTGGTGAAGATTTGGAAAGATTAGTCAAGATGATTGAGTGGAATTATTGGTCAATTTTATTCCCACGACACAAAGCCTCTTAAAATGTAAGAACTCCACATGAAATCCTGATAACAATTCATGGAAAAATCAGTTATATTTCCTATCCAAATTCCACATAAAGAGACAGACATCTATGGGTACTAGGGAAACAGTTTTACCACTGAACAGAGCCCTGTAGCATAGGGACTAAACTGAGATGCTTGACTATGCACTAGGGCAAGAGGAGGAGCTAGATTCAACAGGAAAAGACTTTAAACTATGGGTGAGATGTCAGAAAACAACTCCCCAGATGTAAAACTAGAGAGTAAAATAAAAAGTGGTGATTTACTTGTCATATCTGGGGAGGAAAAGCAAATGAAATAAACACCAATTTTGACCCTGAATTTTACAGACTTTCAGATTCATATGTCTATTTACTATACTTCATTATCTCTGGTTTGTTCTTTGTTTTTTTTTTTTTTTTTTACCTTTTCTTATTTCATTTTGCTGTTACTCAATTGTATAAATTGTCTGTTTCTTTGATGAATCTTTATGACTCTGGCTCTGAATCTACTTGCTGCTTAGCTGCCCAATAACTGCTTTAAAAAATCTCAGGACAATGCAAAGCACAATATGCAAACAAATAAACAGCAACAAATGCATACAAAGATATGTGCTGGATACATTAGAGATAATCCATAGAAATAAGGTATCTGTATTAAATAGTTGTGGGAAAGGCTTCTTGCATAGAAGGTAGGATTTGATCTGGGGCTTGATGGAATTTGGGGAAGCAAAGAGGCAAAAAATGACAAGAGGAAATTGCAGGCTTGGAAGACAATCAATGGAGGACAATATATGGAGTAGGGAAATGTGTATCTTCTTGGAAGAACAGCGAAGTCATTGTCACTGGATCACAGAATACATGGAATGTGAGGAAAATTCATGTTATTCTGTATCATTTGAAAATTAATATTTCTCTTTTACGTATCCTTTTATTTATTTATTTATCAAAAATTTCAACTTTTAGCCTGCCTCAAAAGGAGACCTCTCACAGTTCATACCAATTATTAAAGGCATGGTTGAGGAATGTGACCCCTCCTAGAATCCATTTCCCCTTCCCTTCTTATTAACCACTTTAAAGTGGAACTTACTCCTATTTATCCCCTAACAAAAACAAACTTGGGTTAGGCCCTTCTTAGAGTATAGTTCTTCTGTTCTTGATTATCCTCATTAAAGTTAGGTACAACTTGTTATCCAAGGAGGAGACCAGAGTATATATATGAGATTTTTGTTCTTGTTATTGCTTTTCTATCAAAGATTATTAGAAGCAGCTGAATCTCCTTAAGCAATTAGGATTCCTTAAGTGTCAGAGCTGATGTAATAAGCCATACCTGAAAGCTGGCTGATTTTCCTCAGTGTTTGAGTCATTTTAGCAATTTAAGATTAATCCTGTTTCAAACAAGGAAATATTAGGGAAGAGCTGAACTAACTCTTGACCCACTTTCTCATTAAAATATCTACCATTATCTTATCTTTACTAGGGGACATCCAAATGATATATTGTCAAATCAATGAAAAGGCTATTGACCCAATTTATTGGCTATTGCTAGCCTAACTAATAAATTGGATATGCAGTGGCCTGTATCATCCATCTTACAGTTGGTCCTTATTATTAATAAAATATTATCTTGTCCTGGAGAACTGTATCTCAGTCTACCTTTGTTGAAATTTTACTTGGCACAGGTGAAATAAAATATAAAAAGACTGGAAAGAAATGAAAAGGATAGTTATTGAGGTTTTCAATGCCAAACAGATGATTTTATATTTTATCCCTTAGAGATGATGAAGAACCACTGGAGTTTACTGAATAAAGAAATAACCTGGTTAGATCTGTGCTCTGAGAAGATTAATTTGACTTCAGAGGGGAAAATGGAATGGAGTAGAGAGAGACTTGAAGCAGGGAGGCCAACTGACATGAATAAAAAGTCTGAGAGACAGAGTTTCTGGGTAATTAACAATCACTTTATTAGGCTAACAAATAATCAATAAATTGAATCAACAACAAAAAATCAATAATCAATAATCAACAAAACTTTACATGGAATTTGTTGAATGCTTAAATAATTTGGGGAAAAGGGGTTGTCCCTGATGGTGAAAACCAACTCTGATTGGTTAACAATTAATGAGAGAATGAATATTATAATGAGAGGTACTTTCCCCCCTCTCCCTGCAATGAGGGGCTAAGGGACTTAACTTTGATGATGTCAGCACTCCCAGATTATTCTGTCTCCAGCAGTCTATGCAAAGAATCTACTACTTACCCAGTCCTAAGTAAGTTGAACAATGGTGGGGTTAAGTAAAGAGAGTCAAAAATGAGAGACGGGGCATTGAATGAGAAAGCAAAAAGAGGACCTTTGGGACTCATCTATATAAAATCATTTTTTCTCACAACCAATACATTATTAAAATCGTCTAGGAAAAAGGCTACCAAGGTGCTAGCAATGTCAAAAGAGAGGAAGGAGCATATGGAAGAGATAATGAAATCAAATTTGTGGGTTGTTGCAACAGATTGCATATGGGGGATGAGAGAGGGGAGTCCAGAATGAAACATAGGGTTTAGAATGTGTGTCTATGAACATGATGATACCCTTAAAAGTAATAGAGCAGTTTGGAAAAGGGGAGTGTGTTAGGGGAAAGATAATGAGTTCATTTTGTGACAAATTCAATTTAAGATGTTAATGAAAGATACGGTTTGAGGTGGTCAATATGCAATTGCTGCATATGAGACTAAAGGATGCTAGAGAAATTAGAGTAGAATAAGGTGATTTGAGATGCATCAACATAGAGATGATAATTAAATCCAAAAACAAGGTCTGTTTATCACTACATCTCCTCAAATGAATGCCCTGCGTATATTGGGCACTTGGTAACTGTTTATTAACTCAGATATACAAAAATGAATTTGCAGAATCTCTATAATAGGAATTGAAATTGTTAATTCTATCTTTCTGATCTCTGGTCCCTAGCCAGCAGAGCTAACTGACCATGAACAATTTTTTTCCTCTCTAGTAAAAATGATTTATTATCAAGTAAAAGTATTATACTGTTTAATTCCAGACTCATGTGATTAAAAGTTCTCCGTATCCCTGATCCCAGTAAAACTCGAGGAATTCTGGAATGGGCTGCAAAGTATTTGGCGTTCCCCCAAGTCCTGGATCAACCCAAAGCATTCTTGCTTTAAGTTACTACATCCAGGACTTTTAATGGATCTCTCCAAGCTTGTGTTTTGGTTAAACATGAAATTTTATTGGATATTTACAGTTACTTGTATATATCAATGTATCTTGTTTTCAAGACAACTTTGCCTAACTAATGTTTTTGTGTGGGCACCTTTTTCGAAATCCAAAATAAAGTATACCTTTCAGAGCATAGGTAGGAGGCAGCTATACCTCTTTCTGATTGACTTTCCTCTTCCAAATGACCTAATACATTACTTCCCAAAACTCTTTTAGATTTTGGGGTCTGTTCTCACAAATAACACCTCTGTAGTGGACTATGCATTTTTAAATCAGACAAAAAAAATATCCCAATCAATTGTATCTACATTTGAAGTCTCTAAGATTAGGTAACATTGGCAATTAGGATAATTGTTGATTGCCACTTCATTATCTTTTAGACACTCTAAATAAACCTGTATACTCTCCCTCCAAGAGCTCTCAAATGCAGAAAAATTCTCAAACACAGAAATAATTCTCATGATTTGTTTAAGGAGATAACTTTCTTTTGTTAATAAATTAGGATCTCCTTAGAACTGTCCTGAATGGTAAAGGACTAGTCTCTCAGAAAGAGGCAGCCTCTTGGAACTTAATATGCAAAAGACAAAATGTATCTCTAGTCTTCAGGTGGAGTTGAGAAACAGGCCAAAGAAAATCTAAAAAGAATATGATCTAAATGGAGTCAGAAGAGTACAAGGGATAAAATACTAAATAATACTTCCAATCAACCTTTTTTTAGGTCCTCTCTTTTTATAGAAATAGATTTCTATCTTTTCCTCCTTTTTTTGGAGTGGGGTGAGATCAAGTGAGTAAAACTATACAACAAATCAATCCTTTACCTCTAGCTCTAGGCCAGAATTATCATTTCACAATAGCCAAATTTGTTTTTCTGTCTGTTTTGAAGGTAGCAATGCTGAGGCTTCACATTAGTCCAACTACACAGTTCAAACAACCCAACCCTATGCCATGTCCTGTGTCCTTGAGTCAAATATATCCAGTGCATGCACTGACAGGTATCATTCTCTAATTTGCACTCTAATTACCTTATTTCAACATGTTCATGTTTATATCATAAATGCTGATAATCACATCCTTAAATTATAGAAGTAATTTTGAAAAACTTTGATTTACATGTTTGTACCAAAGCAGAGGCATAGTGGATAGACTTCTGGACCTGAAATCAGGAATAGTCACCTTCTTGAATTCAAATCTGGCCTCAGACACTTCCTAACTGTCTGACCCTGGGCAACTAAGTTAACCCTTGTCTTAGTTTCATCTGTAAAATGAGCTGAAGAAAAAAAAGGTAAATCACTCCAGTATTTCTACAGAGAAAACCCCAAATGGTGTCACAGACAGACACAACTGAAGAAATGATATAACAATACCAAACAAAACAGAATTTTCTGTGAAAATATATGTGCTTTCAAATCCAATATTATCTTCCATCAACTTTGTATGTGTCTTATATATATATATTAATTTACAAATTTAGGATTTTCCTTAGAATGTAAAATCATTGAAAGTAGGAACTGTTTTTGCCTTCCTTTCTATCCCCAGGGTTTAGTACAGTGCTTGAAACACAATAAGTCTTGATAAATGTTTATTAATTAGCTGATTAAAAAACCTCTCTCCTTTCTCAAAAAAAAAATGATTATCTCTATATTACAGGGTATTTGGCTGACCACATCATTCTATTCCTTCCCTGTTTAAATAGTCTAAAGAATTTCTTACTAGGCATGAGGAATAACTTCCTATGCTCAAATTTCTTCCTAGATCAATATTACTAAAAATCAACACCCCATTACTTAACGACCTTCCAAGTTTTCATAGCTTGTCAAATCTAGACCTTGGTATTGTTAATATAAATGATCAGGAAGCACATCACAAATTCATTGTTTCTAGAAATTTAGAAGCAAAAACAGCATTCATGACTATCCATGGCTTTTTGATATATGGTTGAAGTGGAAAAGTAAGGTTCATGAATTTATTGCTGGATAGAGCATATGAATGAATAGATGTATTCTTTCCTAATCACATATTCAAGTCTCTTATTTTTGCAATTGTACTTTTCAATCACTCCACTTGAGCACATCTGTACATTGGTTCTTTTAAACTTCTGAGCTGGTTTGCATAAGTATTAGAATAAAGCTCAAGAATAGTTTTCTTTCACTCAACAAACCTCCAAAAATAATTGCCTGCCTTAAGTGGCCAGTCTCATTTCTTTTGTTTCATAAGAGATATCTCTTAGGATTAAAGTGGTACCTTGCTGATTTGACTCCAGGAAACTTTTATGAATGTAATGGGAAGAATTGTTAAGACTGGGAATACTGTGGAGTTGGGGAAAAACCACATAATCATTCACAAGCACAGTTCCATGCATGTTGGTCTCATTTAATAAATAATGCCAGTAACAATAGCAAAAGCAACAAGGATACTACCAACAACAAATCCTGTTATTTGGCTAATGCTTTCCATAAGTGATCTCATGTACGTATATTCCAGGATTATCGAGTTAGAGTTGAAAAGATATCTGGCTACCTTGCTTAAGTCCTTCCAAGAAATGAGGAAATGGAGGCCCAGGGAAGTTAAGTAATTTGTTCAAAATCATACAACTAATTAACTAGCACAGAGATAAATGTAAATCAGGTCTTTGAACTTTGGAATAATTGCACTACATGTGTCCTATAATTCTTACCATTGTCTTATGAGGTAAACTGTTCAAATATGTATAATTCCCTCTTTTTACAAATGTGGAAAATAAGAATTAGAAGAAGTGAAATGTATTATTTAAGATCACATGAATACAAATAAAGTTAAGATTCCAACATAGTTCTTTAGATTAAGTCTCAATTGCAAAAGTTAATCCTGAGAGAGTTCTTTTTTTTCTGGGATGTTTTCATTTGTATTCTACAAGTACAGACAATAAAGAATTGGAAAAAAAAATAATTCAAGTCCTGATTAACTTGGTGGTATTTCTGAAGAGCTTGAAATTACTGTAAGGCTCTGTGAAATACAGATATTACTATCTTGAAGAATAATGAAAGATTTTCCTTCTTGTGAGAAACCTTGTTGTCTATATCCAAAATAAAGGAAAGAATGTGTTCATCTTACAATTCTTGTTCTCAGAAGGTTCTAAATCACATCCTGTGACTATAGCCCCCTAACTTTGCATACTTTTATTTATCTCCCAAATTTGTATGCCTTCATTTACCTTGTCTAATATCACTATTTGATATTTTGTTTATTCAAAAAATATCAAAATATCTACCCTTGCCTAATTTTCAGAGGACTTCTAAGATACCATACCCATATTTAAAATGCGTTCTCCCTTATAGCACTGAATAATAAATAGGAGAGTATGAATCATTCAGGAAGGACAAGAGCCTTTGCTGTGAAGGCTTGCCAAGCCTTTTTCAGGGATGATCATTCGTTTTTTTGGTCCATAGATCACTTAACTCTCATCTGTGGCTTCAAGAAGCTCCAGTATTAGCAGCAACCACAACCCAGAAAAATTACCTCTATGGGCTACATCAATTTGAAGACATACAATAAGTTTTAAATGCATTAGCAAGTTAGGAGGTATGCACCAAGTGTATAAAGACTTGCTCCAGTTGAATGGATGGATAAGAGTAATCTGTTCTCCATGCTGATGGAGCTACACTGATCAGTGAAAAGGACATGATACTAGAGAGATGGATTGAACTCTTCCATAGTGTTCCCAACAGATCATCATCAGAAAAAGCTGAATCTGGGAGGCTCTGAAGGAAAGTATGGAGGTGAAGAATGAGACTGACTCACCATACTGAAGGTCAACAGAGCCAATGTGCTGACCTGTGAAACCTGGAAAGTCTATCAGCACTGTGCTAGAAAATTGAACTGCTTTCATTTGAATTGTCATAAAAACATTTTTGGAGATTACCTGGACAGTGAGATTTTCTCTTGAATTAAATTGCCAACCATTCAAATTCTACTGCAGAGATTATGACTCCAATGGGCTGGCCATACAGTTCAGATGCCAAATGCATTATTTCCTGAAAGGAAAGTTACAGAAGGCAAAAACTTACATGAAGGTCAAAAGAAGCAAAATTAGGATACTTTCAAGGTCTCTCTTAAGAACTTTAGTGTTGATTATGAAAGCTGGGAGATTCTCACACAGTACAATCCAGCATGGTAAACCCACATCAAAGAAACTGCTGTACTGTATGAACAAGGCAGAATATCAATAAATCAAAGGAAATGTGAGATGCACAAATATAGAGACCTTCATAATGTTCACCTGAGCTAACTGTGGCAGAACCATCCAAACTCATATCAGGCTGATCATCTACAGTTGACCATCTAGATCCCAACACTAATGAAATTTTGATCCTCTGAGTACAAAGGACAAAGGTTGAAGTAGTAATAATTCTTCAAATAAGACTATATGTCAGAGTCATTACTCAATTCTTCATCTTTAACATATATATATTTCAGTCCTGTTCAGTTCTTCATGACCCCATTTTAGGGTTTTCTTGGCAAAGATACTGGAGTGGTACTGTTTCCCTTTGTAGCTCATTTTACAAATGAGGAAACTGAGGCAAATGGGATTGTCATTTATCTATCATCAGAATGTTACTAAGTACCTGAGGCCAGATTTAAATTCAGGAACATGTCTTCCTGACTCCAGTCCTGGACATTGGACTGCCTATTTGGAATTTAGCCCATCTAACATTGTAGGTTCCAGGAATCCATTAGACAGACACTAGTTTGCAATTCTCTGAAGATGAACACAGGATGATTTGTATGCATCTGCATTAAAATTCTTTTGGAGGCTATTCAAAGTAGGTATTTAAAAGGATAATTGCACATCCATTCATTGCTTTGTTTAATTGGGTTAAGGTTCAAGAAAACACAATTAGTCAAATATGGAAATTTACCTCCTCAATCTGCATACTGTTCTAGACTAGAAGGACTAGCTAGACACTTAGAAATTCTTTTCATTGTGTGGAGAAGTGGCTCCTCATATTTATCAACTCAAGTGGGAGGAACTAATTTATTCATTTATGATGAATCAGCTGTATAAAAGAACCTAGGAATATCACATAAAAAGCAAGAAAGCAAGTCTCAAAAAATATCAGCCAAATTTTCAGAAGTTAACATTTTCATCTAGGTTCCAGCAAGATACAATATGATGTTTAAAAAAAAAGTAACAATCTGAAGTTAGAAGATCTGGTTTCAAATCATAATTTTCTAGTTACAAATTATGTGATGAAAATGAAAAAAAAAAAGGCAGCTAATTTTTCTGAACTTCACTGATTCTTGAAATGAAGTTTATTAGCCTAATAATCTCACATGATGATTTTGAGAATTGTGGAGCTTGAAATTTAATCAGGGCCAAGCTGAGGCAATTCTCTGAGATATCCTTTGTTAGGAGGAAAAAGCAACCTGGTAACACAGGAGTTATGTGGTTCAGTGACTTTTACTCAAATTAAAATGATCTTTTTAAATTTCAAGGTAAAAAGCAAAAAAGTATTTATTATGATCTCAGGAGAAAGGGCAACTCCTAACAGACAAGGTGTCAATAGAGGAGTACAAACTGCAAACTGCAGAACACAAGATTATGAAGCACCCTTCTTCAGACTTTCCCCCGCCCCATTGGCTGTGGAATTCTAATTTACCCAGAGTTCAGAAACAAAGAATACAAGCCAATAACCTACCCTTTAACTGTAGCAGGTATTTAAATGCTAATGAAAAGGTGAGGTGGGGAAAGAAGGAAAATGTTTTGTTTTTTTTGTTTTGGTTTGATTTGGTTTTTTGCTTTGCTTTGTTTTGTTTTTTAATCTAAGCTAAAGGAAAGCATGTAGCTTTTAGCTATTGCTCAATTTATTATTGCAAAGTCTCAAGTCACAATTAGGGCATAGGTCCAATCACATTCTTATGAGGGATCTTCATTCAATTTATCCTATTCAATCCCTCTTCTTATTTATTAAACTTTTAATTTTAAAAAAAAATTATTTCATTTTATTAATATTTGATCAACTATTCTTGATACATTTCCTCAACCATCCTGTCTTCAGAATCCAATTCCCCAGGGTCTGGTTTTTCCTTTTGCTCTCCTGGGGTCCATCCTAGAACTTTTAATGCTCTAACTGGACCTCCCCCTCCAGGTTGTTCAGTCTTTACCATCCTGACCAGTAATGTCTGTACAGCTCTTTTTATAAGCTATATAACATAATGGAGGCAGACAGGGATAATAAGACTCCCTTTAAAGCTATCAGCAAGAACCAAAGAACCTGTTTCCACTAACTGCCTCTAGATCAAGACCAGTATTGAATCCAGGACCAGGTCTGGAATGGGACATGGGACAATTTTCTGATGCCTTTGGCAATTGCTTCACTATCTGTCCATCAAAATCAGCTTTCACATAACAGGTGGATAGATTTAATTTCCCATAATCTCTATCTTCTTCAGGCAACAAGTAGTCTAATATCAATCTGTGCTTCTCTAGTCTGAGAGGCCTGGTCTGCTAACAAATCTATTGCCTTTGTCATCTTGTTAGTAATTGCAGTAATTATTTTGACCATGGCTGGGAGTCTAATGAGCCTATTCAATATACAAATTGATGTTCTGTACCCCCAACTCCTACCTGTGGCCATCTATTACTCCAACCATTTGTGTCCCTAGTAATCAGCATAGGTAACCCTTCCTATCATTAAAGTCAGCAACAATAGAAATGATTTTTGTTTATTTATTTATTTTTTTTTACTGAGGCATTTGAGGTTAAGTGACTTGTCCAGGGTCACACAGCTAGGAAGTGTCTGAGGTCAAATTTGAATTCAGGTCTTCCTGACTTCAGGGCTGGTGCTCTATCCACTGTGCCACCTAGATGCCCAACAATAGAAATGTTAAAAGAAACAGATATATACCTCTAGTAGCAGACAGATGACCAGGCCAAATATTCACTTAACTACTTATTTAGGATATAATGACCACATGTTTTCAGATAGGAAACTCCAAAATCTTACATACTTGAATTATACTCATGCCTTCTGCTGACCACTTGCCTTAATTATAGAAGTTTGATATAAGAGGAAAAAGCAGGGACACGATTATAATCAAAAGCTAACCCTTCAGAACTCATCCTGAGAGCACATGCATGATAGGACAAAGCATTCTTAGCTCAATTCGACTTTAGGCAATTGTATGCAATAACAATTCCAGCTCATAGCCAGACTCAGCAACAATTAGGTGGGTTATTATTCAAAGGAATATTGCTGGGAAACTGAGTCAGGAGGATCCCATCTTAAGTGGAGGCCAAAGTTGTCCTCCCAACTCTTGCCCAGATTCTAACCTCCACCTGTAACAATTCCAGATCACAATTCTTTGAAAAGGTTCTGGCATATTCCTTTCAGATGGTGGATGAACCTTCAGGCAATCATACCTGAATTCAAAACCCCCACTAATATGAGCTCTGCTCCCAAGAAATTTTATTGCAAATTGCAAATCTCATTATTCAAAGCTTCGGGTGAATTTAGCTCTTAAGGATCACCTATCCTAAATTAGTATTGATTGTAAAATTGATAAAAGTAAAAGATTCATCCTAGAAAATTCACTGCTTGTTTTTATATCTAAGTAGATGATTTTAAATTCAACATTACACAAATCATTTCACCTTAAGATGCTCAATAACCAATTTATAGCAAAACATTTTCAGGTATTAACCATGTTCAAAGGGACAAAGAAATAGATCACTGTTCTCAGAATCTCCCTAAATAATGGAAACAGCTTTAAAATGACACATAGAATGTAGCCTATAGTGCCATAATTTCACATTAAAGAAACCTATCAAAATTAATAAATTTTTTTATTCTAACAAATGTTAATTTAATTTCCTCCAATCAAGGAGTCCCTATAAGTTTTTCTGAAAATAATAAATAACCAGTATTGCTAAAAATTTTTCTAAGCACAATTAATCTCCCTCCCATCACAGCATTTTTAATTGCTCTAGTACAAAGTGAGTTTTAGAGATTATAAATTGTCCTTACCATTCCTCCACAGGTTCCTCCATAGGTCCTTTAACCCTGGTGTTCTCAGTGTCCAGGCTGCAGTCTCAGTCATTTGTAACTTCTGATAAGGTCCTTCCCACTCTGCTTCTTTCAGGATTTAGTAAGCACCCAATCTCCTGGAACTGCAAACTCCAAAGGAGTTGTCTGGGCCAGCAATCCTTGCTTACTAAGGACTGAAAGGCATGAGGACACAGCAGAATATAATTTCTTAAAAACTTATCCTTTATTTCAAAAGAAGGTCTTTCCATATCTCTTCCTAAATAAAATAAATCAGTCTCATATGGGGAAAGTCCCAGATTGTTGGGGATATTTCTAATTCTTTAACAAAGCAATAGACAAACATTTGTTCAAAGTTAATTTAATCTCCACCATCAATTTAATAATTCTTTGCATAAGAAGCTGATTCATTCTTTCCACTTTCCCTAATGAGGGTAGATGCCCAGTTATATGGAATTGCTACTCAATTTACAATCCCTCCCTATTATTTCTTATAAAACCTTAGAAGTAAAGTATGTTCCATTATCACAATCTTTGGTTTCTCCCAATTGTATTTATGCATAATTTGTATCAAAAATTATTCTACTAATCCCTCTTAAGGCAGCAGAGCTCAGGGAAAACTTCAACCCATCCTATCAAAAGGTCCACTATAATCGTTAAATATCTTATTCTCCCCACTGGTGTCTTTCAGTAAAACCTACCTTTAATATCCTGGAGTCAGGCTCCCTCCCTCCAGAGGGACAACTCAACATCTTCTTATTTATTTTTAGACATTACACACTTTTCAGATACAACTTGTTTTGCAATTCCACATATCTTCATACACCAAATTTTCTTGCTTTTACTTCTTTGTTAAAGGGAGAAAGCAAGACAAACCTTAAGATTGAGAATATAGGTAATATCTAACTAACTTTGGACCAAATTTCATAAAATGTATACCACATATCCAGCAGGGCTGACAAAATGTTAAAGCACAGCTCATACAATTTTTACAAATTACCTGATATACAATTTAGAAAGCAACATGGTCTAATTAAGAAATACAAACATGTGGACTCCAGTTAAATTAAACTAGAGAACTTTGTTTTAATATTCAAATTTCTTAACTTAAAATTAAATCAAATACAGATGTGAACTTCTAGCAATACTTCAACATAAATGCACACATTTCTAACATCTTATATCAGAATAAACAAGTTTACAATTTTAGCATGCAGTAGTTAATATTAATTATCTCATACAATTTTAGAATCAGAATTCCAATTTAAACACACATAGCCCCAAAATTTAATGTGGCAGAAAACTGTCTTTTCAAGTCCATCTACAAGCCTTTAAAAAATTAGCAGACTTTACAAAGGTTAGAGAAATTTAAACCTAGCTGTCTGGCTGCAGGTCTGTGGCACAGTTTCTAGTCCACCCTTCAGGCCAGAAATTCTGAGAGGGTCATGACAAAGATGTTGGGGCACCAGCCCAAACCCCAGAAGAACACAAGCCAGACAGGGACACTAGGACAGATTTCACAAGCCTCTCCAGAGGAGAAAAGCATGAAAAATCCCAGAGAGGGCATTTTTTCCCTTTTCAATTTTTCTGTAAGGCACATACTTTAGACCCTCAGAAGGTTTTTAGTCATGTTAATTAGACCTACTTAAAAATACAATAGACTAACTCAATTTAGCTGATAGACAGTGCCAAACAACTTAATAATTAGTCTCAAACCCCCCAGAATCTATAACTTTACTTCTGCAGACTCAAATTGGCCAGTTCTAGGCCCACAGAAATAAGTTGTTTTTTTGTTTTGTTTTGTTTTCCTTTTTGATTTGGCAGTTTAAAACTTTCCCTAACTCAGAACTAGTACTTCATTTCTCTATCTAAAAGCTATTTGCATTAGTCCAATTACATATAAAACAAGGTCTTTTAAATCCCAATTAACAAGATTTTTTCCTTTGTAATTCAGCTTACTGAGAGAAATGTAGAATAGAAAAACACAGGCTCTCTCACACACAAACACAAACTGCTTTTCTAAATTAATAAAACTCCCATTTTTGGTTCCCATTTGGGTTGGAGACCAGGAGAGTTCTGAAGCTTCAGTCATAGGAGCCAATCTGGCTGGATGAGGAAGGCTCCTTTTAATTTACATCCAGCCCTTGAGGGATCAACAGTTCCTCTGAGCAAGTGGGGATACCTGCCCAAGCAAAACAAAAGTATTTAATCCTTATGCATTTTGGTACTTTGTCCCAATTCTTTCTAAAGGGCTATTTTCCTGGAACAGTAGATAGGATTTTAGAGCCAACTACCTTAGATTATTCCTTTTCCAAGATTTACAGTGTTTTGAGCTCTTTGGTGAAGGATTCACCCAATCTTACCAAAGGAAAAAAAGAACTCTTATAGATGTGAACTGCTAATCACTTAAGAGTTTTCCAATAGCAAAAGGAAATAGGAGCCTTTTATAGACTCTAACTACTTGAAGTCTTCCAGTCTCCATCCCAGTCATCCAGGATGCTCACCAGTTCTTGTCAAAGGGAAAATCCTCTTACAGACTCTAACTACTTAGAATCTCTCCCTTACCCTGACCAGTTTTTGCCTTACCTAAGTTGTATACAATTTACCTGATATTTCAAATTTTTCTCAGCTGGTTTATCTCTTGAGTCAAATTAATCCTCTATCTTCTCTAGTCCATTTCCATTTTTCCTTTCTCTAAGTGTCTCTCTTTGGGAATTTACCTGATGGAATCAGCAGTTCCTGAGTTGAGTCCGAGGACCAATAACGAATTCTCCAAAGGGAGCCTGCTCATGGATTTTTTGAGAAGAGACCCCTCATGAAAAAGGAAACATCCCAGATAAGCCCCCCAAACTGTGTGGGACTTTGATCTTTATCCAAATTAAAATCAGAGACTTTTAAGGTAAACAAGCAAAAAAAGGATTTCTTATGATCTCACGAGAAAGGGCAGTTAGAATATCTGGTTTCAAATCATAATTTTCCAGTTACAAACTGTGATCAAAAGGGAAAAAAAACATCTAGTTTTTCTCAACTTCATTGATCCTTGATATGAGGTTTATTAGCCAAATAATCTCACATGGTGATTTTGAGAATTGTGGAGCTTGGAATTTAATCAGGGCTAAGTTGAGGCAATTCTCTGAGATATCCTTTGTTAGGAGGAAAACGAAACCTGGTAACACAGGGATTGTGTGGGACAGTGACCCTTATTGAAATTAAAATCAGAGACTCTCAAGGTAAAAAGGAAAAAAAGGATTTAGTATGATTTTGGGAGAAAGGGTAACTCCCAACAGACAAGGTGTCAGTAGAGGAATGCAAACTGCAAACTGCAGAACACAAGATTATATAGACTCTAACCAAAAGCATCCTTCTTCTGAACTTTTATTCCATTGGATGTGGAGTTTTAATTTACCCAGAACACCCTTTTCTGTGTTAAGTGCTTAAATGCTAATGAAAAGGTGAGGGGGAAAAGGAGGATTTTTTTTTATCTAAGATAATTAAAAACTTGAAGCTTTTAGCTATAGCTAAGCTTGTTATGGCAAAATCTCAAGTCACAATTAGAGCACAGGTCAGATCATATTCTTATGAGAAGTCTTCTCTCACTTTATCCCATTTAGAAGCTCATTGCTTTGTTTCCATTTTGTGCCAAAATGTTAGGAATAGCATCTGGCATGGCTTTTTAATCCTTGGATATGTTTTTCATTTAATTGATCTTATAATTCATGATTGGGTTTTCCCAATTGATGAACAATTTAATGAGAAAATGTTTCAAGACTTTACACCTCGTCCTGAGTTACTGGGAAGGAAGGACTTCTCTCCATTTGGGGCCATCCCTGTAACTTCACTAAAGTTAGAGAAAGCTTTCAAATATAGCTGGTCCACTCCTCTCTGGAACTTAATATTTGGAATTTTAGCTGGTTTATGAAACTCAGTTTCCCCTAGCAATCTTTGAGTAGAAAATCATAAACTATATTAATCAGATTTTCCATTGACTTACTCTCCATTTTCTAGACAAGATCATGCCAAATTCTGATGATGAGAATAACAAAGATTAGAAAACATGTCCCTTATAAGTAAGAATATTTCAGGAAAACAGTATTGGAAAAAAAAAAAAAGGATGGACTCAGGGTCAAAAGAGAAGTGAATTTGAATTCTAACCACAGCTCTAATTTTTAATATGATCCTCCACATTTCATTTCCCTGAACATTATTTACTTCAACTATAAAATGATATTAATATTACTTTTACTGGCTATGTATAGCCAGCACATAGTTATTTGCATGTTATCTCCATTAAATTAGGAATAAATTTCTTTTGTTTTTTTCTTTGTATCATTAACCCTTAGCACAGCACCTGGAATATAGTGGGTGTTTAAAAAATGTTTGTTGGCTATCTTGCTGTGAAAAGTCTATTGTAAGCCTTAAAGTCAGAGTAGTGAGAAATTTATTTAAACAGAATATAAAACCAAGTATAAACCTATTTATTCTAATAGTGCCTTCAAAGGTGTGAGGTAATGAATAATCCTTGTCCATGTGGAACAGGGGATACAAACAGGTGGACTGTACTCAAAATAAATGGAGGTGAATCTCAGCTACAATTCAATTAAAGGACAGAGATAAAAAAGGAAGAATGAGTTTTAACAAGAATCAGCCCATTAATATTTCTTCCACTTAGCCTTTTGATCCAGATCTGATTTCCTCATTATCAATTTGTGCTATTATATTTGTTTCTCTCTTTTATTTCTACTCCCTAGACTCTGGAACTCTGAAAAATCCTTGTTTCAATACTAGCCTAGTCTTCAGTTTATTATCATTTGGATATTAATTTAGATTCTGAACATTTTTAGGTTTGGAAGGAGAGAGGAAAGTCTAAAGGGAGATTCTGCTCATTGTACAGATGAGAAAACTAAGTCAAAGAGAAATTATGAGTTATTTAAGTATGCATAGCTATTTAAAAGCAGAGGTGAGATTAGTTCCTCAATTTCCAGTTCAAATTGTTTGAAAAGCGCATCATACTTCTCAAATTATATAGGGAAACATTATTTTTCTTACTGAATGAAAAAAAAAAAAGAATGTTTTCCTAGGTCAAAGAACTCCTGATTATCACACTTCAGAAGTAATTTATTGAGCAGCTCTTCCCTTCCCTTGCAATAGCAAACATTTTTAAACACTGTCCTGGATCAATGAGACAGTGGCAGAAATAGAATTATTGTTGATAAAATTTACCAACGAGATTCTTGACCCATAATGTTTAAAAGAGGTCTCTCTGAAAAGTGAATAATTCTTCATCTTTTGACCTATTTGATATAAAATATCTTTAGATCAGTAATGAAGTTTTGATATTTCCAACTAACTTTGTAGAGATGGAGGTAGTCACTACTGTTCTTTAAATGGACAACATACTGATTGGCTGGCCCTCAGATAGGAATTTAAGATCTTTCTTTTTCTTCAGCTCTGCTGCTAACTAGCTATGTATCTGGGATGCTTAATCCATCTCCTTAGGCCTTTGGTTTCTTTATTTCCCTCCAAAAAACAAAAACAAAAACAAAATGAGGACTTTATTACTTGAACTGCTTACCTATGAGGGTTGCTATAAGAATTAAATTGGATAGTGTGTGTGTGTGTGTGTGTGTGTGAAAATATAAAGCATCAAAGGCTTATTTGTTTTTTAAATCTTACTAGTAACATTTAAATACTTAAAGGGCAGAACCACGATACAACCACTGTTGTATACATTCCTGTTTAATATGGAATTAAAGATTGTCTCCACTAAAATCTATCCTCTACCTCTGAAAAAAGTGAATTTTAAAGTATATATCTGACCACATCATTGCTCTATTGAATAAATTTCATTTGTTCTCTATGAATTGTAATATTAAATACAAAGTCCTATTTTTACCATTATTTGGCTTTTAAGATGACAAGAGGCTTACCCAGGCTCTTAGAGAAAGTAGTTATCAGAGACAAAATTTAAACCTGGTCCTTCTTTACTATGCATTGAATGCATTATCTCTTAGGGTACATTAACTTTCTAACAATCTATCATTTAAAAAAATGTTTAGTCTTTTATGACCTGATCTTCATTAAATTATAGTAAATCTCTACAAAGATTAAATTCTCTGAATATCTCAAACCCATTTATTTAATAATTTGTTATTATATGTATCTATGATAAAATTCAGTGGCCTATAGTTACAAATAGCACTAGCATTTTTTTCCCCTGAAAATTAAGATATTCATTCTTCTGTAGTCCCTTGTAAATCCTCTTATTTTCTAAGATCAGGGTACTTAGTTTTGAATCCCACTTCAACAATTCACTTAAACAAGTCACTTAGCTTAGACAAGATCACTTAACTTTTCCTAGCTTAGATTTCCTACTCTATAAAATGAAAATATATTTTTCAGAGATCATTGAATGATGTTCTAGATTATTCCAATCCCATTTAAAATAAGCAATGACTCTAGGGAATGATGGTTTTGTTAAATAATATATCACAATAGAATCCATCAATCATAAGAATGAGCAGAATGTGAATAAATCCTGTAATGAATCAATAGAAAGCTATTTCATCTAGGTACATAAGAAAGTCTGTTCCGATTGGCTGAGACACTTGGTTGTGCCCTGCTATCTTTTATAAAATAACAAAACAGTTAAAAAAAATTACAACATAGTGTTTTCACATTTTTTGTTGTTTGCTTGTTTTTTTTCTTTTGATCTGATTTTTCTTATTAGCATGTTAAAATTGGAAATGTGTTTAGAAAAAATGCACATGTTTAATCTATATTGAATAATTTGCTATCTAGAGGAGGGGTATAGTGGGGAGAAAGGGAAAATTTTGTACCACAAGGATTTGCAAGGGTGAATGTTAAAAATTTTCTTTGCATGTATTCTGAAAAATAAAAAGCTATTATTATTTTAGAAAAATAGTAATCATGTTCCTGAAAAGGAAAGTAAGAATAAAAAAGACTTGTTTAGGAGGATAAGATTATCTTCATCTTAGACATTCAGTATCAAATCACCCTTCCCCTCATAGAGAGCTATACAATTTTAGAAGATGAAAGAATACAGACTTTTCCTAGCCATCCTAGCAGTATTCCTGAAACAGCAGAAGCTGGCAATAGTATTTCATCTGGAATCAAAGATATATTGGACAATATGAAGAAATGTAAAATCAAGATTCTGCTAGCATCCCAATTAGAAAAATAAACTATGCCTAAGGAGAACATCTTGAAGACTCCAACAAAAGGACTTTCAGCCCCTATGAGTTATTCCTTGCATTATGCTCTCTAATCTTGAACCTCCTTTCCCTAGGGTCCTATATGTACTGAGGGGAAGTTCATTACAGCTATTTGGTGGTATGTTTTGTAACAATTATACCACTCTAGTAAATACTTATTTCTGAAAGCCAATTCAATCTGATGATTGACTAATTGATATGAACCCAGAAACACCCTGGTGGAGGCTTATGATTTATATTAGTAGAAAAATGGGATCCTTACACTTCACAGTAAATATTTATTTATTTATTTATTTAAATTATTTTTATTAATACTTTTTATTTGCAAAACATATGTATGGGTAATTCCTAAACATTAACCCTTACAAAGCTTTCTGTTACAAATTTTTCCCCCGTACTCCCCACCCCTCCCCTAGATGGCAGGATATCCACTACATGATAATTATGTTAGAATACTTAAGAAATCGAATATATGTATAGTTATTGCATCATTTTTTTGTGCAGGAGAAATCATATCTACAAGAAATAATAATCCAATAAAGGAAATACAATGCAAGCAAACCTCAATAGAGAACATGAAAATGTTATGTTGTGGTCCACATTTCACATCCCTCTCTCTAGGTGTATATGGCTCTCTTCACTGAACAATTGGAACTGGTTTGAAGCATTTCATTGTTGAAGAGAGTCATGTCCATTAGAACTGATCCTCATATAGTATTGTTGTTGCTGTGAATAATGATCTCCTGGTTCTGCTCACTTCACTGAGCATGAGTTCATGCAAGTCTCTCCAGGCCTCTCTGAAATCGTCCTGCTGGTCGTTTCTCACAGAACAATAATATTCCATAACATTCATATACCATAATTTATTCAGCCACTCTCCAATTGATGGGCATCCATTCAGTTTCCAGGTTCTAGCCATTACAAAAAGAGCTGCCACAAACATTCTTGCACATGTGGGGCCCTTTCATTCCCTTATGATTTCTTTGGGATATAAGCCCAATAGAAACACTGCTGGGTCAAAGGGTATGCATAGTTTGATAACTTTTTGAGCATAGCTCCAAATTGCTTTCCAGAATGGCTGGATCTATTCACAGCTCCACCAACAATGCATCAGTGTCCCAGTCTTCCCACATC
>JAJPUD010004222.1:29798-60181 GCA_023553655.1 Myrmecobius fasciatus | reverse complement strand
TAAATGTAAAGATGATTTCCCAATTTATTGCTTCCCTCCTAATCTTGTCTGCATTTATTTTGTTTGTACAAAATTTTTTTAACTTAATATAGTCAAAGTTATCTATCTGGTTTTCAATTAAGAGTTCCAGTTCTTCTTTGGACATAAATTTATTCCATCTCCATAGGTCTGAGAGGTCTTAAATCCAATTTTTGATTGGTTATAAAACCTACATGTTTTACAATTTGGGTGAAGAAGCTCATTTTTACCCCCAGCAGTAAGCAAAAAAAAAGCCCTAACCAAAGAGAATATTCCACCTCTGGAAGGGATGCTTACCTTGATACATTGACAACTTTTTTGTCGTTTGTAAGCAAAATGTTTCCTCTCTCAAATTATTGAAACTGAACCAGTAAAGGTGTCCCCCTCAGGAGCCATACACTGTAAATAACTTCCTCTTAAAGATGGGAGCTTATTGGATTTTGACACCTGACAGCATGAGACCTTGTGAAAAACACAGTGATCAGATTGCTCCTGCTTTTAAAAAGGCCAAATCGAGATTTGTCCCACCTTAAGGTAATTCAGTAGTGAAGACAGCCTCATTCTAAGACAATTCAATTCTGTATTTGATAAAACAGATAATTAAAACAGAAGGAAAGCTAGCATTAGACCACTCTTTCTAAAAGCAGTCTTCAGTGGGATTGACACATGGAGCCACAGAAGAAAATGTTTGGATTAAAAAGTCTTTTGTGTGACACTCTCTCATGCTCATTCAGAGTGGTTCCAGCTTCAGTGTTTTCAGAGGCAAGGGAACTTTTTCCTTTCCTTTCCTTTTCTTTTTTTTTGCTTTCTTTTTTTTCTTTTTCCTGTTTCCTCTCCTCTCCTCTCCTTTCCCAACTCCTTTCCCTTTCTCTTCCCTTTTCCCTTCTCCTTCCCCTTTCCCTTTCTCTTCCCCTTTCCCTTTCTCTTTCTCTTTCCCTTTCTCTTCCCCTTTCCTTTCCTTACCTCTCCTCTCTCCTCCTCTCTTCTTCTTTTTCCTCTCCTCTCCTCTTCCCCTCCCCTCCTCTCTCCTCTCCCCTTCCCTTCCTTTCTCTCCTCTCCCCTTCCTTCTTCTCTCCCCTTCCCTCTCCTCTCCTCTCCTTTCTCCCCCTCTCCCCTCCTCTCCTCTTCTCTCCTTTCTTCTCCTGTCCTCTTCTTTCTTTTCCTCTCCTCTCCTGTCCTCTCCTCTCCTGTCCTCTCCTCTCATATTCTCTCTTCTCTTTTCCTTCTTCCCTTTTCTTTCTTTTTCCTTTTTTTCTTTCCTTTTTCTTTTCCTTTCCGTCTCCTTCCTTTCCCTCCCTTCCTTTTCTTTTCCTTCCTCCTTCCCTTTTTCTTTTCCTTCCATCCTTTTTTCTTTATTTCTTTTCCCTTAAAAGCAACATTTATCACAACAGTTTTTATTCATTAAAAATACACACAAAATAAAATTTCTTGTCCTTGAAAATCTTGTTCTGATAATGTAGTTGAATGCTAAATTAGAAAGAGATCAGTTTGTACTAGTGGAGAGAAGGTTGGTTTGGGTCTGAAGAATACTTTGGTTCAAATTCTGCCATTTACACATGTTTATTGAATGACCCACAAATCATAATTGTCTATAAATTAGCAAGCAATGTGAACTAAGAAATTTCATGAGACATATAGATACTAGGTGAGCTCTCCAAGGTAGTATCAGAAATACATTAAATCCATGTTATTCTAATTCCAAGCTCAGTATTTTATCTACTATATCTTCTACTACTGCTACATATGTCCATATACAGAGAATTAGTAAAGATGATCCAGGTATCTATTTCTATCTCTATCTCTGTATCTATTTATATAAAATATCTACATATACATGCAATATCTATTATTTCTATTGTTAACAAATTATACACATATTTGTATGTGTATATGTAAATGTGTGTATATCTCTGTGTATGTACATATATATATATGTATATATATATGCATCTGTGTGTATGTGTGTGTGCTGATATTTTGATGATGTCATGTTTGACTCTTTACAATTGCATTTGGGGTTTTTTTGTTAATTGTTGTTTTGTTTTGTTTTGTTTTTTAGCAAAGATACTGAAGTAGTTTGCCATTTCCTTTTCCAGCTCATTTTATGGATAAGGGAAGTTAAGCAAACAGGATACAGTGACTTCCCCAGGGTCTCATGGCATAATGAATAGGAAAGGAAACCTGGAGTCAGGAAACAGTTCAAATCCTAACTCAAATAATCTTCAGTTGCATGGCTGTGTAAATTATAATTCACTTAATTCTTTGTATGTTTCTCTATCTGTAATATGAGCGATTTAGATTTGATACCCTCTGTGTCTCCTTTCACCAGTAAATTTAGGAACTTATCATCTACATCAACCATTTCCATCAATATATCCCTTTATGGGAGGTCATGGTGGAAGGAAGATTAATTTGGATTCCTAGAACTTGGGTGTGAATACTTGGCCTTTCATATGCCACTTTTTGACTTTAAGCAGGATTCACTTCCTTATCTGACAAATTAGATCCTTGGATTTCATAATGAAACAAAAATAGGGCATTAGCAGAGATCAAACTTCAAGTTCTCTATAAATATGATTACCATTGAGGCAGTTTGGTAGTACATTGAACTTGGCATCAGAAAAATATGAAATCAAATACAACCTCAGATAATTACTAGCTCTGTAACTCTGACCAGTTAATTAGCTTTGGTTTGAGATACCTCATCTAAAAAACAAGGATATTAATGGCACTTAGCTCCTATAGTTGTTGGCAGGAATAAATTAGATAACATTTGTAAAGTACTTTGAAAATTTGAATATGCTAAATAATATTGTTATTAATTTTTTCCATTGTCATCAGGAAGCATAGATCTGAACAGAAAAAGTGATTTTTCTTAAGAAGACATAGACAAATGGTGTTAGAAGCTGAATTACTTAGTTTTAAAAATAGAATTATTACTCTGACTACATCATAGATGCAAGTGCATGCATGCATATGTGCGTGTGAGTTTGTGTGAGTATGTGTGAGTGTGTGTGTCTATATGTAATATTGAGTTCAGAATTTTTTAAAAATGCTACAAAAATATTTAATCAAAAGGCCCAAGCAAATCTTAATGATTATCTCCTTGAATTTTTCATTATTTCTTCCTCCAAGGCTAAGATAATTCTGAAAAAGTAATAGCACCAATACTAAGGGTACTAAGAAAAGCTATATCATCTCTACCAACTTTCTGATATTCTTCACAAATGAAAGTGCAACAAATATGGTTGTCACTTTAAAATAAGGTGTGCATTTTATCCCTTGTGAACTTCCAATTTTGATTCAGAAAGATAGAGTGAGTATATACAGCAGCGTTCTGAGATGTACATTTCATAAGTTGTCCATATGTTCCATTCTTGTACTGTTGCTAGTTGAAAGATAAGTTGACTATGTTGTATCAACATAGTCATAGCTCCCAGGATCTTTACAGGAACTGAAGAAAGAATCAATTTTCTTTCCATTATACTTCTTGCTACAGAGTATTGGGCATTTCCCACAACCCCAGACTGCCTTGTTATGTGAAGCACACTTTTAAATTATCAACTTTTAACATGAAGATGCTAATCTGTAATCTCAAGGCCTCCTCAAACCCTGGAGTCTACTAATTTAATTTTTGGGGCAAATATGTATTATATGACATTTGGGGCATTGAAAAGTTAACTTGATCCCTAATGGAAAGAAGAGGAAGTAATTTAAAATTCGGGCAAGAAGATTATTTGTATATCTAACAGTAAAAGTTTGAGAAAAAGGAAAAAAAAAGGTCAAAGTCAAAGAAGGTACAATCTTCCCTGCCTCCCCTAAAAATAACATAAACATAGCAACAACTATACAGAGATAAGACAAAATACTTTATGAAATATCAAAGATTTAGTGCAATGAGGGGATGTGCATGACTGGAGAGTGACATTCAGAGAAAATAGGACACGATAAGGGACTTCAACAGTAGACAGATGGAAGTAGAGATAGGAGAAAACAAAAAAATAATAAAACTCAAAGGGGAAAAGGAAAAGGCAAGAGACAATAGAGGTTTAAAAACTTTCAAAGTAATTGTCTAAGGGAAGGAGGAGGCATCCTGATAACATTTTACAAATATCTCTTATTTCTATTGCTTAGAATTGAGGCAAAGTCCAATTTTTCAGTTTGTCATATTCCTAATCACAAAGAATAGGGGGGCAGGGAATGAAAACAATGACTAAGATGTTGACCAGGCAGTCAAGGTAAATGTACTATATACCACACAGTAGAGAAGAAACCAGCAGAGTGCCTAAATTAACTGGTAAAAATAGTGAGATAATAATTAGATGAGATAAAATGGGATTACTTGTGCATTCAGAAGAGTTTGCATTGGCAAAGAGAAGAACCCCATCTTCATGTCAGAGAGAAATAGGACAGAATGATGGAAGGAATCTCACTGATGTGAGATTAGAAGGGGAGAATAGGTTGTGAAAGACCATTTTTTCCCAGTAAAATATGAAACAGCACTCTCAAGTGATACAGTTGACACAAGTAGGAAGGAAACATGGGAGTTTGGGGGAAGGAGTGAAAAAGTACCGAAAACTGTTCTTTGAAAGAATCAGAATAAATATTGAAAACAGTTTTGGAGATGTGAGGACATTAAGCTCTTAATGTATTTTCATTACTTTATCTCAGTACAAAACACTTTTTTCATAGTAGTATGATTAGAATATAGATTACTATTTCCCTAGCATAAATCTGTGATCTGGAGTTCAACCCTTTTAATTAACTTATGAAGACTACAAATGCTTGGTGAATGGCTCAGGGATCACAAGTACAGCCCTACATAGGTATGGAGCCATTAGGGATTTGGTTTGAATTCTACCTCTACAAAACTAGCAGTATGATCATGGGCAAAACACTTAACTTCAGTTCCTCATCATTCCCTAATGTATAAGGGAGTTGATGAACTAATTGCTTGACATGTTTACCAGTGTTTAGTCCATTACAACAAATTTGCAAACATTAAATTTAAATATAAATGTCAGCTATAACTATTAGCCAGTATAGAAGAAGAGATAGGTAGAAGAGATTTATACTTGGGCTCTCTAAATTAAGATTTAGGAAACTTTTCAATATACCATCAGTAGAAACTGAACCTGGACCAAAGAAGAATTTTTGCCTACTAATCCATTTTATCTAGGGTTCCAAAAGTCCCTTTTTCTTTCCTTAAGTCCCTACCTAC
This sequence comes from Myrmecobius fasciatus, assembly GCA_023553655.1. NCBI lineage: Eukaryota > Metazoa > Chordata > Mammalia > Dasyuromorphia > Myrmecobiidae > Myrmecobius > Myrmecobius fasciatus. The sequence goes on along the minus strand of JAJPUD010004222.1, from coordinate 54,942 downwards.
TTTCAAAAAATAAAAATCAGCAGGAATTTCAATGAGAACAGTACCTCTAACTTGGCTTCATCCTTCTTAATTCTAATAAATTTTCTACCAGCCAACATTAAATTATTCCCGTATTATTTTATGATTTCATTGATGAGGAAGTGAGAGGATAGCATACAGACACAGAAGTGGAGTTTTCTTTGAGAAACTGTCTTTGAGACTTTGAGAAAGGAAACAGGAGATAGAAACAGTAGCAGCAGCATCATTTCAGCCTGTTTGAGTTCAATAGATTAGGAAGAAAAAAGGAAGGGTGAAACACAGAGAGACACAGAGACACTTTAAAGAGGTCAAAACAGATGATCAGATCTCATAAAAACCTAATATGTTCTAGTCTCTATACTCAGCACATCTCTTTTCTTCTCATGTTACAAATTTAATCCAGACTGCAGGAAAAACACATAGTACTAGGTCTGTATTTCCATCAAAATGAGCTCATATGGTATTGAGGGGAGTATAAACTTGTAAGTTACTTCATTTTGCCAAGGACCAGGTCTTTGTAATCTAGCATACTTCGGGATTCCTATTCAAAAATGCACAACATATATTCATGCATCTTACATTTTAGAAAACAATGATAGAAAAGGTCTTTGAATTTAATATTAGAATGGATGAATCAATGGAAAATTTTAAAACAAAAAGCCTAAAATATAGTAAGTGCTAGAACCTTACTATAGCTAACAAAGTATTTATTGGCTCAGGATATAAGCTCCAAGGCTGTACAGACCAAGTTTCATCTTTAGGAGAGAGACAGAGAGAGAGAGAGAGAGACAGAGACAGAGACAGAGAGAGACAGAGAAGGAGGAAGAGAGAGGATGTGTATAGTGTATACATGTACAAATATGTATATATACACATATATAATTACATATCATTAATTTCATCTCTATATACGTGAGTGTGTATGTGTGTATAAATACAACCACATATATAATATTAGTAGTATTGTGTGTATGTGTGCATGTCTACAATTTCAGAGAAGAAATATGTGGATAGATATAGTTCCCGGTGTACATGGTTGTGTTATTGCCTGTCCTTCATTTTTGTAGAGAACCAAGGACTTCCAGGGGTGATATCCTGATTTACGTATGTGTGAGTTGGATTTACTTGAGACAGAGTTTGCACAATCATAAGCTTTTTTTTTCCAGAATCAATAGCCTAGTGATGAGACAAAAGCCAATAAGACTGGGATGGACGGGGATGTGGTGGCTGACCTTGGTGTCTTCAGTGTGTGACCAAGGTCCAAACACTGCCAAAGTGCCTGCTTCCCATATTCATTCTCACTGGAACAAGTACTTCTCATCCAAGAATTCTGCTGGGCTAAGTCTTCACTTGCTTGGGGTAGTCACTCCACTGACTCATTGACTGGCTGGTCAACTGCCCTCAATCTGGCTTAGCCAAGGTTCTGCCAAGATGGTTTCCTAGAGTGTGGCTACTGTGCCTGCTGCATATGTACAAACAGTATCTATATAGATGCATATGAATGTGGATACATACATTGTATGAAATTTATGTATACAGGTACATCTATCTGTCTGTCTTTCTCTCCCTCTAACATCTACATTTACACAAAATCATAAAATTGAGTCAGAACCCTCATGAACATTAAACTTCAGTGTCTTCTCTAATCAATTTATAAAATATCAACAATGGTTCTATTAAACAACGATAAAAATAAATAGCTATATATTATTCGTTCTTTTTGATGGTCTTTCCTTCTCTTGTTGATATCTCCTCATTCAAATCCTCTATCTTAAGGTTGAGTACTTAGCTTTACTTAATCACAGGTTTAAAAAATTGAATACCTCTGCAAAGAAGCATCAGCTTAGGAATATTTACCTGCTCATCTCAGTGGTTCCTCAACATTTCCTTCTCTGAAACCTATAACTCCTTAGTAGAGGGAACTTCACCTTTCCATCTGTAAACCACTCAGTTCAATAAAACAGTTTCCATTCCTCAATTTCCAGTCAACTAGGTAGCTGGATTTTGCACCAGAAATAGCCATTAACCTTTGCTCAGGAGTTCTGTTTTTCTCTTGGTTAAGGGCAAAAAGTTTGTCTTCCAAACTCAGGGAAAGTATTCCATCTTGTCATTTCTTAACGTTACATCCCAAAATAGTTGCAGCTGATTAGGAAGTTCAAAGGAAGAAAAAAAAACAAAGCTATTCAACTTGAACCAATTAATATATCACATAAATAGAAAGGAATATAGAGATATTTTAACTCATCCTTCTTATTTACCATCTTGTGTACTTTTATACTACAAATACCAGTACTATGTACTAGTCAAATAATTCATTACATTTGTACATTTTATCTACTTGAAAAAATGAAGGACTTGGGATGTCAGTATTATAGAACACGGCTTCTTAAACATTTTCCATTCACAACTCCTTTTTGCCTGAGAAATTTTTACATGAGTGTAATTATATAGGTGTATAAAATAGATATACAAACCAAACATTTATCATAATTTTGTGACTCCTCCATTCAGTTATGAGACCCCATATGGTGTCAGAAACTACAGTTTAAGAAGCTGAGTTACAGAGTCTTCTGGCCAGGGGAAGAAGCTCTCTTAATGAAGATAGCAAACCATCTGATTAAGATACATTTTACAGATTTGGTTTAGACAGTGAGAAGTTAAGTAGATGAGCCCATGGTCACAGAGTTAAAACTTTCAGAATTTTAGATTTGAATCTACATTGATTGCTTCTACTCATAAATTCAAAGGATCTAAGATCTTATTAATATAGGTTATTACCTTAAATAAAGTAGATCATAATTCATTTATTCATTCCTACAAATTTGTGTCCTCCTATAATTTTTGTACAGGTTTCCAACAGAATAAGTTGAAGTCTTTCTTCAAGTACAGATCACAATTTGTGGCTTCCAATAAAGCACCCAGACTATTCATTAAATTTCTTACTGTCTCTATCCTGCTCTGTCTCTTTTTTTGTTTTTCTCTGTTATCTGAATCTGTCTTTGTGTGCTTTGAAATTCAGTCCCTTTCCAAACAGTATTTTAGCAATTAGAGGTAGCTAAGGTGGTATAGTGGCTAGAATACTACACTTTGACTCAGGTAGAGCTGGGTTCAGATGTATTCCAGGTAGTTGTTTACCTATGTAACCTTGACCATGTTGTATATCTTCTATCAGCTTCCTCTTCTATAAAATGGGAATAATTGTCAACTTCTTTTTTCTTCATTTCTTTATTTTCTTTCCTTACTTTCTCCCTTCCTTCCTCTTTCCTTCCTTCTTTCCTTCCTTCCTTCCTTCCTTCCTTCCTTCCTTCCTTCCTTCCTTCCTTCCTTCCTTCCTTCCTTCTTTGTTTATTTTATTCTTTCAGGAATGTAAGTATCAGGAGGACAGGATCTGTCTTTTCCATTTTAAAAAAATATCTTTAGCATTGAGTGAAGTGCCTGATACATAGAAAAACCTTAATAAGTATTTATTATTATATAAGTATTATATATATTATATATATATAAGTATTAAAATATACACAATTTTTTACCATCATCAAGAAAAAAACAGAATCAATCAATTAATAAGTATTTATTGATTGATTGATTGTTTTTTTCTTGATGATGGTAAAAAAATTGTGTATATTTTAAATTCAAAAAGAAAAAAAAATATATTTTGCTTCTGACTACTCTCTCCCATAATCTACCTTTATATTAGTTACCTCACATTAAAAAATGACTTTTTAATGTGAGGTAACTTACCCTTTCCCCTTCTCCAAATATGCTATTCTTTCTCTCCCCTTAATTTTATTTTCCAAAATTTTTAGATATTTACCCATCATGTTTAACTCACACCCATCCTCTCTGTCTACATGTATTCCTTCTAACTGCATTTATGATTATAAACATATTAAGAGCTACAAATATCTTCTAGTCCTCAGGGTTATCCTGTTGTCAGTTCTTCCAAGGTGATATAATATAAAAGTATATGTTTATGATTTTCCAGGCCTGTCCTCTTATCTGTGAGCAACCAAAATCACTCGTTTGCCTTGGAAGAATGACCTGCTTCCTTGCAATCTCAAGTTCTGTTCTAGTACTTCTCCTCATCCTGAAGAGGTTGAATCCAACTGAGATTGCAAGCCAACCCCATGCTGGACAATGCAATAGGATCTCGTAACCTTTACAACAAAGAGGCCCCTGTAATTTTTTTTTTTTTTGACCAAATCTACCATCACGTTTCCAGCTGTGGACTAAGAGCTCTGGAAGCCACTGCTGTTGATTCATTTGCCCCCAAGCCTGCTGCTGTCTTTTCAGGATGTTGTCTGCATTGAATTGTATGTCACTCTTACCTGGTATGATAAGCCTTTCTTGTCAATCTTATGAGTTGTCTTGGGATAGAATGTTTTTTACCCCCTCTGAATTTCTAAGTTGTCTTTGGTTGGAGAATTATTTTAACTTGTTCATTTCTGTGTTCTTCCACTCTAGAATACATTTTGATTTATTTAAAGTTATTTGGAAGGGAATTTAGGAGAGTTCAGGGGCATCCTTGCCGTTTCTCTGCAATCTTGATCTGCCTCTAGTAAAGTTTTTGATCTAGGATTAATATTCTTATTTTATTTTTTTCCCAATTATTTAGTATTTTTTTCTTACATATACAAACAATTTTTACATTCATTTTTGAAATTTTGAGTTCCAAATTATCTCCTCTTTTATCAGCTCTCTCTTCCCCATTCCATTTGAAAAGGCATGAATTCAATGTAGCTGATGCATATGGGATTATGCAAAATATTTCCATAACGGTGATATTGTGGGGGGGGGGGAGAAGATAGACCAAAGGGGGAAAAAAACAATGAACATAAGAAAGAAAAAAAGTCATGTTTTAATCTATATTCAGACATAATCAGTTCTTTCAGGGCTGGATAGCACTTTTTATCATTTGTCTTTCTGAATTGTCTTGGATCACTGTACTGCTGAGAATAGCTAAGTTATTCATAGCTGATCATCTTTAAATCTTGCTGTTACTTTGTACATATCAGTACATATCACTTTACATCAGCACATGTATGTTTTTACAGGTTTTTCCGAGGGCATTCAGTTTATCATTTCTTGTTACAGTAGTATTCCATCATAGCCACATTTCACAATTTCTCTAGCCATTCCACAATTGATAGGTAGGTTCTCAATTTCCAAATTTTTTGCCCCCAAAAGAGGTGCTATAAATATTTTTGTACATATAAGTTCTTTTTCCTTTTTATAAAAAAAAAACCCTCTTTTATGATGCAGACGTCTTACGTGAATTGCTAAGGTATACATGGTTTTATAGCCTTTTGGGCATAGTTCCAAATTGCTCTACAGTATGGTTGAATTGGTTTACAACTCCAACAATAGTGCATTAATGTCTCATCTTTCTCATATCCCCACCAGCATTTATCATTTTCTTTTTCTGTCCTATTAGTTAAAATAATGCATATGAGGTAATACCTTAGAATTGTTTTAATTTTCATTTCTCCAATCAATAGTAACTTGGAACAATTTTTTCATATAATTATAGAAAGCTTTGTTTACTTCGACTGAAAACTATTCATTATCTTTTTTTCTTTCCTTTTCTTTATTTAATAGTATTTTTTCTCAGGTATATAGCAAGAAAAATTTAACATTCATTTTTTGCAATATTTTGAATTCCAATTTTTCCCCCTTCTCTCCTTTCCTCTTCCCCACATGGTAGACAATTTGACATAATTTATATGTATGCTATCATTTAAAACACATTTCCATATTAGTGAAAGTTGTGAAAGAACAAACAGATCAAAAGAAAGAAAACATGAAAAAGAATGAAATAAATGGAAAAAAACATGCTTCAATAGGCATTATAGCTCCATCAATTCTTGATCTGGTTATGAAGACCAATTTTCTTTGTGAGTCCTTTGTATTTATCTTGAACCACTGTAACCACTGTGTTGTTGAGAAGAGATGAATCAATCATAATTGGTTATTGCACAATGCTGCTGATAGTATGTAAAATGTTTTCCTGGTTTTGCTCATTTCACTTTGTATCAGTTCATACAAGTCATTTCAGTGTTTTGTTTTGTTTTCTGAAATGTGCCTATTCATCATTGAACAATAGTATTCCATTATATTGGTATTGAAGTTGTTCATCTATTCCCCAACTGATGACCCTCTCCACAATTTCCAATAGTTTGCCATCATGGAAAGAGTTGTTATAAATATTTTTGCATATGGAGGTACTTTTTCCTTTTTTACAATCTATTTGAGATATAGCTCTAGTAGTGCTATTGTTGGTTCATAGGGTGCTCATATCTTTTGGATCATTTATTAATTGAGAAATGGCTCTAATTTTTGTAAATTAGACTCAGTTCTCTATACATTTGAGAAATGAGGCCTTTATCAGAGAAATTTCCTTCATTTTTTTCACATTTATTTTTATTATTTTCCTCCATCCTATCCGTCCTCTTTTATTTTATCTCTCCTTTCACTCTGTCTCGCCTCAAAAGTGTTTTATTTCTGACTACTATCTCCCCCAATGAGCCCTTTCTTCTATTACCAATCTCCTTCTTTCATCCCTTTCCCTTACTATTTTCCTCTAGGGAAAAATATATGTCTATACTTAATGAGTATGTATGTTATTCCCTCTTTGAGTCAATTCTGTTGAGTGTAAGACTTAATCACTCCCCTTTACTTTCCCTTATTCCCCTCTACTCTAAAAGCTTTTTTTGGTCTTTTTTATGTGAGATAATTTATCCTTTTCGTTTTCTCTTTTTCCAAGTACATCCCTCTCTCATCTTTTAATTTCATTTTTAGATATCTTCCTTTCACATTCAACTCATACTTGAGCCCTCTGTACATATACAGCTAACTGCCCTAATAATGAGAATGTTCTTCAGAGTTACAAATTTCATCTTTCCATGTAGGAATATAAAGTTTCATCTTATTAAAGTCCCTTAGGGTTTCCCTTTCCTGTTTCTTTTTTATACTTCTCTTGAGTATTGTGTTTAAAAGTCAAATTTTCTATTCCACTTTGATCTTTTTAGCAAGAGTGCTTGAAAGTCCCTTCTTTCATTTAGGATCCATTTTCCCCTGAAGAATTATACTCAGTGTTTCTGGGCAGGTGATTCTTCGTAGCGATACTCAGTCCTTTTGCTCTGTGGAACATCATATTTTAAGCCATCCCATTCTTTAACGGAGAAGCTGCCAAATCTTGGGTTATCCTGATGTGGCTCCATAATACTTGAATTGTTTCTTTCTGGCTGCTTGTGATATTTTCTCCTTGACTTGGAAAGTTTGCAGTTTGGTTACAATATCCCTTGGAGCTTTTATTTTGGCACTTCTTTCATGAGGTGATTGGTGAATTCTTTAAATTTGTATTTTACCATCTGATTTTAGAATATCAGGACAGTTTACCTTGATAATTTCTCGAAAGATAATGTCTAGGCTCTTTTTTTGGATCATGGATTTCAGATAGTCTAATAACTTTTAACTTATTCCTCCCAGAAATATTCTTCAAATCAATTGCCTTTCCATTGAGGTATTTTACCATTGTCTTAATTTATTTTTTTCATATTTTTGGGGGGGGGCATTTGTTTTATTGTTTCCAGATGTCTCACAAAGTCATTAGCCTCCATTTGTTCAATAATAATTTTTAAGGAATTATTTTCTTATGCCAATTAAGACAGTGCTGAAGTAACACTACACATCTCTCAGATTGGCTAAGTTGACAGGAAAAGATAATGATGGATGTTGAAGGTATTGTATCTCTAGTGGGCATGTATCCCAAAGGAATCATAAAAAAAGGGAAAAGAAACTATGTGGGCAACAATGTTTTTGGCAGCCCTTTTTGTAGTGAGAAGAGACTGGAAATTGAATGGATGTCCATCAGTTGGAGAATGGCTGAATAAAGTATGATATATGAATGTTATGGAATATTATTGTTCTGTAAGAAATGACCAGCAGGATGATTTCAGAGAGGCCTGGAGAGACTTGCATGAACTGATGCTAAATTAAATGAGCAGAACCAGATCATTATATACAGTAATATCAGTATTATAGGAAGAGCAATTCTGATGGACATGATTCTCTTCAACAATGAGCTGTTTCAAACCAGTTCTAATGGTCTTGTGTTGTAGAGAGCCATCTGCATCCAGAGAAAGGATTGTGGGGACTGAGTGTGGACCACAACATAGCATTTTCACCTTTTAATTGTTGTTTGCATTTTTTTTCATTTTTTTCTTTTTTTTTGGTTTGATTATACATATATACATATTGTGGAAATATGTATAAAAGAATTGCACATGGTTAACATATTAGATTACTTGCCATCTAGGGGAAGGGGTGAGGAGAAGGGAAGGAAAAAAAATGGAACACAAGGTTTTATAAGGGCGAATGCTGAAAATTATCTTTGTATATGTTTTGAAAATAAACAACTCTAATTTAAAAAAATGAGGAAAGTTTCTAAAAAAGGAACATCTGTAGTAAAGGAGAATAGCAATAACCTTGACAGTTCTGGTAAGTGGAAAGGAAGCAAAAAGGGGGAGAAGCTTGAACAAAAGAAAACATTTTATAGCGTGCTATAATAGTATAGTACACAATGACTGCCCCTGAATCAGATAAATTGAGTTTGAATCTTGGTTCCTATAGAGAGTGAATTTGAATGTCATATTTTTTCTCCTGGGCCATAACTTTCATTTATGAAACAGATTTTTTTTTACTTATCTCAAAAGATGGTCTTGCAGAAAGTACTTTGTAAACCTTAAAAAAAGTATGGACATGAGTTGTTATTAGTAGTAAAATAAGCATTTATTATCATTTTTATTAATTTGCAATATGAAGGCACTAATTTAAAAAAATAATTATTAATTTCAGTGAGCTTTTATACCTCCTTTTCCATTTGATTAATTGTGTTTTTCAAGGCATTATTTTTTTACTCATTGCCTTTTCATACCTTCTTTACCACTTAGCTTAGTCTGTTTTTAAAGGTGTTGTTTTCTTCAATATTGTTCTGTGTCTCCTTTACTAATCTGTTTTTTTTTATTATTTTCTTGCATCATTCTCATTTTTCTTCCCAATTTTTACTCTATTTCTCTTTTAAATGTTCAAATTCCTTTTTAAGATCTTTTATGGCCTGAGACCAATTCAGACTTTCCTTGAAGGCTTTGAATTTATGGGCTTTGACTTTGTTATCTTCTGAATTTTTATTTTCATCTTCTTCACCATAGTAACTCTTTATGATCAGAATTTCTTTTTGTTGTTTGCTCATTTTACCACTTTATTGCTATTAACCCATTGTTAAAGTAAGCCTTTACCAGGGTAGAGGGTAAATTTTTCTAAACTTTAGGGATTTTGTGGATTCTATTTCTAGAGGTACTTCTAAGGATTTAGAAGTTTTCAAGCAGAGTGATCTAAGAAGTATTTATTAGTCTTCTGGCCTGTGCTCTCATCTGTGAATGACCACAAGCACACTTTTCTTCCTAAAATTGTAAGGAGGGTCCCTGATCCACTGTGGCCACAAGCTTTGGCGGGCTAGTACTTCTTCTCACCTAGGACTGCAACCAGCCTCTAAATATAGATAAAGAAACAGGGTCCTGCCTCAGTGATAGCAAAGAGATGTCTGGAACATCCGACCATTTTTGGACCCCATTACTGTCTGTAGTTTAGGAGGTATGAAAGCAGTGATTGTGGCTAACCCCCAACAGCTGCTGCTGGTTGGCTGAGGTCAGGGCTGCTGGAGTGACCTGAGTACCCAGGTGCAAAGATCTTTTCTGCTGACCACCAAATTTTCTTTGGCATTCTTGGGGTGAGGTCTTGAACTTGTCACTGATGCCACTGATTCAGTCACCAAGGACTGCTCCTGATTTACTGGGGCCCATTTTACATTGAAATGGCTTACACAACCTGGTGCACCAGACCTTTCCTATGGTCCTTCCAAGTTGTCTTGGACTGGAAAAATGGTTTCACCCCTTCTTTTTGTAGGTTGCCTCATCTAGATTTTTAAAAATTATTACTTAGAGGTATTTGGAGTGGTTTGGTGGAAAGCTCAAGCAAGTTCCTACATAAATTATGGCATTTTGGCTTCACCTCAAAGAAAAAGAGGATTACACTTAGAGAAAGTGGCCAAGTTGTGATTTGATCTTTATTCTCATTTTAAAGGTTAAGAAATTACTCCCTGGGGCAGCGAGATGGTGCAATGGAGAGAGCACCAGCCCTGAAGTCAGGAGGCCCTGAGTTCAAATCTGATCTCAGACACTTAACACTTCCTAGTTGTGTGACCCAGGGCAAGTCACTTAACCTCAATTGTCTCAGAAAAAAAAAAAAACCCAAGGACAGGTAAGTAATTTACTTAAGATGACATTACTGGAAAGTATTAGAAGAAAAAAATATATGATGAATCTTCTTGACTCCAAGACTTAAAATTTATTTTTTCTTCCAACATCCTTATTGTCTTTCTTTCCCAGATCTCCACAGCTACTTCTAGCCTTATCTTAAATTACTTTTCTATTCAAAGAATGTGTTAACAGAAAATTGTCCTCTTCAATTTCTCCATGTCCAATATCCCAATTTTTATGTGTTTCCTCCAAGGCCTACTACTGGTGCTCCTGTTTTACTCTAAGCTTATTCCCTCCTTCCCTGACCCCGATTTCCTTTAAATTTACTAAATTGCCCTAGTGTGGAAAAATATCTCCCTTTTAACTTTTATTGATTCTGCTATCCAAAAATTTGATTTGGGGCATTATTTCACAATTGTTTGAAAGGGAATGTTGGGAAAGTTCAGCTGATTTCTGGTTTGTATTTTACCCTTTTGGCTCTGCAGGCAATAAACATTTTTAAGTACCTACTATGCCAGTTGATAGAGATAAAAAGGGGGCAAAAATCCCTACACTCGATCATATTGCATATTTAATACCTATTATGTGCCATAATAGTAAATACTGTGTTACAAATACAAGATAAAGCACATAGTCATTGCCCTCAGGGAGCTAATGTTTTAACTGAACACACTACAGGAATTGAAAAGAAATGGAAGGAAGAGAAGGTACCTACTGTGGTGCTTAGTAGAGATGACTGGACAATTAAAAGCCCAGGTAGGAAGGAAATAAAGCATTACCATTAAGGCTAATAAAAGTGCCATCTCAAGAAATTCTTGCCTCTGACCTGTGCTGAGGAAAGGAAACTGAAAGACAAGGAAATAATATTTAGGAAATAAATGTCTAGAAACCCCCATTTTCGACTTGATATGAGCTTCTTCTGCAATTCACCTTTCTTGTTTTGAAGTCCAAGAAGAGATCTCAAGAGTAATAGAGAGGGAATTTAATTGTGGAGAGAAGAATCCTCAATAACTTGCTTTTTATGTATCAAAAGAGGAGGGTAGCTCTTATATACCCTATGATTCAGATAGAAAGTTACCCACAGTGAGCCTAAAACTCAATAAATTTCCTCAAGTGTATGAATTTGTATCTATTGTTTCCTATCCCTGCTTTCTCTTCTGCTTTATTTCTCCCTACTATCTTGCCTTCCCCCAGCTCCCTCCTTATCCTCTCTGTCTATCCTTTTCTGCACTTTTTCCCTCCTTTCTCTCTTTATCCCATTTCTGTTAATGTATACACCTTATCCCATTGCAATTAATTTACACTCCTTTTTATATCCCTCTTATCCTATTCCCTCCTCCTCTTATTTATTAAACAATTTAGAAGACTTTTATATCCCGGATACATATGTACTATTTCTTACTTAACCAATTCTTCCTGTGAATAAGATTCCAGAACTACCAAATGTCTCTCCCTTCTAATTCCTCTTGCTCTCACACCTCATTTGTATAATCTAATTATTCTTTTTTTAAAATTTTTTCCTGCACTGTTTGCTTTTTAAAATCACATCACACTTAGCTCTATTCCACTCTTGCTATTGACCTACCCTTTTACTAATGACAGTCTTAGACAAACAGTTTACATTCCCACATATAGAGCATAGTTTGTCCTTATTGAATTCTTTGAAATTAATCTTTGATTATTTCTGATATTTCTCTTGCATTTTCTATATCCAATTTTCTATTAAGTTCAAGTCTTTTTGCAGCAAAATTCTGAAAGTGTGACAATTCATCAAATATCTATTTTTCCATTCAGAATTATATTTAATTTTTTAGGGCATGTTTTTTTTGGCCAGGTCTTTTATTTTTTGATATATAGTGTTCCAAAACCTATGGTCCTTTAATGTAGCCACTGCTTTGCTTTGTGTGATTCTAATTGTGGTTCTATCACATTTGAATTTTTTTTCCTTACTGCTCACAATATTTTCTTCTTGCTCTGAGATTTTTGGAATTTAGCTATGAAGTCCCTGTAGGATTTCCTTATAGAATTTTTTTTTCCAGTGGTGATTTGTGGAGTTTTTTCTATATCTATTTTCCAATCTTGTTCTAACACTGGGACAATTTTCTTTATTTATTCCTTGTATTATTATATCCAGATTCTATGTTGGTTGTAGCTTTTAGATAGTCCAATTATTCTCATATTTTCTTTTCTTGCTCTCTTCTTGAGATCAGATATTTTTAATTTTTTTCTTAAAGCTTTTTTATTTTGAAAACATATGTCATGAATAATTTTTCAACATTGACCCTTGCAAAATCTTGTGTTCCAATTTTCTCCTTCCTTTCCCCCATTCTCTCCCCTAGATGGCAAGTAATCCAATATATGTTTAAAATAGTAGAAATATATGTTAAATCCAATATATGCATACATATTTACAAAATTATCTTGGTGCACAAGAAAAATCAAATCAAATAGGAAAAAATGAGAAAGAAAATAAAATGCAAGCAAACAATAAAAAGAGTGAAAATGCTATATTGTGAACCACATTCAGTTCCCACAGTCCTCTCTCTGAATGTAGATGACTCTCTTCATCACAAGATCATTGGAACTGGTTTGAATCAGTTCATTGTTGAAGAGAGTCACTTCCAGTAGAATTGGTCAACATATAATCTTGTTGCTGCCCTGTACAATGGAGATCAGGTGGTTTTAACTATATCTTAATTTTTTTATTAAAGCTTTTCATTTGTATAACATATGTATGGGTAGTTCCCCAGCATTGATCTTTACAAAGCTTTCCATTACAAATTTTACCCCCATTCCCATCCCCTCCCCTGGATGGCAGGAAGTCCACTACATGTTAATAATGTTGAAATGCTTGACAAGTTGTGCAAGAAAAATCCTATCTACAAGAAAAAAAAAAAGAAATTCAGAGAAAGGAAACACAATGCAAGCAAACCTCAATAGAGAGCATGAAAATGTTATGTTGTGGTCCATATTTCATATCCCTCTCTCTGGGTGTTTATGGTTTTCTTCAGTGAACAATTGGAATTGGTTTGAGACAATTCTTTGTTGCAGAGAGCCATGTCCATCAGAATTGATCATCATGTAATATTGTTGTTGCTGTGTATGATGATCTCCTGGTTCTGCTCATTTCACTCAGCATCAGTTCATGCAAGTCCCTCCAGGCCTCTCTGAAATCGTCCTGCTGGTCGTTTCTTACAGAACAATAATATTCCATAACATTCATATACCATAATTTATTCAGCCACTCTCCAATTGATGGGCATCCCTTCAGTTTCCAGTTTCTAGCCACTACAAAAAGGGCTACCAGAAACATTTTTGCACATGTGGGGCCCTTTCCCTCCTCTAAGATCTCTTTGGGATATAGGCCCAGTAGAAACACTGCTGGGTCAAAGGGTATGCATAGTTTGATAACTTTTTGAGCATAGCTCCAAATTGCTCTCCAGAATAGTTGGATCCGTTCACAGTTCCACCAACAATGTATGTGTCCCAGTTTTCCCACATCCCCTCCAACATTCATCGTTATCTTTTCCTGTCATTTTATACATCTTACATTTTCTTCTATTCTTTCTTTATATTTTGTTTTATTATTTCTTGATCTCTTATAACTTCTCGCTCCCCCTTGACCAATTCTGGTTTTCAAGGAGTCATTTTCTTTTTTTAAATTAATTTCTGTGTCTTCCTCTGAAGATGAACCCAGTCTTTCCTGTTCCCATAGTAACTTTCTTTTTTGCCTGTTAATTTTGTACCACCTTATTAATGTAATTATTTCTAATTCCTGGGGTACAGGATGGTGTCCCTCAGATTCTCCTTCAGTTCCCCCCTCTAGCTTGTTACCTTCTCATAAGTTCAAGCAATCAGTGTTTTTCCCCCACTGCTTCTGCACATACTGGATATACTGGTTTTTTCTCACTTTAGCAGCACAGCTGAGACTTAAATCACTTATTAGCAGACGTTTTTCTCTGACTCAGAGCCTTCTGACACCCCATTGTCTGGGAGTTGAAAGTTTCTATGGCTAGAACTGAGGCTACTTCCCAACCCAGCGAGGCCCATAACTTTTGGCTTGCTGTTTCAGTGAAACTACTCTGGAAGTTCTTACACTTCATAAGGGCCAAATGTCTGTCCTGTTACCTTTCTTTGGATCTTCTTTCTTTGTCCCAAGATGTCTAATATTCTGCTCTAACTGCTATTTGTTTATAAAGACTCTGTATTTGCCATCATGCACAATTTTTAAATTGTGAGAGAAATATGGAAAACTTGGAATTTTCTGACTTTTTTTGGCATCTTCCCAGAATCCTATCTCCTGAAGGGGATCTTAAATACTCAGGTAATTAAGTTGACTTTTATAGTCTGTATTAGAGAATTATAGTCTGGATTGGATGATCTCTAAGAAATATGTTTATATTATCGCTCTTTCTCTTTTTAAAATCTGAAGAAGTTGAATTCTAGAGTTAGCTTGTTGATCACTACATGAGAACCTAGGTCACCAATTAACCTCTTGACACTTGACACTAGACTTTTTACTCTCTCCCACTCCTACTTCTACTTGCTGCTTCTAAATCCCAGTTATCCTGTGTAGAGAATCCAATATCCCTTGTTAATTGCTTTGGTAAACTCTGCCAGCATGTTTGTGCATTTGAATAATTATTAACAATTGCCCTTGGCTGGATTTTCAGACTAAGTCTGTAATTAGTATCTTGAACACGGAAGGTATGCAAACTGAGTGGTTTTTAGAAGTGGTCCTGTTTGTCTAGAGGGGGTGACAATCACTTTTTATGCAAAATTGTGCACAGTGACTTTAAGTCCCTGTTTCTTATTCTATGCTAAGCACTAGCTAAAAGCAGTTTCCATTTGCTATAGTTACCACAGCTTTTGTTGCTTAATATTCATTTATCTCTCCTTATCTCAGATCTCAATAAAAGAAAAGCTAGGTGTGGTTAAGAGCTAATAATAACAATAACCAATGAAAAATCAGCATAGTTGATGAAAAGAATTGTATTTGAAGTCAAATTCCAAACATTAAACCTTACTATAATATATATTTTGACCCTGTAGGCAATTCAAGTAACAGTTCTAGGCTTCAGTTTCCTCATTTATAAATTGAGCGATTTGGACTAGAGTAAAAGTGTCAAAGACAGAGCAACCTGTGGTCAAAAATATTCCCAGTGGAGTCTGAAACAGATTTTTAAAAATTAATTGGACAATGTTATCAAAATTAATAAAATGTAATAAAATAGATTATATTGTATTTTAAAACTAAGTCAATGATACCCTCCAGGGATGTTTTTATATATTTATGTGACCCCTGTTTCTATTTGAATTTGACACCAATTTATTGAAGGATTGGCTCTTACTTTTTTGTGTGTCATATACCCTTTGGACAGTTTTGTGAATTCCTTGAATGTCTTCTCAAAGTATTTAAAATAATTGAAGGAAATTCTTGTTAGAATTGGTTAGAAGTTAATAGCAATAAAGATCTAAATTTTGTTTTCTCATTCAAGTTCATGGACTCTATGAAATCTAATTATGAAGTAGAGTTAAAGCAAAGAACTCCAAGACTAGATTTTCTAAATACCCTTTGTGATCTGAATTTGTGTTTCTAAGACATTTAACTTCAGATGTTTAGTCTTTTCATCTGTAGAAGCAGCCTATTTAAGTAGAAAATATAATGGACTAACTTTTGAAAGATGAGTTTGAATTTTAACTGATTTATAACTAATGCTTAAAAATTTCATTAGAACTTAATGACATGACATGGTCAGGTTTGCAATTAAAGAAAATCACTTTACCAGTTGTGTGAACAATAGAATGATAGATTTGAGGCAAGGAGACCACTTAGAAAACTATCACAATGGTGTAGGTGAGAAGCAATGAAGTGACATTGCAAAGAGAAAGTTTCAATACATTTCTCACTCAGACTCCAATAATCTAAATATTTTATAAACTTAGACTCTTAAGAAAGTAAACATAATCTGAGAACCTTAAAAATGCTGGATTATAATTACTTTGGAATCAGAGAATTAGATTCTTAGAAACTTATTTTTGTACATTCCAGTCATGACTCCACAGAAGAAAGGCTAGATGTGCTTCAGAACTAATAACAATAAGTAATGAGAAATCAGCATAGTAGAATATGAAGAAAATTGTATTTTCAATCAAATTCCAAATTTGAAACCTTATTATACTAAAAATTCAAGTCTAATCCTTTCCAAGTCTAATTCTGAGTCAGGAATTCTGCTCCTCCTTCACACACACCAATTATCATTCTTTGGAAGAAGCATCAAGACTGATTATCCTTTATCAAATATTATCTATATATTGTTCTGCATGAGTATAAGTACACAAAAACCAAAAAGAGTCAGAAGTTCTTCCCCTAATACTATTTTTCATCAATTGAGGAAGGAGGATCATGAGTATCTGGTCACTATCCATGAGGGTGAGAAAAAAAGAAAAAGAAAGAGGAACTTAGAGATCTTGACAAAATAAGTGTCCCATTTTACTGTTAAGAGTTAGGGATGGAGAAGTGTTTCTTCTAAGTGAAATGTAGGATTTCATTCTATTTGGATAAAAATAAATGGTCCTTTCTTTAAAAATTGTCCAAGAAAGGCTGGTTTTAAGATACAGAATAATAATGAAGAAACAACAATTTTTTTTTCTCCCAAATAGCTCCACTTTTGTTTTAATATGGTGAGACCAATAGATTACAGTAATAAAATTGAACATGCAGATACTTTATTTTTTATTCAAGCTTTTTATTTACAGAACATATGAGTAATTTTTCTACACTGATCTTTGAAGATTTTCTGTTCCAAATTTTTCCCTCCTTCCCCCCACCCACTCCTTTAGATGGCAAGTGGCCTAATACATGTTAAGTATGTTAAAATATATGATAAATCCAATATATATATACATACCTATACAGTTATCTTGCTGCACAAGAAAAATCAGATCTAGAAAGAGAAAAAAAAAACAACCTAAAAATATGAGCAAACATTCACAGAAAGCATTAAAATGTTAGAATATGTAGATACTAATTGTCATGGACAACAAGCATTCTATGCTGGAGCACACTTTACAATGATGGTTTTTCTTGCATGGGGTGTTGGGATGCTCATAAGTTTGTTCACAAAAGGCTTGCCTTTTTAAAAGGATCATATTCCATCTTAAAGATGCTTCTTCCAAAGAATGATAATTGGTATATGTGAAGGGGGAGCAGAATTCCTGACTCAGAATTAGAATTGGAAAGGATTAGACTTGAATTTTTAGTATAACAAGGTTTCAGATTTGGAATTTGATTCAAAATACAATTTTCTTCATATTCTACTATGCTGATTTCTCATTACTTATTGTTATTAGTTCTGAAGCACACCTAGCCTTTCTTCTATGGAGTCATGACTGGAATGTTCAACAATAAATTTCTAAGAATCTAATTCTCTGATTCCAAATGAAAATTAAAACCAAATGGCATTATGAAATTCCATTTCACTTAGAATTTGATATAAAATTATATATAAAATTGGAGCTGAAGAAAAGCTTGAATGCCAATTAGTTCATACTATATAAAACTGCTGTAGAATGACTGAACCTTTAGAATTATGGAGAAGTTACTACCTAGCTGGGCAATTTACTCAAGGATTATGACTTAGAAGTGTCAATTTTTTTATATTTTATTTTTTTAAATTATATGTAATCTATTTAAAATTTTTGAATTCTAAATTTTCTTCCTTCTCTCATCTCACTTTTTCTTGAGATGGCATGTTATTAGACATAGATTATACATGTGCAGTAATGTAAAACATTTATACATTGGCCATGTTGCAAAAGAAAGCATGGACAAAAATAAAAATCTCATAAATATAAATGTTTTAAAAATATGCATAAATCTGTATTTAGATTCCATTAGTTCTTTCTCTGGAGGTGGACGACATTTTTTATAAGTTCTTTAGAATTGTCTTAGATCATTGTATTTCTGAGAATAGCTAAGTCAATTGATTATCACACAATATTACTATTTATAATCCTTTCTGAGTCCACTGATTTCACTTTGCATTGGCTCATGTAAGTCTTTTAAGGCTTTCCATAAGTCATTTTGCTTATTATTTCTTTTTTCTTCATATAAAAGAAATGGAGGTAATGGAGGTTAAGTGACTTGCCCAGGGTCACATATCTATGAAGTGTCTTAGGTAGGATATAAATTCACATTTTTTTGATTCCAGGGGTGTTGCTCTATCCACTTTATGACTTAAGATGCCCCCTGTCTATAATTTCTTAGAGCACAATAGTGTTCTATCATAATTAAACACCACAGTCTGTTCAATCACTTCCAGATTAATAGGCATCCCCGCAATTTCTTATTCTTGATGAACACAAAAGAGAACTCCAATATATTATTTTGTACAAATTGTTCCTTTCCTTTTCTTTTTGAAATCTCCAGAATAGATGGATCAGTCCACAATTTCAATAATAGTGCTTTAGTATCCTCATGGTTCCACACTGTCCAACATTTGGCATTTTCATTGTCATTTTAGTAAATCTGGTAGGTGGGAAGAGATATTTTAGCATTGTTTTAATTTGCATTTCTCTAATCTATTGCGGTTTAGAGCATTTTTCTATTAAAGCTTTTTATTTGCAAAACGTATGTATGGGTAATCCTTCAACACTGACCCTTACAAGGCTTTCCATTACAAATTCCCCCCCCCCCACCCATCCCCTAGATGGAAGGAAGTCTACTATATGTTAATTATGTTAAATACTTGACAAATCGAATATGTATATACATATTTTTACAGTTATGTTGCTGTGCAAAAAAAGTTGGATCTATAAGAAAAAAAAATCTGAGAAGGGAAACATAATGCAAGCAAACATCAGTAGAGACCATGAAAATGTTATGTTGTGGTCCACATTTCATATCCCTCTTTCTGGATATATATGGCTTTCTTCACTGAAAAATTGGAACTGGTTTGAAACATTTCATTGCTGAAGAGAGTTATGTCCATCAGAATTGATCATCATATAGTCTTGTTGCCTTGTAATGATCTCCTGGTTCTGCTCATTTTACTCAGCATCACTTCATGCAAGTTTCTCCAGGCCTCTCTGAAATCGTCCTGCTGGTCGTTTCTTACAGAGCAATAATATTCCATAACATTCATATACCATAATTTATTCTGTCATTCTCTAATTGATGGGCATCAATTTAGTTTCCAGTTTCTAGCCACTACAAAAAGGGCTGCCACAAACATTCTTGCACATGTGGGTCCCTTTCCTTCCTTTAAGAATAGAGCATTTTTTTTAATATGGCTAAATATAGTTTTGATTTCTTCTGAAAAGTTTATATTATTTGATCATTTATCAATTGGGGAATGACTTATATTCTTATAAATTTGACTCCATTCTCCATATATTTGAGAAATGAGACCTCAATTAAAAAAATTGCTGAAAATCCTTCCTCCAATTTTCCACTTTCCTTCTAATCTTGGATGTGTAATAAATTTTAAATTTAACATGATCAAATTTTTTTTTGTTTTTTGTTTTCTCTCTCTCTCTCAGTTTTGACTCTCTCTGGTTTAGGTATCAGGATATCTGTGTCATAAAAGGAATTTGGTAGATTCCTTCTTTCCCTATTTTTCCCAAATATTTTATATAGTATTGGAATCAATTGTTCTTTAAATGTTTGGTAGGATTCTTTTGTAAATCTATCTGGTTCTAGAGATTTTTTTCTTAATTTTTTTTCTTTAATCTTTAAAAAACAGTTTTTTTTCTTTCACTTTTACATTTTTTTGCTTTTCTTGAGTCTTGTATTTGAAGATCAAATTTTCTGTTCCTTTCTGGTCTTTTCTTCAGAAATGATTGGGGTTTTACTTAAGGATTTCATTAATAGCTTGCTAAATTTATTTTAAAAAATATTTATGTGAACTGATGTGGAGCAAAACAAACAGAACCAGGAATACATTATATATAGTAACAGCAAGAAGGTGAAGTGATCAACTCTGAAAGACCTAATTCTTCTCAGTAGCCCAGTAATCCAAAGGAATCTAAATAAATTTTGGATAGAAAACTGCATCTTCATCGAGAAAAAGAAATATGGAGTTTGCATGTAAATCAACACATGCTGTATTCACTTCTATTTTCTGTTTTTCTTTTCTTTTTCCTTTTGTTCTGATTTTTCATTCCCAACATTATTCATAAATAATTGTGTATTTGAAAAAAAACAAAATAAATCAAATAAAAAATTCTTTTTTCTACAATATTATTATTTAAGTAATTTATTTATTCATTTGCTAATGTGGGCAATCTATAATTTTGTAAGCATTCATTTATTTCACTTAAATCATCAAATTTATTGTCACACAACTGAGCAAAATACTAATTATTGATTTAATTTCCTCTTTATTGATGGTAAGTTTGCCTTTTTCATTTTTTATTCTGGTAATTTGGTTTTCTTCTTTCATTTTTCTAATAAAATTAACCAAGGGTTTATCTATTTTCTTGTTTTTCATAAAAAACAACTTTTATTTTTATATAGTTTTATTGATTGATTGATTTTATTTAGTTTTATTGTTTTATCTTAATTTTATTAATTAATTCAAGTTTTCTTACTTTCACTTTTATTACTCTTTCCTCTAATTTTTACAATTTCTACTTTAGTATTTAATTGTTTTTTTAAATTTATTTTTCTTTTAGCCTTTTCAGTTGTGTGATCAATTAATTTATCTCCTCCTCTATTTTATTCATGTAACTATTTAGATACATAAAATTTCTCTAAGAAGTATTTTAGCTGCATTCCATAAGTTTTGAAATATTGTCTCATTACTGTCATTCTCTGATGAAATTATTATTTGTTTTTATTATTTGTTACTTCACCCACTCATGCTTTAGTATTAGATTATTCCATTTCTTTGTTTTTGGGTCTATCTTTCCTTACCCATTTTTGAATGTAATTTTATTGCATCATGATCTAAAAAGATGCATTTATTGTTTCTAGCTTTCTGCATTTGATTGTGAGGTTTTTAATACCCTAATACATGATCAATTTTTTTTGTATCAGTCATGAGCTTCTGAGAAAAAAAAGTATATTTTTTTCTATTTCCATTCAATTTTCTCCACAGATCTATCATCACTATCTTTTCTAAAATTCTGTTCACCTCCTTAATTTCTTTCTGGTTTATTTTGTGGTTAGCTTTATCTATTTCTAATAGAGGGAGGCTGAGATCCCCCAATAGTATACTTTTGCTGTCTATTTCTTTTTTCAATTCATTTAACTTCTCCTCAATGAATTAGCATGCTATATTACTTGGTGCAGATATATTTAGTATTGATACAATTTTTGTTATCTGTGTTAGCAAGATGTAGCTTCCTTCACCATCTCATTTATTTAATTCTATTTTTTTGCTTTTGCCCTACTTTTCTTTTTAATTCAGCTGAAGTATAATATATTCTGCTCCAAACTTTTATCTTTACTCTGCTATTTGCTTCTGTTTTATAGAAGAATTCATCTCATTCACATTCTCAGTTAAGATTACTAACTTTATTTCTCATGCAATTTTTCCCAATTTATAATGCCCTCTCCTCTTTTCCTTTCTGCCTCCTCACCAATGTTTTGTTTCTGACCATCACTTCCCTCAATTTGTGGTTGCCCCTTTTCAGCCTTTCCTTCTTTTCTAATCCCTTTTCCCTTCTATTTTTCTGTTCCTTTCTATTATGCTCCCCCTTGACATTTTCTCTTCTCTTTCCAACTGCCTACAGGGTAAGACAAGTTTTTATACTACGTGAAGTATGTATGATTTAATTTCTGCCAAACTGCTTTACAGTTTTTTTTTTCAGTTTTTGTCAAATAGTGAGTTCTTGTTCCCAAAGCTTAAATCTTTGCATTTATAAAAGACTAGATAAATATGGTCATTTAATACAATGCATTGTGTACCAAATCAGTTCCATTAATCCATTCCACAATCTATTTCTTTGGTTATACCAGGTTTTAAAAATGATTATTATCACTTTGTAATACAGTTTGAAATCTGGTACTACTAGGCCATCTTTCACATTTTTTTCTCCCATCAATTCCCTTGATATTCTTAATGTTTTGATTTTCCAGATGAATTTTTTTATTGCATTTTCTACCTGTATAATTTTTTTTAGTGTGATTAGTATGGTACTGGATAAGTAACTTGATTGAGATAAAATTGATTGAGATAAAATTATCATTTACAGTATATTGGTTCAATCTATCTATGAACAATTAATATTTTTTAGGAATTGTTCATATTTAACTTTATTTAGGTAAAATGTATTTTTAATTGTGTTCATATTGTTCCAGCATTTGTCTTAGTAGATAAACACCCAAGTATTTTATATTGTCTCCAGTTATTTTAAATAAATATTTCTATCTAATAAATACAATATGATGTATTTACATAGGCCTATTTTATACACTGCAATTTTCCTGAAGTTGTTCATTATTTCAACTAGTTTTTTTTTTCAATTCTCTAGGAATCTCTAAAGAAATAGCATATTATTTGTAATGAGCGATAGTTTTTTCCTCATTATCTACTAATTTTTTTTCAATTTCTTTTCATCCTTTTATTGCTATAGCAAGAATTTCTAGTACAAAACTGATTCATGATAGTGCTAATGGGAATCGTTTTTTTTTCACCTCTAATAAAATTGGGAAAGGTTCTTACTTATCCTCATTACAGACAACACTTGCTGATGAATTTATATAGATAATACATATCATTTCAAGAAAAGTTCCATTAATTTTTATGTTTTATAAGAGGTTTTTTAAAAATAGGAATAAGTGTTGTATTTCATCAAAAAGGTTTTGCTATATATATAAAGATAATCCTATGATTTTTGTTGATTGTTGATATGCTCAATTATGAAAATAGTTGTCTTGATATTGAACCAAACCTGCATTCCTAGTACATATGCCACCTGGTGATATAGCATGCTCCTAATTATATGCTACTGTAGTTTTTTTCATTAATATTTTATTTATTTTATTTTTTAGATTTTTATTTTCAAAAATATGTACAGATAGCTTTCAACATTCAACCTGGCAAATTCTTTTGTTCCAAATTTTTTCTCCTTTTTTTTCCCCCAGCCTCCTCCCTTAGACAGGAAGTAATCTAATATGTTAAACATTTGCAGTTCTTCTATACATATTTACACTATTATCATGCTGCACAAGAAAAATCAGATCAAAAAAGGAAAAAAAAATGAGAAAGAAAAAAAAAGCAAGCAAACAACAACAAAAATGTTAAAATGCTATTTGTGATCCATATTCAGTACACACAGTCCTCTTTCTGGGTGAACATGTCTCTCTCCATCACAACTACTTTGGAATTCGTCTGAATCACCTCATTGTTGAAAAGGAGACATATCCATCATAATTGATTATCTTATAATCTTTGGTATTGCTGTGTACAATGTTCTCTTGGTTCTATTCTCTTCACAGCATCAGTTCATGTAAGTCTCTTCAGACTTTTTTGAAATTATCCTGCTGAACATTTCTTATAGAACAATAATATTCCATAACATTCATATACTGTAACTTATTTAGGCATTCTCTAACTGATGGGCATCCATTCAGTTTCCACTTTCTTGCCACTTCAAAAAGAGCTACTACAAACATTTTTGGCCCATATGGGTCCTTTTCTCTTTTTAGTGATCTCTTTGTAATACAGACCTTATAGAGACACTGCTGTATAAAAGGTTATTAACAGTTTGATAGTCCTTTGGGCACAGTTCCAAATTGCTCTCTAAAATGATTGTTTCAGTTCACAACTCCACCAGCAATGTATTAGTGTTCCAGTTTTCCCACATCACCTCCAGGATTTATCTTATTATATTTTTTTTCAAAATTAAATCAATATTCATTAGAGAAGTTAGTCTGTACTTTTCATTTTGATTTTACTTTTCCTGGATTATGTGCCAGCACTCTATTCATGTAAGAAAAGTGATTTGGTAGGATTACTTTGTCTGTTTTCCCAAATATTTTATATAGTTCTGGAATTAATTTCTATTTAGATGTGGGTAGAATTCACTTGTGAATCCATCTTTTACTGGTGATTTTTTCATAGGAAGCTTATTTATATCTTTTTCAATTATTTTATGATAGGGTTAATTTTTATTAAAGCTTTTTATTTGCAAAACATATGCATAGGTAATTTTTCAACATTGAACCTTGCAAAGTTTTCTGCTACAAAATTTTCCCCCACCCCCTTTCCTAGATGGCAGGAAGTCTAATATGTTATGTTAGTTATGTTAAAATATTTGACAGATTGAATATGTGTATATAAATGTATATTTATACAGTTATCTTGCTGTACAGGAAAAAAGAAACCTTAGAAAGAAAATATAATGTAAGCAAACATCAATAGAGAGTGTGAAAATGCTATGTTGTGGTCCAGACTCAGATCCCACACACCTCTCTCTGGGTGGATACGGCTTTCTTCATCACTGAACAACTGGAACTGGTTTGAAACACCTCATTGTTGAAGAGAACCATGTTCTTCAGAATTAATCATCATATAGTCTTGTTGTTGCCATGTATAATGATATCCTGGTTCTGCTCGTTTCACTCAGCATCAGTCCATGGAAGTCTCTCCAGTCCTCTCTGAAATCGTCCTGCTGGTCGTTTCTCACAGAGCAATAATATTCCATAACATTCATATACCATAATTTATTCAGCCACTCTCCAACTGATGGGCATCCCTTCAGTTTCCAGGTTCTAGCCACTACAAAAAGGGCTGCCACAAACATTCTTGCACATGTGGGGCCCTTTCCTTCCTTTAAGATCTCTATGGGATATAAGCCCA
>JAJPUD010004222.1:0-29698 GCA_023553655.1 Myrmecobius fasciatus | reverse complement strand
AACATTCATATACCATAATTTATTCAGCCATTCTCCAGTTGATGGGATCCATTCAGTTTCCAGGTTCTAGGCACTACAAAAAGGGCTGCCACAAACATTCTTGCACATGTGGGGCCCTTTCCTTCCTTTAAGATCTCTGTGGGATATAAGCCCAATAGAAACATTGCTGGGTCAAAGGGTATGCACAGTTTGATAACTTTTTGAGCATAGTTTCAAATCCAGCAAAGACTTTCTTAACAATCTCCTTCTCACCAGTTGCTGGAGTCTCTTACATTCTCCCGGCTGAGAGTTCTAATATTCACCATCACAGATGCACTTACCTGCCCCAAACCTATGGCTGGTTTGTCCTCTTTACAGTGTGCTGCCCAATTCTCTACTCTCTTCCCAGTGAGACAGGTTTTTCCTGCTATGTTCTTAGTTTTCTTGGGCTGAAAAAAAACATTTTACTCTGATTTTTGCTGGTTGTGATGCTCTAGAATTCTTTTTATGGTGTTATTTTATAGTTGTTTGGAGGTGAATTTGGGAAAGTTCAAGTGAGTCCCCTGCCTTTATTCTGCCATCTTGGACCCACCCCACAGGATGTAACTCTAAAGGAATCCTTTGAGAACCTAGTGCCCAATAACATCATTTTGAAATTTTTGAACCAAATCTTATAAGATGACATTTATTAGAAAAAAAATCAAAGTATTATAAAGAAATTAAAATTGACTTAAAGACAAAATTAAGATGGCATGGATTAATGATAGCCTCTGTTAAACCAAAGATCTGGAGGATTTAATGGATGAGAAACTCACTGTGGATCAATAAACAACATGTGATTCAATCCAACAAACATTATTAGGTCCTTGCTGTATGAGAAGTTTTTCTTATCCCTGGAATAAAATAAAAACTGCAAAATCACAGAATTTGAGAGTTGTTGGCAACTTCATCATAATCTCTTGTAACCTATTCATGAAAGGAATTTACAAATGATGTACCCCCTCAAAAAGACAGATGATCCAGCCTTTATTTGAAAATATCCAAGAATAGGGAAAAAACTTTCATTCTACTTTTTTATATATCCCTTATTTCTAGGAAGTATGTGGTGCTTTTTTGTCAGTAAATCTAATTATTAAGAAGTCTAAATTTACCCCTCCCCCAATTTCTGTATAAATTTCCTGCAATTTTATGCATTTCTGCTACTTGGGGACAGATTACAATGAAGTCTAATTTCTTTTTGTATGGTCTTCCTTCAAATAATTTAAGACAGCTATCATGTCCCCCTGAGTCTTCTCTGCTCTAAACTAAATATGCCAAGTTCTTCCTAGCATTACTCATGTGACAAAGACTCAGAGCTTTTACCACCCTTGTTGCTCTCTTCTGAACATTCCTTATATGTCAACATTTGCTTTAAACTGTATTTCCTAGAATTAAATGCAGGACTTTGGATTAATTCTGACAAGAAGAGGCTAAAATGGAATTATTATCTTTCTAATCATCGAAACTATGACTCTCTTAAGGCTTCCCAATGAACCTTTCATTTTAAAAGGATGAAGGAGAAAACATGAAGTACCTAAAATAATCACAGATCAATCATCAAAAACTCTAAATTAACTGTCACTCAAAGTTGTATTATAAATGATACTCTCAAAAACCCTGCATCCCCATCTCACCAGTGGAAGTATCAAATATACCTAGACTATCCTGAGAATCAATGGTATTGACTGTCTACCTAGTTTTAGACAAAATCCAGATGCACATGTATGCATCTTACAGACTCATAAGCCATGTGCATTAGAAGAGACTTTATGAACTATTTGTTCCTGATAGTACTCCTTTTTTCCACATACATCTTAAGAGGATTTTACCTTAAAGGAGAAAAACTGTTTCCACAACATAATTAGCCTGCATGATTTGCTCCAGCTTTCTTTAAACAGTTTCCTACTCATCAGAGGGCATGATGAGTGTTAGCAAAAAGGAATCATAGCTTGTTAGACTTGGTGGATTTCTTAAATCTTTTAGATTGGATCGGGGGGCGGAGCCAAGATGGTGGAGTAAAAACATGACTCTCTGTGTCCTCCTCTGATCTTCTCTCAAATCCACAATAAAATAAGCCTCTGAATTGATCTTCAAGTCAACGATTCCAGAAATATTTGGACACTGCTTGCAGATATCTCGAAGAACTTCATATCAGGTTTGTTTAACTTGGACAGAGGGATAAACAGTGGACTCGGGTGTAGGCCGGAAGTGAAGGTGGGACTCAGCTCATTGTGGCAGAAACTCCAAACTCCAAACTCCAAACACCTGGAGTTTATCTGAGGCACTCTGGATACTCTGCCCTGATTGGGAACAGGCATTCTGGCAGATTTGCCTTTTTTAAGGAGTACTTTGGGCAAAGTCCTCGCCCTCACTGGCCCAGCACCTTAAGTTAATTAGTGGAATTGCCTCATGGCAAAGTACCGCAATCGCCGCTTCTCTAGCCTTAAACAGACCCCCACGCTGTGTAAAAAAAATGAAGAAGCAAAAGAGAGCTCTCACCATAGACAGCTTCTATAGAGAGAAAGAAGGGCTAAGCCCAGATCCTGAGGTTCCTTTAGACAAAACTCCAGAGCTTCCTTCCAAGGACCATCACTGGTCCCCTTTTCAAAAGGCCTTTCTGGAAGATTGCATAAAGAATCTCAAAAGAGAGCTGGAGGATAAATGGAAAAATAAACTGAAATCAGTGCAAGAAGGATGCAATATCTTGCAAGAAGGATATAATGCCCTGCTAAAGAGATATGAAAAAGACACCAATTTATTGAAAAACAAAATTGGTGAATGGGAAATGGACAATAATGTACTGACAAATAAAATTAGTGATGTGGAAAAAAGAGTGCAATGAACAAAAAAATTCAATTGGCCAGTTACAAAAGGAGCTAAAAAAGGTAACTGAAGAAAACAACACTTTAAAAATAAGAATTGAACAAATGCAAGTGAATGACTCAATAAGACTTCAAGAATGAGTCAAACAAAAACAAAAAAATGAAAAAATAGAAGAAAATATGAAATATCTCCTAGGAAAAACAACTGACTTGGAAAATAGATCTAGGAGAGACAATCTAAGGATGATTGGACTTCCTGAAAGCCATGATGAAAAAAAGAATCTAAACACTATCTTCCAGGAAATCCACCCTGAGATTGTAGACTCAGAAGGCAAAATCACCATTGAGAGAATTCATCGATCACCTCCTGAAAGAGACCCCAAAATTAAAACCCCCAAGAATATCGTGGCTAAATTTCAGGACTATAGCACCAAGGAAAAGATTCTGCTAGCAGCTAGAAAGAAACAATTCAAATACCGAGGATCAATAATTGGAATCACACAGGATCTGTCAGCCTCCACACTGAAGGATCAAAGGGCCTTGAACCAGATATTCCAAAGGGCAAAGGAACTTGGATTACAGCCAGTAATAATCTATCCAGCTAGAATGAGCATTATCCTCCAGGGAATAAGATGGCCATTCAATGATATAGGTGAATTTCACCTATTTCTAATGAAAAGACCACATCTGAACAAAAAATTCGACATCCAAATACAGAACTCAAGAGAAGCATAAAAAGGTAAAAAGGAAAGGACTCGTGAGAACTTAATTTCTACTAGGGGGATACTTAAATTTTGGGGGTATAATTAACTAGTTATTACTTTGATAATATGCAAAACAGAACTAGAGGAAGAAAGGTTGTCATACTGGGGAAAAGAGGGAAAAAGTGGTAAAATAAGATCTAAAAAAAAGGAGGTAAAAACAAGGTAAAATATCTTGAAGAAGCAAAAAAAACCTAATATAATTGAGAGAAAGAAGGGAGATACATGAGCGTTGTGTAAATCTTACTCTCATCAGTTTGGGCTCTAAAAGTGTATATCAGACACGTGATTTCACATAGAAACTTGTCTGTTGCTAGAGGGAAGTGGGAGGGAAAGGAGGAAAAGAAAAGGATAAACTAATAGAAGGGAAAATAGAAGAATCAGGGAAAAGGAGTGAAAAAAGGGGAAGGGATCTAAAAGGTAGAGGATTGTTTGGGGGAGGGGGTCATCAAAAGCAAAATACTGAGGAGGGGAAAGGGAGAAAGGGGAAAGGAAAGGGAAAAACATAATTTGCGTAAATAAGATGGCAGGAAATAAAGAATTAGTTATTCTAATTGTGAATGTGAATGCTATGTACTCTTCTATAAAGTGGAAGCGGATATCAGACTCGATTAAAAACCAGAATCCCACAATATGTTGTCTACAAGAAACACATCTAAAACATAGTGACACATATAGGATGAAGGTGAATGACTGGAGCAGAAAATATTATGCTTCAGGTGAACAAAAAAAAAGCAGGGGTAGCAATCCTTATCTCAGATCAAGTAAAAGCCAAGATAGATCTAATCAAAAGAGATAAGGAAGGAAACTATATTTTATTAAAGGGTACCATAGATAATGTAGCAATATCAACACTAAATACATATGCACCAAGTGCAATATCATCCAAATTCCTAGGGAAGAAATTAAGAGAGATGCAAGAAGAAATAGACAGCCAAACCATACTAGTGGGGGATCTCAACCTTGCTCTCTCAGAATTAGATAAATCAAACCACAAAATAAATAAGAAAGAAACTAGGAAGGTAAACCAACTGTTAGAAAAGTTAGGTATGATAGATCTATGGAGAAAATTGAATGGAGAAAGTCGGGAGTTTACTTTTTTCTCAGTGGTCCATGGAACTTATACAAAAATTGAGCATATGTTAGGGCATAAAACTGGAACTCCTAATTGAACACCAGATAGATAATTTTGATTATATTAAGTTAAAAAGTTTCTGTACAAACAAAACTAATGTAGACAAGATTATGAGGGAATCATCAAATTGGGAAATCATATTTATGTTTAAGGGTTCTGATAAAGGACTCATTTCTAAAATATATAGATAATTGTCTCATATATATATACACATATATATATAAGAATTCAAGCCACCCTTCAATAGATAAGTGGTCAAGGGATATGAACAGACAATTTTCAGATGATGAAATTAAAACCATCTCTAGTCATATGAAAAGTTGCTCCAAATCACTATTGATCAGAGAAATGCAAATTAAGACAACTCTGAGGTACCACCTGCATACCTGTCAGATTAGCTAAAATGTCAGGAAAAGATAATGATGAATGCTTGAGGGGATGTGGGAAAGCTGGGACACTAATACATTGTTGGTGGAACTGTGAACGGATCCAACCATTCTGGAGAGCAATTTGGAGCTATGCTGAAAACGTTATCAAACTGTGCATATCCTTTGACTCAGCAGTGTTTCTATTGGGCTTATGTCCCAAAGAGATCTTAGAGGGGGGAAAGGGACCCACATGTGCAAGAATATTTGTGGCAGCCCTTTTTGTAGTGGCTAGAAACTGGAAACTAAGTGGATGCCCATCAATTGGAGAGTGGCTGAATAAATTATGGTATATGAATGTTATGGAATATTATTGCTCTGTAAGAATCGACCAGCAGGACGATTTCAGAGAGGCCTGGAGAGACTTGCATGATATGATACTGAGTGAAATGAGCAGTACCAGGAGATCATTATACACGCCAACAACAATACTATATGATGATCAATTCTTATGGACATGGCTCCCTTCAACAATGAAATGTTTCAAACCCAGTTCCAATTGTTCAGTGAAGAAAGCCATATACCCCCAGAAAGAAGGATATGAAATATGGACCACAACATATCATTTCCATGATTTCTATCGATGTTTGCTTGCATTGTGTTTCTTTTCTCTGATTTTCTTTCTTTTTTTTTCTTGTAGATAGGATATTTCTTGCACAACTTGTCAAGAATTTCAACATTATTAATATGTAGTGGACTTCCTGCCATCTAGGGGAAGGGAGGGGGCTGGGGGTAAAATTTGTAATGGAAAGCTTTGTAAAAATCAATGCTGAGGAAGTACCCATACATATGTTATAAAAATAAAAGGCTTTAATTAAAAAAAAAACTTTTTAGATTAACTCCTCCCTCCCTTGATGACCAAACCAATTTCCCATTTGAACTGAGAGAATCAGAAAGACAAATAAACTAGGAGCCACTGTGTCCTAGTTGTCTATTCTTGTTAGATCAAAGTATATCTTTGTTTTAAATGTTCAATTTCTTAAAATACTCTCAAAGTTTAAAACAACCTCACTGCATCCATTACAAAAATGAATAAGAACTTAATCTAGTCCATATAGACTTAATGTCTTAAAATAATGTCAAGACATGGAGTTCTTTTACTACCCTAAAATACTTCCTCTGAACTTTATCTTATCAAAGGCATATATCATAACCTGCATAATACCACATCACATCACACAAATCATATCACAGAATAGCATAGTTTAATAATACAATGAGAATTTGTGTAACAAAAAAACTTAAATCTGTTGTGTTCAATCTACACATGAAGAAATTGAGGTAAGATGATTTGGTATAACATGTAATTAATTTGGAATCAGGAAGGTGAGTTTGAATTCTTGCTAGATGGATCATCATGGTTCATGCAAATAACTTTTCTAAGTCTTAGTTCCTATATATGTAAAATGAGGGTAGCATTTATACTCCCTACTTTGAAAAATTATGTTAAGGAAAATATTTTGTAAATCTTAAGAGTCCTATTGTTATGTGAACTGAAAGGGTAAGCAATTTATCTAAGCTTCCATAGAAACAATGTTAAATCTAGTAATTAGATTTTCTGATTCCCAATCTGTCTGATCTGTCAAATTGTCGTGTAATAATTTTAATTGTAAATAATTGTAAACAATTTTAATTTTTTTTCAGTTGCATGTCCAATTTATCCAACTGTTCTTTTGTTTCTATTTTGTTGATTTAAGAGTTAAAAAAATAAGTTTCTCCCAAGCACTGCTTTTATTGAATCCCATAACTTTTAACTTGTTGGATTATTTTTGTCATTGTAAAAATTAAATTATTGTTTGCTTTTATGTTTCGTTTTTTGACATTCTTTAAAATTAGATTAATTTTCAGTTAATTTTAATGTATTTTCCACTGCCCTTTGTTAAATGTAATTTTATATTGCATTATGGTCAGAAGAAGTACATTCAATATTTCTGCTTTTCTTCATTGATTAGAGGTTTTTGTGCTCTATTATGTTGTAAAATTTTTTATAGTTGTCATGTGTTTCTGAAAAAAAAATCCTCTTCTTTCTCTTCCCATTCAATTTTCTCCAAAAGTCTGTTAAATTTAAGTTTTCTAATATTCTGTTTACTCTTTAGTTTCCTTCTTATTTATTTATTTATTTAGGTTGGATTTATCAAGCTCTGAATGGAGCTGTATTTTATAACTTCTTTAAGAATGTGGTGGCTGGAGAGGAGGCAGAGCCAAGACGGTAAAGGGAACACATGTTTCTGACCTTCTCCCAAGAGAATTACTCACTCTAATTACTCCCACTAATTACCAAATGCAGCCTCTGAGTTAGTCCTGGATTGGTAGAATCCACAAATATTGGAGGTGCAACAAATCACCAGCAAAAGATAATTTCCAGGATCTCCAGAAAAGGTTTGTTTCAAATGGGCATGGAGGGAAGCAGGCCTAATGCAAGCAGGTCCAGCACAGACCCAGGACAGTGCTCCCTGGAGAATCTACAGAGAGGAATATACAGCAGTGTTGGTGACTCTTCCCTGGCTGCAAGCCAGTAGATCAGCAGAGGAGTTATGAAACACCCGACACAAACACAAACGGTAAATGGTGAACCCTGAAACACCAGAATCTCACAGGACCTGGTCAGGCCCACTGAGCACCTGAAATTAGCACACCAATGCCCCTTGTAGAGGAAGGTTGGACAATATCCTTGCCCTAAAAGCAGATCTCAACTTTTTAAAAAAAATGAGTAAAAAAAGCAAAGAGAACTATTACCATAGGTAGTTTTTATGGTAAAAGAGAACAACATATTTCAAACCCTGAGGAGACTAAAAGCAGACCATTTCCAGATGAAACCCCAAAGGGTGATATAAATTGGTCCTCATCACACAAGGCTCTCCCAGAAGAAATTTAAAAGGATCTTTAAAAAGAGCTAGAAGAAAAATGGGGAAAGGAAATGAAAACTTTGCAAACAGACTTGGAAAACGCAACACAGAAATTATCTGAAGAAAATTCATTACAAAATGGACCTAGTGAAATGGAAAAGGCATATAATTCCTTAAAAGATACATTTGACAAAATGGAAAAAAAAACAACTCCCTTAAAAAAATAATTTGTGAAATGGGAAAAAATTCCATAAAACAAAACAACTCATTTAAAAATTCAATTGGACAAGCACAGAAATAAGTTTAAAAAGTAAAGGAATAAAATAATTCATTAAGAATAAGAACTGAATTCTAACATAATTATCATGTAGTGGATATCCTGCCATCTAAGGGAGG
This sequence comes from Myrmecobius fasciatus, assembly GCA_023553655.1. NCBI lineage: Eukaryota > Metazoa > Chordata > Mammalia > Dasyuromorphia > Myrmecobiidae > Myrmecobius > Myrmecobius fasciatus. The sequence goes on along the minus strand of JAJPUD010004222.1, from coordinate 21,295 downwards.
GGTGGGGAGTAGGGGGGAAAATTTGTAACAGAAAGCTTTGTAAGGGTTAATGTTTAAGAATTACCCATATATATGTTTTGCAAATAAAAAGTATTAATAAATAAAAATAATAATAATAATTAAAAAAATCAGAACTGAAAAAATGGAAATGAATGACTCAATGAGACATCAAGGATCAATCAAGCAAAACCAAAAAAGTGAAAAAATAGGAAAAAATGTAAAATACCTATATGGAAAAACAACTGACCTGGAAAATAAATCTAGAAGAGACAATCTAAGGATTATTGGACTTCCTGAAAACCATGGTGAAAAATGATGAAAAAAAGAGCTTAGATACCATAGATGTCATAAAATCAGAAAGTAAAATAGCCATTGAAAGAATTCACCATATATCTCCTGAAAAAGACTTCAAAATTAAAAGTCCAAGGAATATCGTGGTTAAATTTTAGAACTATGGGGCTAAGGGAAAAATATTACAAACAGGCAGAAAAAAACAATTCAAATATCGAGAAGCCACAATAAGGATTACCCAGGACCTAACAGCTTCCACCTTAAAGGATTGAAGGGCCTAGTATCTGATATTTCATAATGCAAAGGAATTTGGAATGCAACCAAGAATAAACTACTCCTCTAAACTGAGCATTTTCCTCCAGGGAAGAAGATGGACATTCAATGAAACGGGTGAATTCCATTTATCTTTGATGAAAAGACCAGAGCTAAATAAAAAAATTTGACCTCCAAATATAGAACTCAAGAGAAGCATAAAAAGGCAAAAAGAAAAGAACTCTTGAGAACTATATTTCTGTTATGAGTATACATAGAAAGTGAATGTATAATTGGATTTTACTGTCATAATATAAAAAGAAACTAGAGGTGGAAAGGGGATTGCCACAGAAAAAAAAGGAAAGTGGAGGTTAAAATAAGGGAAATTAAATCTCACAAAGAGGCAAAGGAAACCTATTGTATTTGAGGGAATGAGGGGGATTCACTGTGTGAATCTTACTCTCATTACTGTGTGAATACTTAATCTTGACTCAGATAAAATATTAGACATATTTGTCTTACAGAGAAACTTCTTTCACCTTATAGAAAAGTGGGAGGGGAAAGGGGAAAAGGGAAGCGGTAGGCTAAATGGAAAGGGAAACAGAAATAGTAGGGGAAAAGTATAAGAAAGGGGGAGGGACTCTAAAGTGGGAGGGCTGCTTAAGGCAAGTGATGATCATAAGTAAAATACTGGGAAGGAGGGAAAAGGGAAAAGGAAAGAGAAAAATATAATTTGGGGTTAATAAAATGACAGGAAATACAGAATTAGTAGTTTTAACCATAAATGCAAATGGGACAAACTCTCCCATAAAGCAGAAGATATCAGACTGGATACAAAATGTTGTTTACAAGAAACTCATTTAAAACAGAGCAATACATATAGAGTAAAGGTAAAAAGCTGGAGAAGAATCTATTATCTTTCAGGTGAAGTTAAAAAAAAAAAGCAGGAGTATACACCCTGATCTCAGATCAAGCAAAAGCAAAAATCTATCTAATTAAAAGAGATAAGGAAGGAAATTACATCTTGCTAGAGGTTATCATAGATAATGAAGCAATATCAATACTACACATATATGTACCAAATAGTATAGCATGGAAATTCCTAAAGGAGAAGTTAAGAGAGCTAAAAGAAGATATAGACAGCAAAACTATAATAGTGAGGGATCTCAACATTGCTCTCTCAGAATTATATAAATCAAACCAGAAAATAAATAAGAAAGAAGTTAAAGAGGTAAATAGAATACTAGAAAAGTTAGGTATGCTAGATCTTTAAAGAAAATTGAATGGAGATAGAAAGTAATACACTTTCTTAGCAGTTCATGGAACCTATACAAAAATTGACCATATATTAGAACATAAAGACCTCAAAATTAAATGCAAAATGGCAGAAATTGAAAATGATGGAATAATGCATATAATGCAACAAAACTGCTGTGCAATAAAAATTACATTCAGGGGAAAATAGACCAAAAAGTAATTGGAAACTCAATAATCTTATAAATAATTTCATCCTTTGAAAAAGTATATCATAGACATAATTAATAATTTCATCCAAGAGAATGACAATAATGAGACAACAAACCAAAATTTGTGGGATGCAGTGAAAGTGGTAATAACGGTAAATTTTATATCTCTAGAGGTACTTGCATAGAACAAAGAAAGAGAAGATCAATGAATTGGGTTTGCAACTAAAAAATACTAGGAAAAGAACAAATTAAAAACTCCCAATCAAACACCAAACTTGAAATTCTAAAAATCAAAGGAGAAATTAATAAAATTTTAAGGAAAAAAAACTATTGAATTAATAAATAAAATTAAGAGTTGGTTTTATGAAAAACAGCAACAAAATAGATAAAACCTTTAGTTAATTTGACTAGAAAAAGAAGAGGAAAATCAAATTGTTAGTCGCAAAAATGAAAAGAGAGAAATTTCCATCAATGAAAAGGAAATAAGAGCAGTAATTTGGAGATACTTTGCCCCACTTTATGCCAATAAATTTGATAACCTAATTGAAATGGAGGAATACCTACCAAAAATATAGACTGCTCAGATTAACATAAGAGGAAATAAATTACTTAAATAGTCCCATTTTAGAAAAAAAAGATATAGAACAAGCTATTAATCAACTCTGTAAGAAAATATCTCCAGGACCAGATGGATTTACATGTGCATTCTACCAAATATTTAAAGAACAATTAACTCAAGTAGTATATAAACTATTTGAAAAAAATAGGGAATGAAGGACTTCTACCAAATTCCTTTTATAACTCAGACATGGTACTAATAGTTAAACCAGGTAGGGTGAAAACAGAGAAAGAAAATTATAGACCAATGTCCCTGATGAATATTGATGCAAAAATCTTAAATAAAATATTAGCAAAGAGATTACAGAATATCATCCTCAGGATAATACACTATGACCAAGTAGGATTTTTACCAGTAATTCAGGGCTGATTCAATATTAGGAAAACAATTAGCATAATTGACTATATCAATAACCAAATTAACAAAAAACATATGAATATTTCAATAACTGCAGAAAAAGGATTTGATAAAATCCAACATCCATTCCTATTGAAAACACTAAAGAATATAGGAATAAATGGACTTTTTCTCAAAATAGTCAGTAGCATCTATCGGTATCTATCTACCATTGGCAAGCATCATTTGTACTGAGGATAAACTGAAACTATTTCCAATAAAATCAGGGCTGAAACAAGGTTGCCCATTATCACCATTACTATTCAATATTTATTAGAAATCCTAGCTTTAGCAATGAGAAGAAGAAATTAGAGTAGGTAATGAGGAAAACAAATTATCACTCTTTGCAGATGATATGATGGTATACTTAGAGAATCCTAGAGAATCAACTAAAAAACTATTAGAAATAGTCCACAACTTTAGCAAATTTTCAGGATACAAAATAAATCTAAAAAAATCATCAGCATTTTTATATATCACTAACAAAATCCAACAGCAAGAGATACAAAGAGAAATTCTATTTAAAATAACTGTGAATAGTATAAAATATTTGGGAATCTATGAGCAAAACTACTAAACATTTTCCACAAAAATAAAGTCAGATCTAAACAGTTGGAAAAACATCAAGTGCTCTTGGATAAGTTGAGCAAATATAATAAAGATAGCAATATTACCTAAATTAATCTGTTTATTTAGTGCTATACCAATCAAACTCCTAAGAAATTATTTTACTGACCTAGAAAAAATGACAACAAAATTCTCTGGAAGAACAAAAGGTCAAGAATTTCAAGGAATTAATGAAAAAAAAAAAGCAATTGAAGGTGGCATAGCTGTACCAGATCTAAAATTATATTATAATGCAATGGTCATCAAAACCATTTGGTACTGGCTAAGAAATAGAGTAGTTGATCAGTGTAATAGGTTAGGTTCATAGGATAAATTTGTGAAAGGCTTTAATAATCTAGTATTTGGCAAATCAAAAGACCCCAGCTTTTGGGAATTCACTATTTGACAAAATCTTCTAGGAAAATTGGAAACAGTATGGCAGAAACAGGCATTGACCCACACCTAACACTGTATACCAAGGTAAGGTCGAAATGGGTCCATGATCTACACATAAAGAATGATATTATAAGCAAATTAGACAAACATAGGATAGTTTACCTCTCAGATCTGTGGAGGAGGAAGGAATTTGTGACCAAAAGAGAACTAAAGATCATTATTGATCACAAAATAGATAATTTTAATTATTTTAAGTTAAAACAGTTTTGTACAAACAAAACTAATACAGACAAGATTAGAAGGGAAACAATAAACTGGGAAAACATTTTTACATTCAAAGGTTTTGATAAAAATCTCATTTCTAAAATATATAATTGACTCAAATGTATAAGAATTCCAGCCATTCTCCAATTGATAAATTGTCAAAAGATATGAACAATTTTCAGATGAAGAAATTAAAACTATTTCTAGTCTTCTGAAAAGGTGTTCCAAATCACTATTGATAAGAGAAATGCAAATTAAGACAACTCTCAGGTACCACTACATACCTGTCAGATTGGCTAAAATGACAGGAAAATATAATGACAAATGTTGGAGGGCATGTGGGAAAACTGAGACGCTGATACATTGTTGGTGGAACTCTGAACAGATCCAACCATTCTAGAAAGCAATTTGGAACTGTGCTCAAAAAGGTATCAAACTGTGCATACCCTTTGATCCAGCAGTGTTTCTATTGGGCCTATATCCCAGAGAGATCTTAAAGGAAGGAACGGGCCCCACATGTGCAAATATGTATATGGCAGCCCTTTTTGTAGTGGCTAGAAACTGAAAACTGAATGGATTCCCATTAATAGAAAAATGGCTGAATAAATTATGGTATATGAATGTCATGGAATATTTTTGTTCTATAAGAAACCACCAGCAGGATGATTTCAGAGAGGCCTGGAGAGACCTGCATGAATTGATACTAAGTGAAATGAGCAGAACCAGGAGATCATTGTACATGGCAACAACAAGACTATATGATGATCAATTCTTATGGACTTGACTCTCTTCAACAATGAGATGTTTCAAATCAGTTCCAATTGTTCGATGATGAAGAAAGCCATATGCATGCAGGGAGAGAGGCCTGTGGCATCTGAGTGTGTGCCACAGCATATCATTTTTACACTCTTTATTGAGGTTTGCTTGCATTTTGTTTTTTTCTCAGGTTTTTTCCTTCTTGATCTGATTTTTCTTGTGCAGCAGGATAACTATAATTATGTATACATATATTGGATTTAATATGTATTTTAACATATTTAATACATATTGGACTACCTGCCATCTAGGGGAGAGAGTGGGGGGAAGGAGGGGAAAATTTAGAACAGAAAGTTTTGCAATGGTCAATGTTGAAAATTTACCCATGAATATGTTTTGCAAATAAAAAAAAAACTTTAATAATAATAAAAAAGAATGTGGTTGCTGTATCACTTGGTGCAGATATATTTGGTCTGTGATACCTTTCTTAGCAAAATGCCATTTCTTTCCTCATCTCTTTTAATTAAACCTGTTTTCCCTTTTATTTTTTCTGCAATCATGATTCCTATCCCTACTTTTCAATTTATTTATTTATTTTACTTTAGCTAAATCATAATAGATCCTGCTCCAAGCTCTTACTAGTTGGGGTGAAGGTGGTACTGTTTCAGGCTTCTTTGGCCAGGAGCTGCGGTTTACCTGGTACTGTACTGATTTTATTTGGGGGCCCACAGGGGATTCTCATATCTCATGCTGTACGGGGGGTGGTGGTGTCAGGTGTTGCTGGAGGACTTAGGGGGTCTGTCAATAGTGGTTTCTGGTGCTGCTAAGGTCAGTGGGGTGTTTCTGCATTTCTGCAGGTATTCACTGAAGCACATGGTGGTCTTGCTTTTGGCAACTGGCTACTTGTCCAGAGATAAGCTGAAGCACCAATGAACATTTTTTCTTCTCATCAAGATTGAATTTGGCCCTTTGCAACTTCCTTCTTCTATCCATAGTTTTCCTTTCTAGGATTAAACCAAACATATGTCTTTTGATTTCTTCATATGACAGCACTTGAAATACTTGAAGACAGCTGCCATATTTATCCCTAACTTTTCTCTTCTCCATGACAAAAAACAAACAAAAAACTAGTTCTTTCTACTAATCATTCAATGACAAAATTTTCAGTCCCTTAATCAAATTGGTTCCCATATTAAAATTTTTTTTCTATAAAGTTCTGTTGTCTGTTAATGAGTATCCTAAACATGATGCCTAGAACTGAACATGATATTCCAAATGTAGTTAGAATCAGGTAGGACATAATGATTCTCTTGGTTCCCTTCATTTGAAAATTATTAATTCTCTAGCAATTCCATTTTTTACTTTTTTGGATCACACACTACCTTGTTTACTTGCATTTTCAAATTCCTTATTATGCCTGATGTTGGATGTTGGATATATCCTTTAACTTTCCTAACATTTCATCTTATGTAAAATAAGGCTATTAATTCTCACTTAAACTATGTTGGGAGAATAAAATGTGTGCATGTGTATGAAAGTTTTATCACTATCAACTTATTTTAAATTGTGAAATGCCATTTTTTTCTCTATCTTCCTCCCCTCTGGTTTTACTTCAAGGCTCGCTCTCATGTGGGCTAGTCTAGTAACTCGTCACCATTTGAAGCTGGGCATCATTGAGTATCACACTTGAGTGACTCTATCATTACAAATTGCAGTCTAGTTATCATACAGATCAAATAATGAAAACATCACTAAAGCCCAGGAAGTAGTTCATGTTTAAAATACAAGCTCTCTTTGAACTTTCCCCAATCCCTAGAATATTCTTAATTTTTCCTCTTTGGTCTTTGTTTTCACTGTCAAGATTAAAAATTGGAGTTTTTAAGAAAAAGTCTGGCACTGAAACTAAGCAATCATTTGGACACTATTAATGTTCCAGGTCGGCCCCACTTTGTTTAGTGGAATATATTATGCATGAGGAATCCCAGTTCAAGGATTTATCTAAATTGGCTCAGTTATAGTAAATGACAGCAAAGGGATTTCTTTCAAAATTAGCTTATGTCTTCTTAGGCCAAGTGAATTATCCTCAACTCCCAAGAAATCATCTAAAATCATTTCCATGAGCATGGCTAGTGCAGCTATTTTAGACCATAGCTAAACTATTATAGTCATAGAGCTAAATTGAGAGCTGGTATTTCATAGTCAATCTATGTACTTAAAGAGCTCATAGTCAATAAGGGAAACAACATGTAAGTAACTATGTACAAATAAATTATATACTGCATAAATTGGGTATAGTTTCTGCGGGAAGGCATTTAGATAAAGAAGAATATGGAAAATGTTGTTTCATACTCTGTAAGATAAAGGAAGCCAAAAGATTGTGCAATAAAGGAGAGAGTATTAGAAAAGGGATTTAGAGCTGGAAAAACCCAAGAAGCCATTGAGAAGCCATTGTAACAAATGAAGAAACTGAGATCCAGAAAGGTTAAATATTTTGGTCAGACTCACACAACTATTACAGTTTTAAGACAGCATTCAACTCATATCTTCCTTTCTCTAAGTACAACATGTGTCTATTCTGATATCCTTTTCCTGGTCACTACTCTTCCGGATTGTCTGAGTTCCTAGGACAGAGTCAAAACCAAAACTCAGTCTACATTCACTTTTAGACTGACCTCACCAGAACCACCCATAATTTTTACAGAGATTACACTCCACTATAGGGCAAGTGAGGTTTTCCTGTGGAAAGGTTTGCCAACGTCTGCCAACCTGGATTACAAAGATGCAATCAAGATGAGAAATGATAAAGGAAAATAGAAACTGTATGTATTTGATAGATTACTGTGTGTTGATAAGAATATTGCTTTCCAAGTTCAGTGAGACTGGTAATTTTCTCTTCTAGAAATGTTTTTTATTGTCCAAAGGGGAAAAAAATCTCCCTGTTTAATCTACATTCTAGCACATATTTTATTGAGCCCACAATATTTATTGCTATATTATCAATTCTACCTGGTTATCTATATTGAGTCCTTAGGTCCTCTTATTATAAAGAAACTCATTTTCTCTTGACTTTTCCCTGAAGGGTGATGATATCGTTATGACATCTGTTAAAAATGAATTTGATAAGTAACAGATAACACAAATTATTGAATCATAAAATCTTGGGTCTCCAGGGCTCCTCAAATCTTAAATAACACATGCCTGAACAGGAATTTTCTTCACAAGCACAAGTTATTGTCCAACATTTAAAGGCTTCTGAAACATTCTATTCATTGAAACTTTCTCTCTACTTTTTGACAGCTCTCTTGGAAAGCTTGCTTCCCCTATTGTTTTGAAGTATGTCTCTATGCAAATGTCGTTCAGTTCAATATTTTCCCATAAATTGCCTGAAGATAATTTCTTTGTTTCCCCTGAATTATTTCCTTTAAGCCCTCAAGCCCCAGTTCTTTTAATTAATCTCCTTGTGGCACAGTTTTGCATTAAAAATAAAATCTTCCTGTATATTGGATTGTCAATATATTTCCAAAAGTGTGGCATTCTGCTAAACAGAGTACTTGAAGTATAATGTGAATTATGGAGAGAGTGTGATAAAGTAGAAAGATCATCAACTGGAATCAAAGGGCCTGGACTTAATTCCTACATCTAAAGTCTACTATTTCAGGGAATACAGAAAAATCACAATATTTCTGAGTCTTAGATGTCTCACATATAAAAAGAAAAAAATTAGATTAGATAGTTTCTTAAGATTAATGAAAATTTTTATTGTGACCTTCCATACTCTGAATACTTTCCCTCTCAATTCAACCTAAAAAGAAAGCCTTCTTTCAACTTCTAAAATGTAGTTTTCCTTTCTTTGCCTTTATTGGTCCATCTCTTAAAATAAACATATTTTTCAAGAGACAAAAACGTAGTTCCACAAAACTGAAAAACAAAACAAAAAAGTCCAACATTGCAAAGTTTCACATGTGTGTCATGAACATAGGTGGGAAGAAGTTGTAACTACATCCACAGAAAGGATTTCCTTTATAATCCACATGTTTTATTCTACATATTTAAAAACATTATTCTGTGAAGAGGTCCACAGGCTTCTCCAGAATCACAGAGCATCCATTACTCAAGGCAAACAAACAAAAAAGATTAAAAATCTCTGCTCTCAAATAATACATAGTGAGAACCAGCATGTTCTTAAAGTCCTTAAAATCCTGTTTTAATATATTTTTTGATGGCAAGGGGTGTAAATAAATTTGGCCTCAGATTTGCCTCTGAAACCTGTGAGATGGGTAATCAGAGATAAGCTGCTTAACTTTTGTATGGTTTCTGTTTTGTAACTGAATATTTATATATGAATGATTCACAAAACTTTTATCAAATATCATGCAAAATATATAATAATCCTAACAGAATATTAGGTTTAATACATTATATAGCATGCTGAAATTTGCCTTCAAGAAACTTATGTGCTAATGTGAAGAGAAGCATAACATATATGTACATAAATAATTTTAAGATGGAATTATATAATTGAAAAGGAGAGATCTCAAAACATGCCTTAGAAAAAAATTGATCATTTTAGGTTCATGAAGGTGGTAGTAACAAACAATCTGGTCATGGGAAAAAAGAGAAGCAGATTCACCGTTAGACATGAGGAAACAAAATACACAAAAACATTTGGAAAACTAATTATCTGAAAGACAGGAAAAGATGGAGGCGTGCCTGTGCATATACTCAAAAATAGCTTCTCTGAATTGAATGAAATGCCCTTGTAATGCTCCTTCTTTGTTTAGAATTTCAACATGACTTAAAATCAGAAGAAAGAAGAGTGAAAATGCATTTATGAGAAAGAAGAAATATATTTCAAAATCAATTTCATAAATTTCATCATTAGAGCAATATATTATGTTGATTTAACTGTCCTATTTTTAAAAACTTCACTTGTATTTTAAAAGCCAGCAAAAAAAAGAAAAAAAAAGAATGAATGAATGAAAAAAAAAGAGAAGGAAGGAAGAAAGGAAGGAAGAGTCCACTCCATTTTCCTCCAAATCTCTCCTAGTCCTCCACTTATTGCATGCTTATTACATTCTTGACTTTTCTGGTCACCTCAGATCCAAGGTTAGTATTCATCATTGTCTTGTTCCTTTTCCTTGGGCCTGGAAATGATTCATTTTCCAAGACCTATTGAGGCCTTCCTAATGAATGTCTCTCATATCTCCCCATTCCTGAATATAAAGAGCAGATCAAATTGTTTCACTTTTCATTTGCTATTTGTAGTCACAGCCTGTATATATGGTTTCTAAAGGTAAGTTAATTCACTGAGTACCTACTATTTGTAATACCTTAAACATGATCCAGAAACAGATAGATATTTGAATAAAGCACTGTGCCAGGTCTCCAGGGGCTTACTGGCTAGTACAGTTAATCAGAAATGTACACATAGAAGCATATGGCACAACAAAACATGTTAAGCAGAAGAGAAGTTGTATAAAAGCTCAAGAGTTCCTTCTCCCTTTAAACCTAACACACAAAATCCTTAGCTAAAGCAGGGATGAGATAAAGGAAAGCTTCATAAAAGAGATAGAATTTGTACTTGGTGAAAAACTTGCCAATTCAGTGAATCAATAAATAGATAATCACTTATCACATATTATATTTGAGAAATTATGTTAAATACTGAGAAATACAATAATATATAAAAATTCTTAAGTTGTCCACTGAAATAAAATGTTTTACAAAAATCATGTATGTGTTCAGGAGAAGGAAGAATAATGATTGAATTAGACTATATGGCCATGAATGTATCTGGAACAGATTATAAATCAAAGATTTATGAAATTGTTTATCTGTAAAACAAGAGATTTGGACTATCATATTTCTGAGTTATCTTGCAGCACTAAATCTATAATCTATGATGTTCATATTTATGGATATGAATAGACAATGGTCTCTATACTTCATCACATCCTAGCCAGAATTACCATTGATTCTAAAGGAGAAGTTATCCTAAGGCAAAGGGGTAATGTCCTTGAGGATGATAAGGTATTCAGGGACAATTACCAGTCATCTATAGTCACCATACCTTTATCAAACCTTATTGTGTCTATGGTGCTTTTCCATGAGATTATAATATTTATATTTATATATATAATGCATGTATATATATGTATGTATTTTTTCTTTGTATCCCCAACATTAAGTCTTGAGTATAATGTAATTAAATATTGTATTTGACTCCACTTTTATCCTGTCCTCCCCAGGAGAAAAAAAAACAAAAAAACAAAAACTCATTACTAGGAAATTTATCATTAGGAGATGTACAGTTTGCATCGTTTGGCACTCACTCTTATTAGTATCTTCATTTGACCTTGACCAGTTTGAATAGAGGGAGAGAAAGAGAGAGAGGGAGAGAGAGAGAGAGACAGAGAGAGAGAGAGAGAGAGAGAGAGAGAGAGAGATGAAAGAATGAAAGAAAGGAAGGAAGGAAGGAAGGAAGGAAGAAAGAAAAAAGAAAGAAAGGAAAGAAACTTTTTTGAAAAATATACAGAAGTCCAAACAACTCAATTTTTCAACAGTTTCACTATTTGTATTCTGATCCAACATCTCTTGTTCTTACCTTATCTTCCCCTTTCCTCCCTTATACATTATACTTTTGTGTATTATTTCCCCCCTTATTTTATAAGATCTTTTACAACAGAGATTATTTTTCTTTCATTTGTCTTCCCAGGAATCAGCACAGTGTGTGACATATAGTAACTATTAATAACTTTTCTTGTATTGTATTGTTGCATTATAAATGTTTGTTGAATTATATTATACATCTAAAAATGGATTCTTAGGATCATAGAGTTATATATGAAATATCATTTATCATTATAGAAATGCAGAAACTACAACACAAAAAGATTAAGAAAAGGAGTTAATAAAAATGTATTAAATGGCTACTATATTTTAGGCACTATATGATACATGCTTTATGCAAATTATATGCATATACTTATCTCTTTGCAAAACCTGTAGGAAGTAAGTAGTATTATTAGCCCCATTTTATAGTTGAGGAAACAGTGGTTGAGAGAAGGTAAATTAAATGCCTAGGGTCAATAGGTAGTAACTATTCTAGGCAGAATTTGATCTCAGACCTTTTTGACTCCAAAGCCTGGTATATTTTGCCCAGATAAATTCTGCTGCAAGTTTTGAGTCCAGGTCCTCTTGACTCCATGTCATAGTGCCTTTATGCTGCTCTTGTTACAGACATTACATTTTTCTATATATCCTTATTTTTCTAATATTCTTAATGAAATCAAAAGCCCCCCCCCAAAAAAAGACTTACTATTTAGGTTTGTTGCCACATCTTTCATTTGGTGAATTTAATTTCTAGCTTTGGCCAAAAATGTATTGCCTAAGGTTGGTCACAACTTTCTCTGTCAGATTTTGAATATAATTTTTATTTGGCATTTCTCTCACTTACTTATTATATGTTTAATGTTCTATACTGGTGTTTATATTTGTACAACAATAAATATAGAGTGTCCTTTCCATATTTACATCTGACAAATATGAGCCATATTGCTCTGCATACAATAGATACTTCATAAATGTTTATTAGTTGTTTTGGGGGAATTGGGAAGAAAAAAACTTCCATTTAGGGAGCTCTTCCTGCTCAACTTACTGATTCTTCAACCGTAAATATTATGTATTATGGTCTAGGACTAAGGACTAAAAATTGAGTCATTCCAGTTTGTCAAGGCCTATAAGCAATTGTTTTTACTTCAAAGTCTTTGGAAACTCCTCCTGAATTAGAATAGGGTCACAAAGAACAATTGAAAGAAGAGTTTTATTTTAATAAATTTTCAATGCATGAAAATGATTTTGAGATTTTGTATTGTTTGCATTTCTCTCCTTTATTAAGATCAAACCATCTGGCCATCATAATTATTATCAACCCATTTAATGAGAGAATATAATCCTATGCAGCAGAACAGAAGTTTCACAGAAATTATGGTACTTTATTGATATCTCAACACAACAGATGTATTATTGGAAAAGAGATAGCAGAAACTCAATTAAAAGGAGATTGGGATGATATTACTAGATAGAGAGATGTATCCAAAAGAACTAATTTGGCTAAATTTTTCTTCCTGCATTTCTAACCACTCAAAGAACACCTTTGTATTTGTACATTCACAAAAATATACATGCAGACATATTTTACATATTTATTATATATGTGTATGTATGAATGTATATATATATATGTGTGTGTGTGTGTGTATGTGTATTTAACTTGAGAAACAACAAATTTAATGTCAACACAAAACTCAGTTTCGAGTGAATCCTTCATAAGATGCTATAAATTCTCTTTACTGTTAATAAAAACTGCAAGTCTGAACCTAAAATCATTTTCACCGTCACTCTGTTATTAAACCTTTTGTTCCAACTACATTAATAATCATTTATTATAAAAGTTTTAATAAGAAGATAGGGTTTATATATTGAGTCTTGAATAAAATAAGCTCCTTGTCTTAAGAGTTATAGAATAGAGGTGACTCTAAGTACACAAAGACTCTTCAAGAGGAGAACAATATCTGGCTAAGTCTGAAGACTAGAAATATATTATACAACTCTTATTAGAGATCCATCCTATTAGGAAGGTTCATAACTATCAATCAGTTATTGTATTTTACTTTTTAAATTTTACCCATAATAGCTCATGAAGATTGTTAACAAAGGAACGGAAAGACTGCTCTCTTTATCTCTGGAAGGAAGGCTCTCAAAAATACATTTAAAGTACATGTTATAGATATATGATTTATATTGCATAGTTGATCATTTAGCTACATTTTTAAAAAGGTAAATTCATTAGGAGTTTTAATCAGAGTAAAAAACAAAATAAAAAACAAATGTCATTTCCTATCATATAATACCTTGGTGTCGCAGAAAGATCACACTTGGGATTAATCAATTAGTAAACATATGTGTCAGGCACTACGCTGAGTGTTGGGATATAAAATGAGAAAACAGATAATCTTTGCCCTCAAGTAGTTTACAATCTAAAGGGGGGACAACAAATATGAAGACTTTTTCCAGTTACATCAAATTAATCAAAGTTATATCCAAGATCAATGCACAGTGTTGTTTGCTCTTCATTTCAAAGAAGACCAATGACAAAACAAGGTGATTTCTTGACTCTCAGATGAATTGAATTTAAGAGAGAAAGAGTTGCACAGTCATCAGCCTCCCTCTCCCTTCCAAAGTCATCAAAGTCTAGTGGCAAAATGAAAGTCAGGATGACTGGAAATGGCTCAGGATACAGTTTTTGTTTTCTGTTCATTTTGTTTGTTTTCCTTGATGTCTGATCATGCTTTAAGCTCCAAAGTATGTGCTTCAGGAACTTGTATGGCTGTTCTCATTCATCCAGTCTACTGAGGGAAGTCTTCATATGCTTGGGGTAGACATCCCTTCTTTAACTCACTGACTCACCTGAAGCTTGTCAGTTATCCTCAACCTGGTCTACTTCATCTCATTAGATGGTTTTACTTGTTTCACTGTGTAGCTCCGCACATTCTAAAGCTTGTTAGACCACAGATGGGGATTGAATGGAGCTGGACTCCAAAGATGGATGAGTAGTGCTGAAAATTGCTTGGCAAGCCCTCATACCAGAGGTGCTGGCCCTCTCTGAACTGCATACACCCTCAGCAGGAGGAAATTAACTAATTAATTAATTAATAGAGGAAAGGTACTAGAATAAGTTTGGTAACTGATGAAGGCTTCTGGTAGAAGTCGAGACTTAAAGGAAGCAAAGGAGATCAGTAATCAGGGCAAAAGAGATAGAGTAGTCCAGGCAAAGGGCACAGCCAGAAAAAAAGAAGTGCCCAGAGCTAATAAATGGAGGGTCTCATTTGTGGATTGCAAATGGTGGGTTCCACCTTAAATAAGACATTTCTCTTCAATGGAAACTGGAGCCAGTTTTCTCATTTATAAAATGAAGTTTGGATTAAGGATCACCCAAGAATCCTTCTGCATCTTATAGGATATATGCAAACTTATTTTGAGTCATCCTCCCATGTGTGTTTCTGTATTTATCATAATATCTTCTAGGGGAAGTAAGATGGCACAGTGATAGAGTGCTGGATCTGGAGTCAAGGAGACCTGAACTCAAATATGGCCTTAGACATTTACTATCTGTATAACTCAGGTTTATAATTCAATCCTTGTCTGCTATAATGTGGGGATAACAGCTCCAAAATCACAGAGCTGTTACAGCTATTAAGTGAGATAATATTTGTAAAGTGCTTAGCATACTTTCTGGAGCATTGTTGTTTCACATCAGTCCGGTCTGACTCTTCACGATCCCATTTGGCAAGTTTTTGGCATAATTTGGAATAATTGACCATTTTACAGATGAGTCAATTGAAACAGAGAATTGCCCAAAATCCCACACATACGAATTCAGATCTTTGTGATGCTAGACTTTGTGCAGTATCCACTGCCCCACCTAGATGCTCATAGGTACAAAGTAGGTAATTAATTAATGCTTTGTCCCCTTACCTTATTTCTACTTCTTTGCCATTTTGTCTAGAAATCTTTGTTTTTGTATTAATTTCTTCCAATGTGGTATGCTGTCCTTTGTTTTCTTGTGTGTATATTGTAGTGTTACTTTATTTGTATATCTGCTGTCTTGAATCACATTATCTTTTGTATCTGGAATTGTCCTGAATTTCAGTCATCTTTTAAATGACTTCTTAAGTGATTTTTAAATGCATAAAATAAAATGCACAAAAATATAAAGCAAAAATTTATTTTGAAAAGTTTTCATAATTTTCTTAAAATCTGAGGCTCTGAGTTAAGAAGTCCTTATATAACAAAAAGAATATTTGATTATAAATTGGGAAAGTGGAATTCTAAGCTCCACTCTCCCACTGCTTAGATGTGTGCTAATATACAATTTATTTCAACGCTATATACCTCATTTTCTCAACATGTAAAATAAAAGAATAGGACTAGACAATTTCTCAGGTCTTTCAGATTTAAAATTTTGGCTCAATGTTTTTCAAGTTCATTTATCTTCAGATAAACATTCTGATTGCTACTCATTACTATATATTTTGCATGAGTACTTGTAAAGCTAATTCTGATTCTTTTTCACACAAGGAACTCACAGCATAACAAATAAAAACACCTCTATATTATTTGTCCTTTATAGTTTACAAGAATGAAGCATGTTAGTTTTCTAAAGGATTCTTAAAACATAGTTTTCTATATAATAATAAACTTTGGCATGGGAGGAAGCTAAATTGTCTTTACAAGAATTAACAAACATATCCACACATGAAGTTTCTAAATTTGATTAAAAAAACAAGTAACCTTTCCTTCCTTATCAAATATGGGGGTAGTCTATCAAATATCTGGTCCTTACTAAGAAATCATATTGCATACATAAAAATGATATGAGTTAATTATATGAAAAGAGTACACTTTGGAAAACTCTTCTCTTAAGCACTCCAAATGGTATCTATGGTAGCAACTATTTCTGTTAACAAAGCAAAATGATTTATGTGAAACATGTCTACAATTGTTCTTTCACATACATACATGAGTGGCAGGTTGGATCTTTCCCCTCCATAAAGGAATCAAGAAATATTTATTTGAGAATGAGATGAGAATGAGAATGAGATGAATGAAATGAGATGAGGTTGGATAATATGGAATGAATGGGATGAGATGACATAAGAAAACATTACTATTCAGACTATTTGGAAGCAAATTACATAATTTGTACTAGTACTCCTAATTGTGGTGACTACTATTTAACTTGTGATAAATAACCTGAATAAAAAATGGTACCCTGAATAAAAGATCATGTAATTCTTGAACCAACCTCTGTTCCCACTCTATTATTGCTAGACTTATCTTATACTTACTGTCTCTGGACCTCGAGTTTCCACATTTTAAAAATTGAAAGAATTGAATCAAGTGGTTTCCCTTCACAATGTAACATTTCGTGTCTATGTTCTAATACTCTATTTTTCTAATTTCTCTATGTAGAGCAAAAATTCCAAATGCTATGTATGGACATAACATGGTATGAGTTTTCATTAGATTTTAGCATTCTATCATCTATGGTTTTTTCCGGCTGTGACATTCTATGTTCTGTCTTCTAACCTTGTTTTCTAAAATACCTTAGATATATAGCATTCTCAGTTATAATACTTAATATTCATTGAGTTTAGAACCCTTCTGTCTCCAGTTTTCCATTTCTCCAAAATTCTTTAAAGGAAAATATTGCTTTTGTCATTTCATATCTCTGTTAAAAAGCCTACAGTGGCTCTTGGCTTCATATTGTGTTGAAATAAAAGTACTCTCTACCTGGCTTTCAAAATCCTCCATAATCTGACATCCATCTATCTAAGTTGATGTGCAATATGTGTCCATCTTCTCTCTTCTAATATAGGCATAAGGGTTAGACTTCTCACAATTAATTTGGAATTCAGACACAAATTTCCTATCACAATGTAAATATGCCAAAGTGTGGTTACTTTTATCAATTACTGTTGCAAAAGCAATATAGGAACAGATAATTGACCTCAGATCCAAGAAGATTTGGATTGGATTGCTCAGAAATGGATTGTTTTATTCATGGAACAGCTAAGAAACCATTGTCACTGAATCAAGGATTGTTGTTGTTTGCCCACATTTAAAAATCACTGGATCAAAAACTATGTAATGAAGAATAAGGTATAAGAAGACCGGTAAGACAGAAGGAAGCTAGGTAATGAAGGGCTTTGAACTTTACAACATTTTCTTCTTGATTCTAGATATAACACAGATGCAGTGGAATATATTGAGTAGCAGAAGAACATGGCTGGATGTGTGTTGTAGAAAAATCACTATGGTAGCTAAATGGTGAATTGATTGGAGTGGGGAAAGATTTGAAGTAGACAAACCAATTGGTAGGCAATTGTAAGTTCAAGGCTATGAGGGCCTGCACCAGGTTAGTAGCAGTACCAGAGGAGAGAAAGGTACAAATTTCAGAGATGTTGCAAAGGTAATATCAATAATTATAAATAAGATATGAGGAGTGAGAAATACCAAGGTGCTGATGATGACTCCATGGTTGCAATCTTTGGGGACAAGAAGGATGGAGTTATTCTCTATAATAATAGGAAAATTTAGAGGTGGAATAAGAATAGTGACTAAAGGGAAAAATCATTCTCAAAAGTAGATTTGAGGGCCTTAGATGTATCCGTAATAAAGTATTTTCAAAATCCTGATTAAATTCAAAAAAGTCCAGAAAAAATCAAAATAAAGTTACACCATTTATTACATATTAATGGATTGCAAGCCCTTTACAAGAGCATTTATGGTTTAGGAAATAAAATGGGCATCATTTTATAGAAGGATCAGCTGAAGAAAGCAAATATATTTGGTTAGAGATTTACAATATATCTCATCTGTCTTCAAGAAAGTGAGGGAGAAGAGGTATTAAGCAATATCAGCTTTATCTCAGAGCAGAAGAGCAATGATTATAAGATAAAGGCAGATTTATACTTAATGCAAGGACAAGGCTTCACGCAAATAATTAATTTCACTCAAAGTACAATTAAACACCTACCTCCCTAAGTAATAGGAATAACAACAACAAGAATGAGCATTTATGTAATGCTTACTATGCTCTAGGCACTAAGCTAAGTGCTTCACAAATATCATTTCATTTGGATCTCACAATAAACCTAAGAGATAGATGCTATTATTATCACCATTATAAAGATGAATAAATTGAGGCAAGCAAGTTTAAGTGACTGGCCCAGGGTCATAGAACTAATAAATGTCTGTTGCCATATTTGAAATCAATCATTCCTGAGTGTAGTATTCTGACTCTCACCTGGAGGTGTCTAGAAAATACAAGAGATTATTGAGTATATAGTGAAATATGTATATATACATCTATATGTTATGTTATAAATATATATATATGTATATAGATATTTATATACACATACATATGTATATATACAAACACATATATAGTCTCTGTGTGTGTGTGTGTGTGGCGGGGATTTGATCTGATGGATCAAAAGGTTTATTTTAAACCTGAGATTCTAAAATTACAACATATGCTCATAATGGCCGTACACACACGATTAGAATTCTGTTTACCAGGCAGGTGATCATTAGATTTTTTCCATTTCTATTTTATCTTCTGCTTATATAGAATTAAGGCAGTTTTCTCTGATAATTTCTTGAAATATGATATTTAGACCATTTTTAAAAAACAGGGCTTTCAGGTAGTCTAATAATTCTTTAATTATCTCTCCTGTATTTATTTTCAAAGTCAAATTTTCCAATGGATTATCTAATGTTTTCTTCTATTCTCATTTAAAAAATTTTGCTTCGGGGGAGGATTATGGGAAGATGGTAGAGTAGGTTGGTAAATTTCAAGTTCTCTGGATTTCCTTCATATATAGAACAAATATACACATCAGGACTGACATAGATTGATGAAAATCAAGAAGTCTTGGGGCAGAACTGGGGCCTGAAACAAAGGTCCCAGTTTGACAATTAACCTATCTGAAGTGTAAAAACCTCCAGGCTAGCTCCCCAGAAACATCAAACAAGGACCCCTTGGGCTTGCTGGGTGTGGCTGAAGCCTCAGCAGCAACTACAGAGATTGTTGGTGGACTCCAGGTTTGAGCCTGGGAAGACTAAGTGAACCTCTTTGCTTGAGAATTCTGGGCCCAGCTATGCTGCTGAGATGCCCTGGGTTGAGAAGGAACCAGTTAGTGCAAAGGCAGCAGGGCTGTGGAACTCTGCGGATACTTGCAGGGGGGAGGAGCTTTTAGTTTGGGGTTCCTGGTCAGAGTGTAGAGCTGAAGGAAAGCTTGAGGCATCATCCCTTCATCTCAAGTTTAGAGTGCTTACACTAATACCTCTTATTTAAAAAAGTAAACCAGCAAAGAAGAAAAGAACCCCACCATTATAACATTATGGGGATAGGGAAGACCAGGATTC
The DNA here is from genome assembly GCA_023553655.1 of Myrmecobius fasciatus. Taxonomy (NCBI): domain Eukaryota; kingdom Metazoa; phylum Chordata; class Mammalia; order Dasyuromorphia; family Myrmecobiidae; genus Myrmecobius; species Myrmecobius fasciatus. The sequence continues at coordinate 1,252 of JAJPUD010004222.1, read as the reverse complement.
ATCTTCAGAGGAAGATACTTTAGTAAAGAAACAAAATCTACTCCAAAGAATAACATGAAATGGTTCCCTGTGCAGAGAGAATTTATAGAGCTCAAAAATTAATTCAAAAATCACATGAGAGACATTGAGGAAAAACAAAAACAAAAACAACAAAACCAAGAAGCTTGTGAAAAAAGTTAACCAATTAGAAAAAGAGGTACAGAGTCTCAAAGATGAAAATAATGCTTTGAAAAATTAGAATTGTGGAGCAGCTAGGTGGCACAATGGATAGAGCACCAGCCTTGAAGTCAGGAGGACCTGAGTTCAAATCTGGTCTCAGACATTTAACATTCCCTCGCTATGTGACCCTGGGCAAGTCACTTAACCTCAATTGCCTCAGCAAAAAGCAAAAAAAGAAAAATTATAATTGAGCAAGGGGAAGCCAGTGAAACTTTAAAAGATGAAGAAATAACAAAACAGTTGATAAAGAATGAGAAAATAGAACCGAATGTGAAACGTCTTAAAAGAAAAACAATAGATCTGGAAAACAGATCAAGAAGGGAAAATACAAGAATAATTGGACTGCCAGAAAGTTCTGATCAAAAAGAGAACCTTGACACATAATGTAGGAAATACCCCCAAAAAATGTCCTTGAGTGAAAGAAAATGAGGGGAAAGTAGAAATAGAAAAAAAAATCCACCACTCACCACCTCAAAGAAATCCTGTTTGGAAAACACACTGGAATATTATTGTCAAATTTCACGACCTCCAGATCAAAGATAAAATTTTGCAAGAAAGAAAACAAACAGAAACCAATTCAAATATGCTAGAGCTACAATTAGAATTGTACAAGACATATCCGCAGCTACTTATCAGTGGGTCCCGGAATCATAAATAACCACAATCCAAAAATTAGGCTTACAGCCCAAAATATCATATCCAACAAAATTATCTATAATCTGGAATGAGAAAAAAATGGACATTCAAAGAACTTGCAGATTTTCATGACTTTTTATCAACCAAACCCAAAGTTAACATAAAATTTATCGTGTAAGAGTCAATATGAAAGATCAGTTTTAAGAAATTTAACATGGACAAACTGTTTAAGAATGGACAAATTATTTATGTTTATATATATGTATATATATGTATGTGTATATACAGATTTACATAGGGTAGCTCAACAGAAAGATTGACATAGTTAAAGTAAAAATAACAATCACGTTATATAAATATGTGCAGAGGAACAATAGACACAGATGCATGAGAGGGG
>JAJPUD010004221.1:96010-206629 GCA_023553655.1 Myrmecobius fasciatus | reverse complement strand
CATCATTAATCACAAAATAGATAATTTTAACTATATCAAGTTAAAAAGTTTTTATACAAACAAAACAAATGCAGACAAGATTAGAAGGGAAGCAATAAACTGGGAAAATATTTTTACATTCAAAGGTTCTGATAAAGGCCTCATTTCTAAAAATATATGGAGAATTGACTCAAATCTATAAGAATTCAAGCCATTCTCCAGTTGATAAATGGTCAAAAGATATGAGCAGACAATTTTCAGATGAAATTGAAACTATTTTTAGTCATATGAAAAGGTGCTCCAAATCACTATTGATCAGAGAAATGTAAATTAAGACAACTCTGAGATACCACTATACACCTGTCAGATTGGCTAAGATGATAGGAAAAGAAAATGACAAATGTTGGAGGGGATGTGGAAAAACTGGGACACTGATATATTGTTGGTGGAACTGTGAATTGATCCAACCTTTCTGGAGAGCAATCTGGAACTATGTTCAAAGAGTTGTCAAACTGTGCATACACTTTGACCCAGCAGTGTTTCTATTGGGTTTATATCCCAAAGAGATCTTAAAGGAAGGAAAAGGCCCCACATCTGTAAAAATGTTTGTGGCAGCCCTTTTTGTAGTGGCTAGAAACTGGAAACTGAATGGATGCCCATCAATTGGAGAATGGCTGAATAAATTATGGTATATGAATGTTATGGAATATTATTGTTCTGTAAGAAACAACCAGCAGGATGATTTCAGAGAGGCCTGGAGAGACCTGCATGAACTGATACTATGTGAATTGAGCAGAACCAGGAGATAATTATACATGGCAACAACAAGACTATATGAGGATCAATTCTGATGGACATGGCTCTCTTCAACAATGAGATGTTTCAAACCAGTTCCAATTGTTAAGTGGTGAAGAAAGCCAAATACACCCAGGGAGAGGCCTGTGGGAACTGAGTGTGGATCACAACATTTTAATGTTTTCTGTGAATATTTGCTTACATTTTGTTTTCCTTCTTAGGTTGTTTTTTTTCTCATTCTAGATCTGATTTTTCTTGTGCAATAAGATAACTATATAGATATGCATACATATATTGTATTTGTCATATAATTTAGCATATTTAACATGTATTTTACTACCTATCATCTAGGGATAGGGGTGAAGGGAAATAGGGGAAAAATTTGGAACAAAAAAATTTTTTTTGCAAAGATCAATGTAGAAAAATCACTCATATGTTCTGTAAATAAAAAGCTTTAATTAAAAAAATAAAATAAAATGAATACCTAAAGAAAAGAAAAATAGGGAAATGAAAAGAGATCATTGCAAGAAGGAATGAAAAAAGCATATGATGTTCTACAAAAGAAATATGAAAAAGACACCAATTCACTGAAAAACAAACTTGATGATATGGGAAAAGACTGTAATGAACAAATTGGCCAATTACAAAAGGAGCTAAAAAGGTAACTTAAGAAAACAATACATTAAAAATTAGAATTGAACAAATGGAAGTGAATGAATCAATAAGACTTCAAGAATCAGTCAAACAAAAATAAAAAAAATGAAAAATTAGAAGAAAATATAAAATATCTCCTAGGAAAAACAACTGACCTGGAAAATAGATCTAGGAGAGGCAATCTAAGAATTATTGGACTTCCTGAAAGCCATGATGAAAAGAAAGAACTTAAACACTATCTTACAGGAAGTCATGAAAGAAAACTGCCCTGATGTTTCAGAATCAGAAGGTAAAATAATCATTGAAAGAATTCACCTATAACCTCCTGAAATGGACCCCAAAATTAAATCCCCAAGGATTATCTTGTCTAAATTTCAGGACTAATTGCACCAAGGAAAAGATATTGCAAGCAGTTAGAAAGAAACAATTCAAATACCGAGGAGCCATAATTAAAATCACCCAGGATCTGTCAGCTTCCACCTTAAAGGATCAAAGGGCATGGAACCAGATATTCCAAAAGGCAAAGGAACTTGGCTAACAACCAAGAATAAGCTATCCAGCTAGAATGAGCCTTATCTTCCAGGGAAGAAGATGGATATTTAATGATATAGGTGAATTTCACCTATTTCTAATGAAAAGACCAGATCTGGACAAAAAATCTGGCCTCCAAACAGTTCTCAAGAGAAGCACAAAAAGGTAAAAAAGAAAAGAACTCATGAGACCTATATCTCTATTATGGGTATACTTAGAGAATGTGAATATAATTTGATTTTACTTTGTTAATATGAAAAAGAAAGTAGAGGTGGAAAGGGAATCATACTGGGAAAAGAGGAGAAAGGAGATAAAATAAGAGAGGTAAAAATAAGTTAAATTTAATGAAGAGGCAAAGAAAACCTAATATAATTGAGGGGAAAAAAGGAAGGGGATGAGCATCACGTAAATCTTACTCTCATCAGATTGGGCTCTAAGAGAGAATATCGGACATATTTGGTTTCACAGGGAAACTTGTTCCACCTTATAGGGAAGTGGGAGGGAAAGGAGGAAAAGAAAGGGAAAGACTAATAGAAGAGAAAATAAAAGAATTAGGGCAAAGATGTAAAAAGGGAGGAGGGGCTCTAAAGGGGGGGAGGACTGCTTGAGGGAGGTCATCATCAAAAGCAAAATACTGGGGAGGGGGAAGGGAGAAAGGGGAAAGGAAAGAGAAAAACATAACTTTGCGTAAATAAGATGACCGGAAATACAGAATTAGTGATTTTAACTGTGAATGTGAATGGGATGAACTCTCCCATAAAACAGAAGCAGATAGCAGATTGGATTAAAAGCTAGAATACTAAAATATGTTGTTTACAAGAAACACATCTACAGCATAGAGATACATACAGAGTAAAGGTAAAGGGCTGAAGCAGAATCTATTATGCTTCAGGTGAACAACAACAAAAAAAGCAGGGGTAGCAATCCTTATTACAGATCAAGTAAAAGCAAAGAGAGATCTGATTAAAACAGATAAGGAAAGAAACTATATTTTACTAAAGGATACCGTAGATAATGAAGCAATATCAATACTAAACATAAATGCACCAAGTGATATAGCATCCAAATTCCTAGAGGAGATGTTAAGAGAGATTCAAGAAATAGACAGTAAAACTGGGAAACTGATACATTGTTGGTGGAACTGTGAACAGATCCAACCATTCTGGAGAGCAATTTGGAACTATGCTCAAAAAGTTATCAAACTGTGCATACCCTTTGACCCAGCAGTGTTTCTATTGGGTTTATATCCCAAAGAAATCTTAAAGGAAGGAAAGGGACCCACATGTGCAAAAATGTTTGTAGCATCCCTTTTTTGTAGTGGCTAGAAACTGGAAACTGAGTAGATGCCCATCAATTGGAGAATGGCTGAATAAATTATGGTTTATTAATGTCATGGAATATTATTGTTCTGTAAGAAACAACCATCAGGATGATTTCAGAGAGGCCTGGAGAGACTTGCATGAACTGATACTATGTGAATTGAGCAGAACCAGGAGATCATTATACATGGCAACAACAAGACTATATGAGGATCAATTCTGATGGACATGGCTCTCTTCAACAATGAGATGTTTCAAACCAGTTCCAATTGTTTAGTGATGAAGAAAGCCAAATACAACCAGGGAGAGGCCTATGGGATCTGAGTGTGGACCACAGCATAACATTTTTATACTTTCTGTTGATGTTTGATTGCATTTTGTTTTCCTTCTCAGTTTTTTTTCTTGTAGATCCGATTTTTTTGGTACAGCAAGATAACTGTATAAATATATATATACATATATTTGATTTGTCATATATTTTAACATAATTAACATGTATTACACTACCTGCCATCTAAAGGAGGGGGTTGGGAAAGGAGAGAAAAATTTGTAACAGAAGACTTTGCAAGAATCACTGTTGAAAAATTACTCATCTATATGTTTTTCAAATAAAAAGCTTTAATTAAAAAAAAAGAAATAGGGCTTCATAAAAAAGGGAATGGGAAGCAGGGAACAGAGAAAGATGACTGAAGTAAATGACCTCTATGATCATTTCCAGTATTAATACACTATGTATTATATGAAATTTCTCTATGGACTCTCTTTTTCCACATCAGTTTTTAGAAATGTTCAGTGAGACCTATGCCCTTACTGAATGATAACATTAACTACCCTCTGTCTAGAGAAGTGTCCATTAATCTATTCACCTCTAATTCACGTTTTAAACAAAAAGAAAAGCATCTGCCTCTAGACTTATGGTAGCTTTTTTTTTTTAAAAAAAAAAAAAAAAAAAAAAAAAAAAAAAGGAGCCTTCAACACGAAAACCATGTCAAAGACTTTTTGAGAGTTTAAATAATTATATGTCATTATTCCCTGCCTTAGTCACATTATTTTTTATTTAGCCTTAGTCTAATAGATTGGTCAGGCAAGATTTGTCCTTGTAGAAATTATATTACAATTCTGTTAGTTTAACTGCTATCACAGACTCTTGCATCTACTAGTAGATAATGAAATAAAAAGTACTTCTCTGTGTCCCTGGTACTCCCCTGGAGTTCTTCAAAAAAACACAATCATTTCTGTCAGTACACTCAATATTTAGCACAGTGCCTGGCACATAGTAGGCCTTAAAATGCTTATGGATGGATTGACAAATTGATCTAGTTTTCCTACTCTTCCTTGCAGAATTGCTACTAGGCAACTTATTCAATCAAACCACCATCTTCAACCTATTCAATAAAAAAACACCATTTTTGTCCTTGAACTCCTTTCATATTAAGACTGAATTTACTGCTGATTTATCTAATATCTCCAACCTACTGCATTAAAAGACTCTTTTGGGAGTTCTATTCTCTCATCATATCATCAGTACTTGGTAAGGAAGGACTGCGATAATGAATTAATTTCACTTTTAATATCCTTTTTTCCCTTTTCTCCTTGAGATTCTCTCATCCTGTGATTTTCCAGCCATCTTCTTTCTTCTTTGCTTAGCTTCTTTTGATTTATTTAAGACTCTTGGCATTGGCTTCTAAATATTTTAGAATTGTCATATCTCCTTTCTAATTGGGATCTGAACCACCCCATCTTTAAGATTTTCTTATCTTTCACCATGATTAGTAGGCAACCATTTACATTCTTTTAAATCATGCCCTTATTCCTTTAATAATCTCTTTGACATTGCAAGTAATGACCTTGAAAATGTTGGTTAATTGAAGAGTATCCCTGTGCTCTCTGAGGATATTGCTATTGTATTCCATACTCAGGTACTTTTAAATAACTCTGAGTTACAAACAGAAAACACAAATGATTTTGTTCCTGAAGAAAAAAAACACATGAAATAATAAAAAAATGTTTTTAAGAAGTACCATTGATCAGACTGCCACAAAAACATTATTGTCCCTTTGTTTTTTTCCTCTCTTTCTATTATCTTCCCACCCTATACATTCATGAATTCTTCATCTATGTAAAAATGAAAATTTGAAGGACAATGATTCATATTTTTCTAGTAATCCATATAAATGCCATTCTCACTCTATTATTTTAAAATGAGTTTTTTTATCTTTATTGCTTTTCAATATGGTTTCTTTTACCTGATGAAATTCATCAAAAATAACACACTTACATAGTGTTTTAAGATTTACAAAGTGTTTTAAAGCATATTATTTTATTTGATTCCTGCCACAACCCTGTGAAATAATTGCCATTATTATCCTCAATTTTTACAAGAAGAAACTGAGACTGAATGAATTGAAGGGACTTGCTTAAGGGTGCCCAGCTAGAACTAGAGAAAGAATTCAGGCTCAAGTCTGGATTCCAAGCTCCATGAATCACATAATATATAATATTCAAGGTCCATAGGGCCTTGTTAGATATCAAAGTAGAAGGTAAGTTGGATAGAATCTAGTACAACTTTCATGCAAGCTTGCCTTCTCTTCTCATGGATAAGGAAATTAAAAATGAAGTAATTTACACACACACACACACACACACACACACACACACACACACACACCCCAAACGACAAATTGTAAGTTACAGAAGCACAATTTCAACCGAGGTCTTCTGATCCAAAATCTAATATCTTTTCCCCACATGCCCCTATTCTCAAGGACTTTACATTATTTTGAGGATGGGATCTAGAGATTATACACATCGATAAACATAAAATAAGCTGGAATTGGGTTTTGGGTTTTTGGTCCTGTGCTTTCATCAGTGGAATTTCCCATGAGAAAAACCATTCAGATTAGGACCTGTTTTGCACTTTACAATCTTACAAGTTTTTCTGGAACAATGAGAGAGACAGAAACATTTTCACTGGGAACATCAGGATAATCTTTATAGAGAAGGTGCAACATGAACTAGCCCTTGAATCAAGGAAAAGATTTCTACAGGTTGAGAAAAGAAAGAAGTAAAGAATGTTTGATTAAATGCATAGGGAGGGAAGGAGGAGGGCAAACAAGAGGAAGAGCAAGCATTCCAATCTGGGTGGAATATAGGAATGTTGCTTAAAAAAATTGTGAGAAATAAGACTGAAAAGATAGACTGGAGCCATTGCATGTCAGGCTAAGGGTTAAAACTGAACATTATGTGGTAGATGCTTTAAAGATCTCTGTATCCCTAGCACTTAGGATAATGCTAGGCACATATTAATGGTAGTTTATTGATTGATTGAATGAATAGAACCAGAAAAGAAAGAGCAATGAGAAAGGAAAAAAGTAAAGATTAAGAGAGTCATTGATGGAACAAGTTCCCAGAAGAAAGGGGGATGGGGGAAAGGTACACATCAAGCTGTGGAAGATTTTGAGAGTTCATCAGTTAGCCAGTCAACAAGAATTGATTAAGAATCTATGTATACTGTGCTACATGCTAGAGAAAAAAAAGATAAAAACAAGATAGTCCTTGCTCTCAAAGAGCTTGTATTCAGTGAAAGGAAGCAAGATATGCATGTATAGGTAAATATAAGATATATACAAGGAAAATGAAAGGGAATTTTGAGGGGAGATACTAGCAGCTACAGGGATCATGAATATTCTCATATAGAAGGTAATAGAGAAACTATGAGAAAAATTAGAGATTTTTTTTTCAAAGAGGAAAGCAGCATCTGCATTCTAGGCATAGAGAACAACAAAGATATGGAGGCAAATAGGAAGAAAACCAGGTTGGCTGAAACATGAAGTACATGAAAAATAGTAATGCGTAATAAGTCTGGAAAAAGTATGTTAGAGAAAAATTGTAAAGGGGTGGAGTTTATTATTCTAGAAACAAAATAGATCCAATAAAACTTCTTGAACTGAGGTCTAATATTGATAGACCTAAGTTTATACTCCATAGTATAAACTATAGCCTTAAGATCCCCAGATGATGATTTATGAAAAGTTTTCTAGCAAGTTTTTTCCTCCTATAAATAGGAACTATTTTTTTCTAAGAAGGTAAACTCTACCTAAAGTTAGTCTCAGTCTATAATAAGATCTCAGAGTGCTGACTACCTCTAGTCCTTATGTCTATTCTTTTTGTGGTTGCCTGCACTCATCTCATGGTATTTGTGAATTTACCCAGTTAAGAATCTTGAGTCATAGTACTCTCACTTACTAAAAAAAAATCTGCTCTTTGCCCTTCATTGTTGTGTCTTAATGGGGTTGATAATATATGTATGGCATAACCATAGGAGAATAATACAATAAATGTTAAATGATCACAACATATGTTGGGCATCCTTTGGCTCCTCCCAGACAAAGCATACAAAAAGGTTTTAACCTAAGGATATGAATAGGCAGCTTTTAGAGGAAGAAATACCACTTCTCAGTAGTCACATTTAAAAAGAAATTCTAAATGACTAATGGATAAATGCAAATTAAAACAATTCTAAGTTATCATCTCATATCTATCAGATTGGCTACATTGAAAAATAGAAATAGCAGAGTAAAAAAGTAAACAATTTTGAATGACTTAGAAGCTCTGATCAACACAATGACCAACACAAATTCAAAGGATTCATGATGAAACATGTAATCCACCTTCAGAATGCTTATGGGCTTAAAATGCTAATTGAAATATATTCTCTTTTCTTTTATTTTTTGGATTTAGTTAATCAGAGAATTTTTTGTGCTTGACTATACATATTTCTTTATAATGGGTTGTTTTTCTTGTCCTCACAATGGTTGAGGGAGGTGGTAAGGGAAGAAAGAGAATTCAGAAGTCAACAGAATAAAATTGAATTTCTAAAACAGGAAAAAAAAATAAAGTTTTAGGAATTCAGATCCACACAGTACATGAACATAAGTAGTAGTCATTCCTTGGTGACCTAACTTGCAGCCTATAAGTGCCTCACTAGTGTATAGGCTAAAGAAGAGGTACTGCACACAGAGAAAAACCTCACTAATTCAGATTAATTGAGGGGAAAATGTTGATATAGTGGAATGAGTCCTGGATTTAAATTTAGGAAATCTCAATCTGAATTTTGGCTCCATCAATTCAATTCAACACAAATATTGTGGACCAGGCATTGAAATACTAAGTCAATCAACTAACATTTATTGAGTGCTATATTCTAGGCACTGCACCAGCTGCTAGAAATACAAAGAAAGAAAAAGACTGTCTGTTCTCAAGGAGATCACAGTTAAATATGGGAGACAATATGTAAGCAATTAGGTAAAACAAGATATATACAAAATAAATTGGTGGCTTGGTGATCAGGGACCAAAGAAAGAGTGAAATCAAAGATGGCACCAAGATTTTAAGCTTTGAAATAAATAAGGTCCCAATCAATGGTTTAAGTAATAAGCAATTATATGTGTGTATGTATGTATGTATGTATGTATATATATATATAAACATGCATATACATATATAAATACACATACATATACACATATATGGATTATAAATTGCATATGTCTAAGTATGTGAATATTTATCTATCTCTGAATTAATCTAATAGTAAGTGAAAATTGGTCTACATATATCTTTGCCTTTGTAGATATTTATTCTTCCCACATTTCCTAGTCAGTAGCTGTAATCCTTAAACCACTGGGACTTGGCTCTTGAAGCAAAATGTGAGTAATGGATCATGTTCTCTCTAATCTTTTCCAGAATGTCATCTCACTGTAGCAGTTCCAAACTGGAGATTTGCTATTACTGAATCTTCTTCCTTTCAATTTTCATAAATTGTACAGAGAAGGTAATTGTTCTATTAAATACTAATAATTGTTTAGAAATCCAGAAGGTAAAGGTTAATGAATATCCAAGTCTCTTCTATTTCATTACTTTACCTACCTGGTACAATTAAGCTTTACACTAAATCTCCTCCTTCCCTTTTCTACTTTATTGGTAAAAGAATCAGTTTGAGTATTAAGTTTTAAAAGTATAAACATTTGGACAAGTTTGTTGCAAGATTTTTGTACCCATTTCCATTTTCTGAGTTATGCAACTTCATCTAAAATGGAGAAATTTATAACAACAAAGTCCATTCAAAGGGAAAACACCTAGGATTTTCCCTGAGCTCTTGTTATTGGAAGAACTTTCCTGAGAGTATAAATAGAAATGTTTGCATTCGGTTCAGTAATGACCTGTAACATTTATACAATTTCATTTTTTCATTTTCATTTTCATTTTTCTTTTTTTTCATTTTCAAAGGAAATTCATATACACCATCTTACCTCATCTTTATTGCAAGCCTAATGGGGAGATAGAGAAGGTATTAATGTTTTTTTTTACAGAGAAAGATACCCAAAAATGAAACAAGAATGTCCATTATCACCACTACTATTAAATATTGTACTAGAAATGTTGGCTTTAGCAATAAAAAAAAAGAAATTAAAGGAATTGGAGCAATCAATGAGGAGATAAAACTATTACTCTTTGCAGATGAAATGATGGTATACTTAGAGAATCCTAGAATCAACCAAAAATCTACTAGAAATAATTAACAGCTTTAGCAAAGTTGCAGGATATAAAATAAACTCAGAAAAATCATTAGCATTTCTATATATTACTAACAAAGCTCAGCAGCAAGAGATAGAAAGAGAAATTCTATTTAAAATAACTGCAGACAAAATAAAATATTTAGGTGTCTACCTGCCAAGACAAAACAAGGAACTATATGAACACAATTACAAAACATTTTTTTCACACAAATAAAGTCAGATCAGAGAAAGAAACCCAAGGCACAACGTTTTAGGGATTTAGGCACAACTGTTTTCTAAAACTAGTCACCTCAGCTTTATTCCAGTATTCTTTAAATATTCCAAAATTCTATGAATCTAGCTAATTTATCTTTTGTATTTTTGATGCAAGTATGTTTCTGGAATGTGTTAATGTGAATTTCATTCCCACTCATTCCCATGTTTGGAGGTTGGAAAAGGTTTTTTTCTCCATTCAGAGAGATCAAAAGATCAAAAAAGAATTTAGCCTGAGAAGTGATCTGGACTCAGAGAAGCTAAGAGGCAGAATTTATGTCCAAGAGGCTTGGTATAGCAGAAGGAGCACTGGCTATGAATAAGAAAATCTAGGCTCATTCCCTATCTCTGTTCTTTAAGACCCATGTGATCTAGATTAAGACAATTTATCTTTTTGTTATCAATTTACTCATCTGCGAAGTGAAAAAATTAGATTAGAAGATCTCTAAGGCCATTTCTAGCTTTAAATTCTATGACCTAGAAGTTAGCTCTGATTTCTTTCTCTACCATCCTTAGAGAATTGCCTCATGGACCCTGGTACCTTAAACATTGCCTAAATCCTACAATTTATCTTGGTAAAGGATGTAAATTTACCAAAAATCATAGTTCTGTCTCCTTCCAATCAAATATATATATATATATATGTATATATATATACATATATTATCATCCAATCCTCATTTTATGCCTCTAGATTTCCATAGTCTCCTTTTGTTTTTCTGTCTCCTGTGATATTTTCAGTCCCCAATAGGGGAACATAAGCTATTCATTTTCAAAGGTTAGCTATCAAGTGAGTGACTATTATAATTTGACAAAAATTATAATAGTCATAGGAATTCAAACTTGATTTTTTAAAGGCAGTCAGAGTTAAGTTCAGCTCAATTTTAGCTTGACTGTAAAGTTTCCCTTGATGCTTTGAGACTAAATTACACTTCAGAAAGTTGGGTTGAAATTAGGGGGTAGCACTCCTTCAGCAGCATTACAGTGCTGTTCTGGCATTAGAATTCAGCATGTTGAAAGTACTAGCTGGCTAAATGACAGAGATAAAGAGATGGTTATTAGCGCAACTGAAAATGTAGAGGAAGTATAATATTAAGAAGGTTGTCTTCAAAAGAGACTCACAACATTTCTATCACCACTTATTTGCTATTGTTCTTATTTGCTTTAGTCCTCAGTTATCTTGTCTGCAAAATGGATTTATTTTAAATGTCTAAAGTCAGTGGCCTGGATTGAATGATGAATTGAGGTTTCTTCCAGAGCCAAGAACTGAGATGGATAGAAGACAGAGTACTTCTAAGCAGGAAAAAAAAATAAATAGAGAGTTTCCGTTAGTGTTTAGACCAGCAAGGCTGCAAATTCAAGCAGATGTTAATTTGACAAGATGCAAAAGAGTGACTTTGCAGCATGTCATATGGAAAGTAAACAAAGCTATAAGACCAACCTTGTTTTTACAAGTGTTTGAAAAACATGTCAGAGAAGAGGTACCTCACTTGGTTCATGCCCTATGCAGTGGAATTTGGAAGAAAAAAAATCTAGCTTTGTTACTTTGGGGTAATGCCTCTTTTAATTGTTTTCTTTTTATATTTTTAATGTATTGGTAATCAGAGCTTAATTAGAAAAAATGACTTATTTAGCCATGTTTAAAATTTGATCATTTTAACTAGCTTCTACATCTCCCTTTCCTTATACTTAATTATAAATCAGAAAGCACTGAGAGCAGATCTCTCACATTTTATTAGAAAGAGTACAAAGAAGGATTCAGATTAAATTCAACTGAACATTTCCTAAGAACAGAATGAGTGAGTTGTTAATCTTTGATCAAGTAATTCTTCTTTGTTGAAGATCTAAAACAAAACAAAACAAATACATAAAAGCCAGTTATTTATCCATATTGTCAATTTCTCACAAAAGGAAGGAGCTTTCCCCACCATTTCATTGGCCATCACTCTGCCTATTCAGCCTGCAGTCAAATACTGAAACTTTATTTTCATCTTATCTTTCAAATGCTCTCCTTCCTCTCTGTATTCTTTATAACTACAGTCTTTATCTAAATTCTGACCATCTCTGATCCCTTTTTGATCTTCAATATTCACACCTTTAGTACTGCCCAATTCCAGTCAACTGCCAAAGTTGTCATCTCCATTTTGAACAGAATAGCCATTTATCCATTTCTCTCCTTGGTATTTCCAGACCACTTAGTCCTTGACAATGGTTTTCATGATACAGGATAGAAACGAAAATAATTAGAGCTGGAAGGGATCTCTGAAGGCAACTAATTCAGCTCATATGGGACCAAAATCTATGCTACAGTATCCTCTGAAGTAGATAACCAGCCTCCACTTGAAGACTTTATCATACTTTCTATTGTAATTCAATTGTTTTAGTCACATTTGACATTTCATGAGTCTCTTTGGGATTTTCTTGGCAAAAATACTGAAGCTATTTGCTATGTCCTTCTCCAGCTCATTTCACAGATGAGGAACTGAGGCAGACAGAGTTAAGTGACTTGCCCAGGCATAGAGCTAGTAAGTGTCTGAGGCCACATTTGAACTCAGATCTTTCTCACTCAGGCTGATGCACTATTGACTTCACTACCTATTTGCTTTATTAGAAGGAGAGGAAGACATTTGTTGAGGAGAAGGAAAAAGATGTTCTTTTAAAAAAAAATAAAAAGTAATGGGACAGCTAGGCAGTACAGTGGTTAGAACACCAGCCCTGTAGTCAGGAGGGCCTGAGTTCAAATATGGCCTCAGACACTTAACACTTCCTAGCTGTGTGACCCCTGGCAAGTCACTTGACCCCAATTGCTTCAGCAAAAAAAAACCAATAAGAGTTATGAATATATAGGCCACATGAGTTGAATTTTCTGCCTGGAGAGATGGCGTTCAGTTGATCAATAGCGAAAAATGTATTAGGCACCTACTCCATGTTTGATACTGTGCCAATATCTGACAGTACAAAAATAATGTACGTGGAGAAAAATGTAAGGTAAAAATGAAAATATATATATATATAGATTATAATCACACTATGAAAGTCCTTGAATGCCAGGGTAGCTTCGATTTTTGCCCTGCAGTCAACAGAAAATCAAGAAAGGTTTTCATCAGAATGATATTTGGTTATTTTAAAGTTATTGTGCTGCCATGTGTAGTATGCTATAAAGGTATCAGAGATTGGAGGCAGAGAATATGGTTGAAAGGCTTTTGGAATAATACAGGTTTGAGTCATTTATTATAGGTCAGTTCTTTCCTCTGCCATATTCCAAAAGAAATGACTTTTGATGCAAGTACTATTTCCCATTTGAATGAGTAATAGTCCTCTGGCTTATTCCAATTCAAACTTAATTCCAATTATAGCTTAAATAGAACCAATTTTAACTTCAGGGACTGAATCACATTCTAGCTTCCTTCCAATTCCAAAGAATCCATAAAGGGCCCATTTCTGCCTAATTTCAGGTGACTCATAAAACTCATACATTTGCCCTAAAAGTTTCATATATGCATTGTGTGTGCATATATATGTGTATTTAGATCTGTGTGTGTGCTATATACAACCAATCTTCAACATTCTGTTATTTAACTTTCCTCTGATTTTATTAGTAACTTCATTTTTGCTTTCATGTTGGCAGCCTCACACATTGGTGGCTATGCACAGTAGAGAAAAAAATGAAAGACCCAAGAAGTAAAAGTTTATTTCTATTTATGCAAAAGAGAAGAAAGCATTTATAAAAGTATTCATGAATCTACTCCAGAAAATTCTAAAGTAACCTCTAAGTGAGTGACAGGAAATTGAAGAAATCAAAAAACACTAAGTTTGTGGGTAAATGAGAGGTTGGTCACCCCCAATCTCTCCAGCATTCTGCTGCTTACATTTGCCAACCTATAGAATGCAGAACAATGTGACTAACATGCTTACTAACATCTCTCTTGGACAGCTGGCCCCAGGCATGATTTCTGAGCTCCAATTTGGTCCAGGCACTTACTTCAGCCATGTGTTTTTCAATTAGAGATGGTAAGTTGTCTCTTTCCCTTATTTTACTGCAAGGATTTTCCGATGTCTATATCCCTGTCTATTCTTTGTCCACGCTGGTGGTACCTCTCTCTCTCCTTCATTTCATAGATTATTTCATGGTTACTGTGTTAGGAAAAGTTCATATTATTAGAATTAATGTTTTATTATAAAGAATTGTATGCAGAAAAGTGTATTTTCAGCAAACTCTAGTAAAAGGTTAAAGGTTTTGGTGGTCTGAGACGCAAAGCCCTTATTTCCCAATAGGTTTAATGTATTAATAATTGTTTTTTCAAGATTATGTGATGATCAACAGTGATGGATTTGGGTCTTTTCAACAATGAGGTGATTCAAGGCAATTCCAATAGATTTGTGATGGAAAGATCTATCTGCATCCAGAGAGAGAACTATGGAGACTGAATGTGAATAAAAGCATAACATTTTCACTTTTTTTGTTGTTATTGTTTGTTTGTTTATTTTCTTGTATTTTTCCCCTTTTGATCTGATTTTTCTCTCACAGCATGACAAATATGGAAATATGTTTAGAAGAATTGCACATTACCTAAAAATGGATTGTCATCTAAGGGAAGAGGGAGAAGGAAGGGCAGAGGGAGGGAGAAAGATTTGGAAAACAAGACTTTGCAAGGGTGAATGTTGAAAACTATCTTTGTATGAATTTTGAAAAACCAAAAAAAAAACCACACATATGTTTGTATCTATCATTTTGTGTCTATCTATCTATAATCTATCTAAGCTCTTTTGTAGTAACAAAGAACTACAAAATAAAAAATTGTCCATCAGTTGGGGAATGTCTGAACAAAGTGTGTTATATGTATGTAATGGAATACTATTTTGCCATTAAAAGTGATGAAAGGGACAGTTTCATTGAAACTGAGAAGGAACATTTAAAGGAATGTAGAGTACAATGAGTAGAATCAGGAGAACCACTTCTATACCACTACTCTGTAAAAGCAAATAAGTTTTTTCTATCCTTCTAAACTTTCAAACTCATTTGAGACAAAAAAACTAACAAAAAAACTATATATTATTTAAAAATTATATATTATTTACACATGGCCAATTAATTTTTTTGCTTGTTTATATTTGTTACAAGGATTTTTGAATTTTATTTTTTCTTTATCATTTGAGAGTAGGGGTGCGAGAAAGCAAAGATAATCTTCACTTAAAAATATTTTTTTTAAATAGTTAACAGGTTCTAAGATTGATTTAATATTGTGAATGGCTCACATTAGTTAGTGACACAGTTTATGAAGCATTTTCCTTATTATCTAGTGAAATAGATAGTGTGACTATGAAAAAGAGGTTCAGAGAAGCTCCTTGGCTTCTCTATGTTCACAAAGTGAATACATATCATAGCTAGGACATATGAAGGCATGAGGTATAATGGGTATTCAGGGAGGACTAACACCTCTGGTGTGAGAGTCCACAAAGCCCTTTTCAGGTCTGCTCATTCACCTTTAGTTTCCACTTAGCATATGCAGCAGCCAGGCTCCAGTAAAAAAGGTGCCATCAGATGGAGTAAGCCAGGTGGAGGGTTTATAGCAGACCTCAAACCCTTTAAAGAGCCTAGAGCACAGTTAAACATTGATGAAGTCAAGGTTATCCACTTCATTCAAGGTCATCATCAGGCATCTTGACTTTTGTCTTGCTGTCACCTGTTTTGACATTACCTGTAATGTCTTTGGTCCTTTTCAAAAAGAAAAAATGGACAACAATACATGAAATCAAATAAAACTTATTTCTTCATTAGCCATGTTCCTCCAACCATCCCCCCCAAAAAAAATCCCAAGGAAAATAAAAATTTAATCTGAATTCTGATATCCTCAGGTCT
Organism: Myrmecobius fasciatus; assembly: GCA_023553655.1. Taxonomy (NCBI): domain Eukaryota; kingdom Metazoa; phylum Chordata; class Mammalia; order Dasyuromorphia; family Myrmecobiidae; genus Myrmecobius; species Myrmecobius fasciatus. Next base: position 190,661 of record JAJPUD010004221.1, on the reverse strand, counting down.
CTATATCGAGTGGAACATTCCATACATTTCATTGGATGTCCCTCACAGCTGTTTTTCTCTTCTTTTTCATCTCTGCCTAATGACTTCCCCAGCTTCCTTCAATTCCAATCTAAAATTTCACCTTCTACAAGAAATTTTTCCTGATCCCCTTTAATGCTTTTGGGTATGCCCAATTTATTGCCTAGATCTTGTTTGTACATAATTATTTGCATATTGTTTCTTCCACGAATCTGAGAATTTAAGAACAGGGACTCTCTTTTATCTATCCTTGTATCCTTAGTTCTTAGCACAATGCCTGGTACATGGTGACTCTTAAATACTTATTGATTGACTGTGAGTCCCATGGGTAACAAGCCACAACTGCTGTTCCATTTTTTTCTTGAAAGGCTCAGAAGGGAAAGGTTACTATGGTCTTGGATACAATAGGCTCAGCAAATAGTTTTCAATGGATTGTAACCATAAAGTCCATCAGATAAATACCCTGTGGAATTGTTTGAGTCTGTTATTGAGAGCACAACTGTGTCTTGTATAAACATCAAGGGATCATCCATTTGGACAGATAGACACATGATCAGACAAGAATTTGCAAAAGTCAGTAGGGACTGGGCTTGCTTTTCTCGATGCTTCTCTTGATCATTTGTTTTCCTTTTGACTCCACACCTTCCCCTGTATTTATCCTTGTTCCTGAAGTATCCTCCCTTTATTATTTCAAATTTCCCCACAAAATATACTTTTGCTGGACCATCCTCATAACACTAACAGGGACACAGAATGTTATAAGGATCAGTTATCATTATCTGTGACCTTTGCAATAATATTGCATTTCACTCAGATCAGCTTCCCAGAGAGAGAAAATAATTCAAACATCAATTGAACTATATCCCTGACCATGCCATGACTAGAGTCTCTCCTGCATTTGGAGTGGATAATTTTAAAGGGTTGTAGAGAATTAGTTGACTGTTTTGACAACTCTCTTGATAAGGACTTTACCTCTAGTGATGACATTAGAGGATATTAGCTAGCAGTCAGTCACAGCTATTTTGATCATTGCTGAAGTCCTGAGCATTAGAGTTTTCTCATTCACAGGATTCTGCCTAGAGGTGAGTGACCCTGGGGATTCTTTCACTTTCAGTCTTGTGAAATGTTGTTGTCATAAGATCATCAGGAGACCTTTAACCTTTTTATGGGCAAGGATATGGGCTTGAGTGTAGCTGCCACTTTGGACACCCCTATAGAATAAGAAAGGACTTGCCTTAAATCAGGGGAAATACTCAGGTAAGTTCCTCAGGCTTCTAAGGTGTAAGATGGTTAAAAAATATTTACTATGCAAGCATCACATTTAAACTGTGGTGCCAGATTTACCTGAGGTTCCAAACAAAAGATACACAAATCCCTTAATCCCAGGTTTCTCCCAAAACCTGGACCTGAAGTGTCCATCTTTAACATTTACCAGATCCTTATCATTGAGGGGGAAAAAAAAGAGAAAAAAAAAGTAGCAATTGTACTTCCCAAAGAAATTCCACTCCATTACCACAATAGAGTGGAAAACAGCATTTAGAGTCAGTCAGGCATAAATTCACTCATTGTCTGACTTGGGCCAAGTAGCAAATCTCTCTGAACCTCAGTTTCTTCAGCTGTAAAATGAAGTACTAGGACTAGTTGTCTTATAAATTCTTTTCTAGCTCTAAATTCTGAACTGGAGAGAAAGACACCAGGGAATGGGGCCAATTAAAACCCACGCTCCAGTCCAACTTAATGGGATTGCTTTGTGGCCATGTGAGTAAATATTCCAAATAAATATTATATAGGTTTCTGTTTCCCTATTATTTTTTAGAGCTGAGGTAGCAGGGAAATCTGTCTTCAGGGCTTGGTAAGGAATTTAAGAGAATTTGGAATGGCAAACTGTGGAACGATTGGTGTTACATGATTCTGTAAAAACCTGAATAGTCTAACCAAGTTTTCTTCTTTGTTTTGTACTTATGTTAACTTCCTTCCCTACTCCTTAGAGGGACGTGCCTTGGGATCAGCCTGTTGCTAATCTATATGCAATGTGCCATATAAAATTTGAGATAAATCAAATGTTTAGATCTGTTAGAGAAGAATATGTGGAGAATTAAGCCTATTTGACGGTTTGCTAAACTGCAACATTAAAAACTTGTAGCCAGGGAGTGGGGGGAAGGAGGTAAGAGATCTTGGTTTTAATAAAATCTTTTATTTTTACATAAAACATTTTCCCTTTCTCACAACAGTGAAACATTATATAAGGAGATACCTCTTAATTAATTGTTTTACTAGCACCCCATCAAATCAGAAGTTTTGAAGTTAACATTAATTTGCAGCATCTCACAAATTGTCTAAGAAAAGTAATAACTACACTAGAAAGAAAATTGTACAAAAGTTCTGTTTGAGATATTTTGTATAAACACAATTGACATAAATTATGCCTGTTTTTTCGTGATTGCTCCTTTGCTTTGCAAAAGCTGATAGCAACTACTTGGGGTCTTATCATTTGTTTTCCTATTTTGGTCGCTGTAAGCAAAGTAAAGACACAAGATGCTTTTGTTTAAATTAGCTTTTTCTGCATATTCACCATAAGCTCCATAAAAACAGGGACCATTTCTTATTTTCCCTACAGAAAACATAGCGAAGGCAAAATAGCAGATATTTTCTTCTTGCCCAGTAAATAAATTTGTCAGGCAAACAACAACAACAAAAAAAGGGTGTGTGTGTGTCTGATTTTTAGATTATTCTTTTCCTGCTTGGTCAATCAAAATTGATCACAAATATAAGATGACCACTGGATGGCAGAAATTTAACAACTAAGTGGTGTAGTGGAGAGAGAGATGGCTATGGAGATAGAAAGTCCTGAATTCAAATTCTACCTCTGACACTTATTAGCTGTGGGATTCTAGATAAGTTATTTAACTTCTGCTTATCTCAGTTTCTTCATCTGTTAAATAAACATAATAATAACACTTAGCTCCCAGACTTATCATGAGGATCAAATGAGATCATGACTATAAAGTGCTTAGCACAGTACTTGGCAAGTAGTAGGTACTATATTAAATTTGGTTATTGTTTTTATTATTATCACTATCACTACTAGCTAATCTCTATCCTTCACTGTTTCTTTATCTATAAAATGATGATAACAGCATCTACCTTCCAGGTCTGTCATGAGGATTTAATGATTTCAGATTTATGCAGAGCTTGGCAAATCTTAAAGCTCTCTATAAAGGCAATCTCTTTTGAGGCAGTTAGGTAATGAGGTAGATCTAGATCTGCAGCCAGAAGAATGTGAGTTCAAATCCTGTCCTGGATATTTACAGGTTATGTGACTCTGGGCAAATCATTTAACCTTCATCTGCTTCTGTTTCCTCATTTGTAAGGATAAAATGAGATATTTTTACTTATATATAAGCTATTTATTATATATAATATATAATATTATATAAGCTATATGTTTTATATGTAAGCTATTATATTTAAAGCTATATGTTTATTTACTTATATATAAGCTATATATTATATATAAGTATACTATATATACTATAATATATATATATATTATAGTATATATAGTATACTTATATATAAACTATATATTAGATATATTAGATATAAAGCTATATATATACATTTGTTTCTCTTTCTGTGTATATATATGTGTATGTATATGTGTAGATATACATACATGGATATATATATGTACATATATATATACACACATATATACACATATATACTTTATCAGTTGTGTATAACTCTTCGTTACCCAATTTGGGATTTTCTTAGCAAAGATACTGGAGTGGTTTACTATTTTCTTTTCCAGATCATTTTACAGATGAAGAAACTGAGGCAGACAGGGTTAAGTGACTTGTCCACAATCAAATAGCTAGTAAGTATTTGAGATGAGATTTGAACTCAGGTCTTTCTACCTCTAGGATGGGTAACCGCACGATCTAGATGCCCACTATATAAATGCAAACTATTTTCTTCTTCATCATCATCACTAGTATCTATTCAATTTAAGGCATTTGTTTGATTGATTGATATTAATAAATGCACTTAGTAAAATTTAGGCACCACAATAGCCCATCAGAAAATACCTCTCTGTAGAAAATTTTTCAGGTCTGATAAGCTACTCTAACATAATTCTTAAAATGGGCTGCATGTCGTCACGTTTGCCTTTATGATCTGTTTCTTTGTATTTTGAGGATTCTATGAGGCCTTGGTGGGAAAACTGCTCTTTCTGATAGCTTAATATTTCTTGATAGTCATATTTTTTAACAACTTGCTACATAGTCTAGGGGATGGGACTTGGAAAAGAATAGAAGTAGGAGGTCTTATTCAATTTTATACTGGTATTGTGAGATGCCTTCTTTTCTTTGTGGGGGCTAGACATGCCCCACTCATTGTAAACTCCTTGAAAGTAGAATTCATGTATTACCCTTTCTCTAACACAAAGGGTTTGGATTATCAGGTATATAATTAAGAGGCACTGTTCAAAGAGACATACCTATTAGGTCTTTTATCAATAGATTTGGTTGCATTTTGGAGGTGTTTATATATTACCTTTAGGAATGCTCTTAATTTTAGATTAGTAATTCCCTCTGGAGTTACAAGGGAGAGAAACTTTCCTTTCTTTATATTATTTTACATATACTATATTATTGAAACATTAATTTAATTAAATATGTGTTTGATTAAATATTTATCAAACATTTATTAATGAAACAGCTAGGAGATATAGTGGACAAAGTACTGGATTTGGAGTAAAGAAGATATGAATTCAAATTCTGCTGTTTACTAGCTGTGTGGCCCACCCAAGTTACTTAACTTCTATCTGCTTTAGTTTCCTTATCCATAAAAGATCATTATAGCACCTACCTCATAGTATTGTACAATGATCAAGTGACATAAAGTAAGTGAAACACTTTGTAAACCTTAAAGAAACACATGCACATACATATACATAGTAGCTGATAAATGTTTCCTTGCTTAAGATACTTCTGCCAGCAAGCAAACAAAGTTTAAAAAATGGCAGCCCTTGCTCTAATGGAGCTTACAATTTAGTGAAGGAGATAAATTACATACAAAAACCAAGTATGATACTAGGCAAAGTATGAAAAATGCAGGGGCCTATGAAAAATCTGAAGTATAAATCACTTTCATCTGGGAAGATCAGGGCTTCCAGGGAAGGTTTCATGGAAAAAAAATAATCCTTAATTTAGGATCTTATTAGCAGCCAGTGGATAGAGAGCTGGATCTGGAGTCAGCGAGGCTCATCTTCATGAGTTTACATCTGACCTCAGATATGCACTTGTGTGACCCTGGACAAGTAACTTAACTTTGTTTGCCTCAGTTTCCTCATCTGTAAAATGAGCTAGAGAAGGAAATGGCAAAACATTCCAGTGTCTTTGCAAGAGAACCCCAAGTACGGTCATGAAGAGTCAGACACGACTGAACAACAAGTGAATTAGACTTGGATGAAAGAAAAGGATTCTAGCAACAGATGAAATTGTGAAGGAATAGATTTTAGGTATAAGGGATAGGTCAACATCAAGAAATGACATTGTTATCAATGAAGGGGAAGTGACTAATATAGTTTGGCCATTCCCCCCACCACCATCTTTTTGCCCTGGAGAAACTTTCCCCTGTTGCCCTTATTTCCTGATTGGTGACTGTTCCTCTTGGACCACTATTTCGGGAAGTTCCTGGCCACTCTGCTTCACCTTACTCATTATTGTCCTTCTATCTCCTTGTCAATTCCCTTGTCAAGCCACATAACCTTTTGTCCTCCTCTTTTCCTATTAGTTCTAGACACATAAAACTATGATCAAATAGATTCTACATTGTTCCTGGATGAGTTGTGTCAGTCTATTCCTTATCTGAACCTTATCGACATCCTTGTAAATTTCCAGACCAAATCTCTCCTCTTTCCATATCAACACCCTTTTTAATGTGTAAGCCTTTTGAGATCAGAAACTCTCTTTGCTTTTGCATTTTTTATCTAAAACATTTGGCACAAGATTTGGCACATATTTAAGAACTGAATAAATGCTTCCTCCTTCCTCCCAAGTCAGGAAGACTCATCCCCCTGAGTTCAAATCTGGTCTCAGATACTAACTAGCTATTTGACTCTGGGCAAGTTATTTACTCCTGTTTGCCTCAGTTTCCTTATCTGTAAAATGAGCTAAAGAAGGAAATGGCAAACCACTCCAGTATCTTTGTTAAGAAAACACCAGAGGAGATTATAAGGAGTAGAACATGCCTGAAACAATTGAACAACAACAAAAATCCTTTTTTTCATTCATATAAAGTTCAAGAAGAGAAACAGGATAAAAATAGGCGAGGCAGATAAGTTGGAGCTAGATTATGGAACCTAAATGTTAGCTGAATACTAACTTGAACCAGAAAAGATGAAACACAAATCACATTAAACTTACATATGAAGTTAATTAATAGAGGTAGCATGTCACAGTAAGTAGACAGTCAGTCTTAGAGCCAAAAAAGGAATTTAGTGGAAAGAGTTTAAAAAGCCCTTCATTTTACGGAGAGTAAACTGTGTCATTGCTTCCTATAGAAAAGGGAACTGAGTGTTCACCTCTTATACATATTGGCTATATGAGCCTGGGAAATTCACTTACCCGATTCCATACAACAACATAAGACTATAATTTGCAGAGAAAGTGGTGTTACATTTTTTCATCTAAAAGTTATTTATATCTATGAAATCATAGGTTTAATCTCTACACCTATGAAACCAACCAAGTATTTATTAAATACTTACTATTTAAGTAAATAGAAGAAATAAAGAGCCTACCATCTAAGAGATAATATCCTAACAGATGCTACATTTTTCTTGCATCCAATAAACAGCAAAATGATTATGTTATAGAAAATAGTATCTGACATTTATATAATGTTTTAAGATTTAGAAAGGATTTTTCATACATTATCTCACCTGAATCTCACAATGGCCCTGGGAGATAGTTGCTACAGATTTCCTAATTCCTATTTTACAAATGAAAAAGTTGAGATTCAGAGAAACAATAGTAGATAGTATATAATATATCACAAGTGGAATTTGAAGTTTTCCTCCCATGCATTCAATCCATTGAGCCATGCTCCCTCTACAACTTATTCTCTATATCCAACTGTTGCTACAAAATCTATTTTTCAGAAGAGATGGAAATAACTGAGCCAAATGACACAAATATTCAGCATCGGATAAGGCAAAATCCAATTCTATGACACATGATGATGAGCTTTAAGTTTTAGATTAATTATGTTATCTGTACACACAATGAGAAATTAACACAAGGATGCTCTTGCCTTCGGACACACTGGACCAGTGTAAGAATTTTAAGTGTTCTGTCACCAGCAAATGATGGTACATGAGGCCCATGTTGTTTCAGTCACAGTTTATCTAGATCTTATGATCTAGAGTGCGAAAGGACTAGATATCTGGTTCCTAGCTTCTTAAACTGTGTTTAAGCATTGTAACTGATTGGGGGGGGGATGGTCACAAAATTATGATTTATTATCAGTAAATGTCAGGTTTGTACAACTACTTTATATACCTATATGCTCAGGGACTGAGCATATAGAATTTCTCGGGTGAAAAGGAGTTTAGTAGAAAGAGTTTTAAAAGCCCTTCATCTTACGGAAGAGTAAACTATGTCATTGCTTCATATAGAAAAAGAAACAGAGTGTTCACATATTCCCAATCCCAGTGTGGAGAAATGTGAATACTGGAATTGTCTGTTAATTATAGTAAAATGGAAAAATATCCTGAATTTGTTATGAGGGGACCTGAATTTGAATTCCAACTCTGTTACTTACTAGTTATATCATGAATTATTTCTATGAGCTTCTGTTTCCTTATCTTTAAAATGAGGGCATTGGATTAGATCTCTAAGAATGAGTCAGTTCTCATTGGGTTTTGGTCCAGGCTGACTGATAAAAGACATGTTCCAGAGGGCAGTTACCTTTGCTCCTTCCTCTCCCTCCCTAATTTGCACAAAATGTGGATTGAGCAATCTATACAGTTGTTCTTGGGGTCATCCAGCTTCAAGTGTTCGCAGAAGAACCAAAAAAGAAAAAGGGGAGGGGGAAACTAAAGTTTTGCAAGCTTTGTAGTTTATCCCATGGAGTTCAGAAGATCAGTGGCTTTTGCCACCCTGGCAATGCTGGATAGTTCAAATTAAAAAGTCTTAGAAGTAGATATATACAGTACTGCAATGGGAATGTCCTACTCTAAGAGCTTCAAAAATATAATGGGTTCTCAGCGGTGATTATGTGGGTGTTATCTTCGCTGGAGGAGATCAAGTAGCAGTTTCTCTGGACCAGATTTAGCTCTGGGACTCTGAGAATAAATAAATGAAAATGGATTTTATTAAGTATTTAGTATGTGCAAAGCAGTGTACTAAGTAGAGATACAATTAGAAAAGTAAGATGGTTCCATTCTGAAGTAGCTCACTTCTTAATGGGGCAAGCACCAAATATTGAAAATCTCAACTGCAAGTAAAGTGAAAAGTGTAGCTAGAGGATGCAGTAGATAGAGTGCTGGGCAAGGAGATAGCAAGATTTCAGTTCAAATCTGACTACAGACACTTGCTGTCTGTGTGAAACTGGGAAAGTCATACAACCTTGTTTACCAGACTTTTCTTTTTTATAAAATGAAAATAACAATAGCACCTACCTCCCAGGGTTGTTATGAGGATTGAGTAAGCTAATAATTCTAAAGCTCTTAGCCCAGTGTCTGGCACAAAGTGCTTTAGAAATGTTATCATTATTATAGTTTAACCTCTCTGTGCTTCAAATTCTTCTTCTTCTTCTTTTTTTTCCCCTGAGGCATTGGGGTTAAGTGACTTGCCCAGGGTCACACAGCTAGGGAATGTTAAGTGTCTGAGACCAGATTTTAACTCAGGTCCTCCTGACTTCAGGGTTGGTGCTCTATCTACTGCACCACCCAGCTGCCCAACTTCAAATTCTTTATCTGTAAAAAGGGGATAATATTTCCAATGCTTTTTATAGTTTTTGGCACATAGTAGTTATACATAGTTATATAGTAAGTGTTAATTGACAACTCTTCACCGTATTGTCATCCAGTGTCATTAGGTAAACACTCCTGGAATATGAACCATAACATATTATTGTACACTATTTTGTTGAGTATCCTGATTGCTGGGAACCAGGCCTGTTACTGTGAAAAGTATCCATGGAGTACTTGGTCCAGTTGTTCAAGTTCCTGCAATTATGGAACCCAGAGCAGAGAGAGGTGGGTGTGACTAGTTGGTAACTTTTTTATTCTTTGGGAATTCATAAAAACTGAAGCCAATAATCAGAAATTCCATAGAATGACAAGGAGAGTTGAGAGTATGAGATATCCAAAAATGAATACTCATCATAAAAGCTCATTCATTGATTCAATTCAATTGAACATTGATCAAATAACTATTTTATGCAAGGCACAGGGCTAGGCCCTAGAGATAAAATTAACTTCACCATCTCACCATTTTTAAAAAGCAATTTCTGAAGTAAATTGATTTCTCCCTCCTCCTCTTCCTCTTCCTTCTTTCCTTCTTCCTCCTCCTCTTCCTCCTTCTCCTTCTCCTTTTCCTCCTCCTTCTCTTTTAGCTGTTCCTTCTCTTCCTCTGCCTCCTTCTTTCTCTTCTTCTTTCTCCTTCTTCTCCTTTTTCTTCATTCTCCTTTTTCTTCTCCTCCTTCTCTTTCTTCTCCTCCTCCTCCTCTTTCTTCTCCTCCTCTTCCTCATCCTCTAGCTCCTCCTCTTCCTCCTTCTTTTTCCTCCTCCTCTTCTTTTTCTTCTTTCTTTCTTTCTTTTTCTTCCCCTTCTTCCCCCTCTCCTCCTCCTCCTCCCCTAAGTTTCATTTTCTATATAATGAAGATAATAATACCACTGGCCTCCCAGAATTGTTAAGAGGATCAAATGAGATAATAACTGTAAGGTGCTTATCCCAGTGTCTGGAACATAGTAAGTGTTTTAGACATGTTATCATTATTATTATTTACCATCTCTATGCTTCAAATTCTTCATCTGTAAAATGGGGATAATATCCTCCCTCTTCCTTTCCTTTTTTTTTCTTCTTGTTAGTAATGTTACTATTATTATATGGAATTTTTGAAATTATCTAATCCAACCACTTCATTTTGAAATGAAAAAAGTGAGGTTAATAGAGATTAAGTGATTTTTTTCCCCCTAGGTCACATAGCAAACTAATGACAAACTAAGTCAAAGGTTAGGCACAGCTCTCCTAATTGTCCTAATTTTGTGACTTTGAAGTGTCCAGACCTTTATTACTTAAAATCTCTTACACTCCTGAGTATTTTCATCTATTTCCTATTTAAGTCACTTACTAGTAATAACTTAAGAAATGTGTGACAATAATATCCTAAATTATGTCCTAATGGTCTGAAGTAGCGAAAGCATCATTGTATGAGCTCTCTGTTACTTGAGGAAAGGAGAACATTTCTGGATAACTTTGTGAGGCAGACAAAGAGATAATTCACCAATTTACATGGTCCTGCTTGGAAGTACTTCAAAGCAGCATAGAAGAGTGGTCCCAAACATGAAAGGAAAAGAAAAGAGCTCTTAGTCACCAGCAAGAGATTTTCTCTCTCTGAATACCAGTTTCCACCTCCTACCTACACAAAAGAAATACTAACTTGCCTACCTTATAAGATTTTGCTAAGAATCAAAGAATTATAATGTCCTCCATATCTGTTTCTAAAGTGTCTATATGATAGATATCCAGTAAATTCCTATCTAATCATTAAACTCCTAAGGTTCAGGTTTGACTATATGATCTCTTTACTCAATAGATTCTTTGCTTGTTTGTTCAGTTGTTTCAGTCTTGTTTAATGATTCACTGACACCATTTGGGGTTTTCTTTGGCAAAGACACAAAGTGATTTGCTTTTGCTTTTTCCAGCTCATTTTACAGATGAGAAAACTGAGGCAAACAAGCTTAAGTGACTTGCCAGGGTCACACAGCTATTAAGTGTCTGAGGCTGGATTTGAACTCAGGAAAAAGAGCTATCCTAGTTTCAAGCCCAATGCTCTACCCATTTTACTACCTAGCTGCCTTTGGTAGTTCTACACTTTCTTATTGCCTATAATATTAAATATAAATTCCATTTGACATTCACATAGCTTCACAATCTGACTTCTTTTTACCTTTCCAGTTATCTTACACATTACTGCCTCTCTGCTCTCTTTCATTTAACCACAATGGTCTATTTGCTGTTCTTCATGATTGATTCTCCATTTCTCTTTTCCGTGCCTTTAAGCCTATGCCTGGAATGCTCTCCCTCCTCAGATCCCCTCCTCTTAGGACTCTTGCTTTCCTTCACAATTCAGATCAAGTGCAACTTTCTGCATGAATTCCTGGTGAGGTTATTTTGTATCTGGTTTGTCAAGGAGCACAGTGATAGGGTACTCATCCTGGAGTCAGAAAGCATTGAATTCATATCCAACCTTAGATACTTACTAGCAATATGACCTTAGGTAAATGACAACATTTGTTTGCCTCAGTTTCTTCAATAGTAAAATTGAGATAGAAATAAGATCCACCTCCTAGAGTTGTTATGAGAATCAAATGAAATAATGTAAAGCATTTGTAAAGCACTTAGTGTTAGTCAATAATATATAAATGCTAGCTATTGTTTTTAGATGTCTTACATATAACTATAGCTGTACATATTTTCTGCTTGATTAGAATGTAAATTCATTGATAAATGACAGTTTTTTGGTTTTGTTATTGTATTTTTAGATTATAACATAATTCCAGGCCTTTAGTAAGCATTTAACAAATCCTAGCTGCTTATTTGTTTCATACTCCACATTGTCTATACTTCTCATATTTCTATTAACTAATACTTGTGAATTATTGGTACACTTATATCTTATTCACTTTGATAGTAAGCTCCATAAGGGCAGAAACCATGAATTATTTGGATTTTGTTTCTTTCCCAGTCATTGAAGTAGAGCTCTGAATCCCAAATGTGCTTAATAAACATTTTTAAGCCTGTGAGATTGATAGTTCAGGCATTATTATCTTTAATTTACCAATGAAAAATTGAAAAATCAGAAAAATTAAATGGTTATTCCATTATTACATAATTAGTAAGTGACAAAGTCAAGAATGCAAATCCAAGTCATCTGATTCAAAAGAATATTGGTTCTCTAACAACTGTAGGTGAGAGAATATTGGAAAATAAAAAGACATGGACCAATGGAAGGCATCAGTTATATTCGGGCAAATTAGTGTTTTATCTCTATTTCCTATGTAAAAAGACTAAGACACAACTCAGGGAAGACTTCTGTCCCTCTACTTAAAGTTATAGTAATTCTTCAGGAAACTAGAATCCATAAACTTCTGTTCATTAACATCATTCTCTTGACAAATGATACAGATAGATCTTTTACAATCTTAAGAGTTCACCACAACTTTCCATTCCATTATCATTTTCCTCTTAACTCTTCTATACAAATGCCAGAAAGTCATTCCCAGAATACACCATGACCAAGTAGGATTTCTACCAGGAATGCAGGTATAAATATAAATCCTGCAGGACTGTAGGGTTGCTTCAATATTAGAAAAACTACTAGCATAATTGACTATATCAATAACCAAATTAACAAAAACCATATGATTATCTCAATAGATGCAGAAAAAGCATTTGATAAAATCCAACACCTATTCCTAATAAAATCACTAGACAGTATAGGAATAAATGGACTTTTCCTTAAAATAGTCGGTAGCATCTATTTAAAACCATCAGCAAGTATCATATATAATGGGGATAAACTGGAACCATTCCAATAAGATCAGGAGTGAAACAAGATTGCCCACTATCACCATTACTATTCAATATTGTATTAGAAATGCTAGTTTTGGCAATAAGAAAAGAAAAAAGAGATTAAAGAATTAGAATAGGTAATGAGGAAACCAAATTGTCATTCTTTGCAGATGATATGATGTAATACTTAGAGAATCCTATAGAATCAACTAAAAAACTATTAGAAATAATCCATAGCTTTAGCAATGTTACAGGATACAAAATAAATCCACATAAATCATCAGCATTTTTATACATCACTAACAAAAATCCAACCACAAGAGATACAAAGAGAAATTCCATTTAAAATAACTGTCAATAGTATAAAATATTTGGGAATATATATGCCAAGGGAAAGTCATGTAGTATATAAGCAAAACTACAAAACACTTTCCACACAAAAAAGTCAGACCTAAATAATTGAAAAAACATCAAGTGCTCTTGGATAGGTAGAGCAAATATAATAAAGATGACAATACTACCTAAACTAATCTATTTATTTAGTGCTATATCAATCAAACTCCCAAGAAACTATTTTACTGACCTAGAAAAAATAACAACAAAATTCATCTGGAAGAACAAAAAGTCAAGAATTTCAAGGAAATTAATGAAAAAAAGCAAATGAAGGTAGCCTAGCTGTACCAGATCTATAACTATATTATAAAGCAGTGATCATCAAAACCATTTGATACTAGCTATGAAATAGAGTAGTGGATCAGTGGAATAGGTTAGGTTCACAGGACAAACTAGTCAATGACTATAGTAATCTAGTGTTTGAAAAACCCAAAGAACCCAGCTTTTGGGATAAGAATTCACTATTTGACAAAAACTGCTGGGAAAATTAGAAACTACTATGGCAGAAACTAGGCATTGAGTCACACCAACATTGTATACCAAGATAAGGTCAAAATGGGTTCATTATCTAAACATAAAGAATGATATTATAAACAGATTAGAAGAACATAGGATAGTTTACCTCTCAGATCTGTGGAAGAAGAAGGAATTTGTGAGCAAAGAACAACTAGAGATTGTTATTGATCACAAAATAGATAATTTTGATTATATTAAATTAAAAAGTTTTTGTACAAACAAAAGTAGTGCAGCAAGATTAGAAGGGAAAACATCTTTACATTCAAAGGTTCTGATAAAGGCTTCATTTCTAAAATATATAGAGATTTCTCCAATTGATAAATAGCTAAAGGATATGAACACACAATTTTCAGATGAAGAAATTGAAACTATTTCTAGTCGTATGAAAAGGTACTCCAAATCATTATTGATCAGAGAAATGCAAATTAAGACAACTCTGAGATACCACTACACACCTGTTTTTACTGGGCTTATATCCCAAAGAGATCTTAAAGGAAGGAAAGGGACCCACATGTGCAAAAATGTTTGTGGCAGCCCTTTTTGTAGTGGCTAGAAACTGGAAACTGAATGGATGCCCATCAATTGGAGAATGGCTGAATAAGTTATGGTATATGAATGTTATGGAATATTATTGTTCTGTAAGAAATGACCAGCAGGATGATTTCAGAGAGGCCTGGAGAGACTTGCATGAACTGATGCTAAGTGAAATGAGCAGAACCAGGAGATCATTATACACGGCAACAACAAGACTATATAATGATCAATTCTGATGGACATGGTTCTCTTCAACAATGAGATGATTCAAACCAGTTTCAATGGTTTGGTGATGAAGAAAACTATGTACACCCAGAGAGAGGCTTGTGGGATCAGGGTGGACCACGTAGCATTTTCATGTTTTCTGTTGATGTTTGTTTGCATTTTGTTTTCCTTCTTAGATTTTTTTCCTTTCTAGATCCGATTTTTCTTGTGCAGCAAGATAACTGTATAAATATGTATGCATCATATTGGACTAATCATATATTTTAACATAGTTAACATGTATTGGACTACCTGCCATCTAGGGGAGGGGGTGGGAGTAAGGAGTGAAAAATTTGGAACACAAAGTTTTGCAAGAGTCAGTGTTGAAAAATTATCCATGCATACATTTTGCAAATAAAAAACTTTAATAAAAAAAAAACAATGAGATTATTCAAACCAGTTCCAGTTTTTCAGTGATGAAGAGAGCCATTTACACTCATAGAGAGACCTGTGGGAACTGAGTGTGGACCACAACATAGCATTCTTACTTTTTTTCATTGTTGCTTACTTGCATTTTATTCTGCTTCTTTTTTTTACTGGTTTAATTTGAATTTCTTGTGAAGCATAATAATTGTATAAATATGTATGTATATATTGGATATATTTCTACCATGTTTAACATATATTGAACTACTTGCCATCTAGGGGAGGGCATGGGGGAAAGGAGGGAAAATTGGAACACAAGGTTTTGCAAGGGCTAATGTTAAAGAATTGTTCATGCATATGTTTTGAAAAATAAAAAAGCTTTCATAAAAAAAAATCCTCAAAAAAAAAAAAGAAAGAAATTCCATTGGTTAACAAGTGGTCATGGGACCCATTCTATCCTATTCCTTTCTTCCCTCCCCTGTACTTTCCTTTTTTCCTAACAACTATGTGACTTGATTGCCATCTCCTTCAAGAGATTGTTGTCTGCTGTTGTTTGTCCTTTATTCTCAGAAGACCAATGACATCTGAAAGGTGATATCTTAACTTGTAAGGGAGTTGGATTTGAGTGAGACAGAACTGTGAAAAGTCATTAGCCTTTCCACAGTAATCAGAGTCCAGTGGCAAGACACAGATCAGGATGATTGGTAATGGCCCCAGATGCAGTGGGAAATCTTGGCCTTTTTAATCCTAGTTTGTCTGGGGCAACATTTGTAAATAAAATAAAGAAAGGCTAGGTGAGAACAGAGGAAAAGAATGGCTTAATTTTCCTTCACAAAAGAATCAGTCTAGGAGGGGAAGACCTCAGAGTTTCTAGTCAGAACAGAAACAATTGCTATTTTCCTTCACTTTGATCCATAAAAACTCAAACAATGAGCAAGTAAGGCTTGGTCTGAGATCTATTATCGGCCAAGCAAAGAGAGCCAGAGTAGTTTGCTTTAAAAGGCATAATCAAGCATCTTCACTTGAATCCCAATGGACTTTATTATAGTCTGATATTTCAGAACTATTTTTAAAAAATCATAAATAAAAGCAACATGAGAAAAGAGTTCTGTTAATTTTCTTCATTTCATTTATTATTTCCAAGAGATGGAATCCAGTGAATGGACTCAGTATACTAAGTGGAGTTATTATTATTGTTGTTTTCTTGTTTCAGACAAATAATAAGAGATGAATATTATGAAAAAAATTACTGTGATAGACTGTGTTCTAAGAGGGAATCCAGGGCCTGCAACCAGCAAATGTGTCCTATCAACTGCCAGCTGAGTGACTTTGGACCATGGTCTGAATGTGACCCTTGTCTTAAAAAACAGGTAAGTAAAGATGATTTAGCAAAGGCGACTCGCCCTTGCAGTGAAGTGGAGTCAGGAAGAATTGATTTATTGAGACAACAAATGAGTTTAAAAGGACCAAAGGATTATAGACTTCAAGCTAGAAACTATTTTAGAAGCCATTGAATCTAACCCCTTAATGTTGTAGATGAAAAAACTGAGGTTCATTTAAAAACTATTTACATTTGAAACATAAAAATTTAAATAGTTAAAATAGTTAAGTAGTTAAAATAACTTTTTATGCTTTTAGCAACAAAAAAATCAAGGATAGAAATTATGCTATCACAAAAAATACAGATAGGAGAGATAAAAAGTGAAATTATTATATGCTTAAAGGTACCATAGATAATGATTCAAGCAGCTCTTAGAGAAAAGTATTATCTCTAGATAACAAGAAAAAGAAGGAGTAGAATAATGAATTGGTCATTTAATAATGTCAAAAAATAGTTTTATCTAACAAAATAGATAGCTATTCTGATTTAAAAAGACAAAGAGAAACCAAATTTTATTTTAAAAAATTATGAGAATTCACAATAATTGAAAATGCAAAAAAAATTATTAGAAACTGTTTTTGGCCAATTATATGCTAATGAGACTGAAAAATTAGAGGAAATAGATTAATATTTTGCATAATCTAAAATTTTCAGATTAGCAGAAAAAATAAATGTATTATTTAAAATTTAAGGTAATGTAAAATAAAACAAATTAAGCAACCTACAAATGAACTACCAAATGGGGAAAAAACCCAGAACCAGATCAATTTACAAGGAAATTCTATCAAACATTTAAAGAACAGTGAACTCCAACAATATCTAGTGTTTATAGAAATTTTTTTTAAAAAGGAATAATTCCCAACTCCCTCTACAATACTAATATGGTCTTGATGCTTAAACCATAGGAGACAAAACAAAGAAAGAAAACCATAGAACAATGTCCCAAATGAATACCAACACAAAAATATTTAAATGAAATGTTAGTAAAGAGACTATTCTACACTATAACCAGGTTTCCTTTATAAAAGTAATACAAGATCAGTTCAATATAAGGAAAATTATAAACATAATTACTTTCCAGGTAGGCATTATGACATGGCAAAAGAACTTCTTCCTCTGCCTTTCTTCCAAAGAGCTATAAAGTTTTTTTTTTTCCTATTTATAAGCTCATGATAATCAAAAGACAGGAGAAAGTTAGCATTATCTTGCACAATGCTTTACATGGTTAGAATACTTGATAAATACGTACAATTTGTTCTGTTGTATAATCGAAGGACTTTAGACTGAAAGGAATTTTAGAGATGCAACTTTCATTCTGCACATAAGTTAACTGAGGTACTAAAATGTTTCATCACTTGTCCAAGGTGACACAAATAGGGGTATGGGTAGCTAGATAGCACATAGAACACTAGCCCTGAAGTCAGGAGGACCTAAATTCAAATCCAACCCTAGATAAGCCACTCAACCACAATTGTCTAAATAACAAAAAACAAACAACAAAAAATTAGTGGCAGAGCTTAGACTGCCATCATAATTTGCAAGACAGGAAGGGACTTCTAAGAGTTCAACCTCTTCGTTTTATAGATGAGGAAACTGAATGACAGAGAGGGACTTATCTAGTCATACAGCTAGTAGGTATCAAAGCTGGGATAAGAATCCAGGTTTTCTGACCTCATATTCACTATTTTTCTCCCCTTCATTGCCTTTCTGTGAATACTGTTTCCATGGAAGCCATGAAATCATAACAGACATGAAATAAAGACAATCTCAGTAGTTATCCGGGGGACTCAGATCTCCTCATTTCATTACATGTTTTTCTCACAAAGTTATCATTACATTTTAACTGATGAAGAAACTGAGTCATATTGAGAAAATGGTTTTCTTAATGTCCTGAGAAGTCACTGACCTGTTAAAGATTAAGAGCTCAAGTCCATGGACTAGTAATTCTTTGGAATTCTTTGGAATCATACTATCCCAGTGAGCAAGTAACAAAATACTTTGGGGTTGGGACAGCAATAAGCAGAGTATCTCATAACCCTCTGCTTCCCTTTCAGTTTCGAGTGCGATCCCTCTTACGTCCCTCACAATTTGGGGGACAGCCATGTATGGAGCAGCTGGTGGCAACCCAAAAATGTTATCCAACAAAATTGTGCAATATAGAAGACATTGATTGCAAGAACAAATTCAAGTGTGACAGTGGTAATGTACTTTTCTCCCTGGTTTTATTGCTAGCTTAGAGAAATAGACTTAATAAAAATCATTCTAGTTTACTTTTTATAAATGTTATGTCAGCAGTCTTGATCACATTTGAAAAAAAAGTTTAATGCAAACAAAAAAAACATCCCCACTGCAATATCCTACTGATTACCAAGGTGTTCATGTGTTAAATGGAAGCTTTCAGATTATAATCATCTTGTTCAGGCTTCCTGATTCTTATACATAACACGTTTCAAGGCCAAATCACTTCTTGTGATATTGCCCAATGAGGCAGACCATGAAAAGGAGGAGGAAGAAGACAAGATTGACATAAAAGAAGTGCTCCTATTTATAGGCTCACATCTGGGTAATCAGAAATTAGGAGACAGGTGGAAGAAAAACCATCAGATTAATAAAGTTATTTGAAGAGTTTGTTATAAGTTTTAAAAAACTGCAGGCATATGGGGATACTAAATATATGGTGTTTTAAAAAAGCAATATGACTGATTATCTTGTGTGGATTGTAAACTGACCATGAAGACAATTAAAAAATAAACAGTCTAGAAATGACTTGTACAATGGAAATGTCACTGGAATAAATGCATGACTTCCCAAGGTGACTACTTTGACAAACATTTATTTGATATAAATTTGTTTTTTGGTGGGGAAAATGGGTATGAAACTGTGATTTCATTAGTGTAGAGAATACTTCGTGTAGAAAGTCCCTCTACAGATGTAGATATATAATTTCTCTGTAATTTATAATACTACAAAGTCCATTGAGACCCTGGGAGGTTAATTAAGTTGCTCATGATCACATATCTAGTATTAGTCAGTGGCACAGTAAACATGGTGCTGGGCCTGGAATTAGGAAGATCTGAATTCAAACCTGATGTCAATAACTGTATGATTCTGGGCAAATCACTTAACTGTCCCCTTCATAACTGAAAATTCTCTACACCATAAATCTTCTCCAAGTTCTTGTATATTCATTTAAAAAGAATTTCATTATTTGATTTATTTTATATATACATACATACATGTATATATATATTATTTAATCACAAATCTCTCTTCCTCTAGGGGATAATTCTAAAATAGTAATCACTTTAATATATCCCTTTAGTACTTTTAAGTTTATGTTGAAATTCAAGCTGGTAAAATTAATTTTCTTTCTGGATATCAATGGAAATCCATGAAAGGGAAAGAAGGGTAACAGAAAGATAGAGTAAGAAACTGATCACTTAATCTTGGAATGGTAGAAACAGAAAGCAGTTTTTGAAGCTTAAAAAGAAGATTGTTTTAAACAAAAAGGAAGTTTGAGACAACATGGCATGGCAGATACAGAGCTAGCTGTTCAGGGGTCAGGAAGACCAGGTTCAAGTCTCTCCATAGATGCAAACTGGCTCTCTGAACCTGGGAAAGTCATTTAACCCCTTAGTTTCTCCAGATCACTCAATAACGCTATAAGAATGCTATAAGTTATAGTACAAATGCCATTCAGCACAGCTTACCAAAAATTTCTCATATCAATGACATCAAAGAAAATATTTTTTTAAAAGTCAAAGAAATACTTCTTGACACAGTACATAATAAGCAAATTAAATGTATTGTCATCAGAAGTAGCTGGGTGGTACAGTGAAGAGAGTGGTGGACATGAGGAAGCCTTGAGGTCAAATCTCACCCCAGACACTTATCAACTGGGTGAACCTCTGTCTGTCTCAATAACCTCAATAGTGAAATGAAGCTCATAATAATACTTAACTCCCAAACTTCTTATGAAGATCATAAAATCATAAAATTTTAACATGCTTTCACTGACAAGTCTATAATGAATTGGTATGAGAAAGTTGGGTG
Source organism: Myrmecobius fasciatus (assembly GCA_023553655.1). Classification (NCBI taxonomy): domain Eukaryota; kingdom Metazoa; phylum Chordata; class Mammalia; order Dasyuromorphia; family Myrmecobiidae; genus Myrmecobius; species Myrmecobius fasciatus. Next base: position 170,327 of record JAJPUD010004221.1, on the reverse strand, counting down.
TATTACAACTGTATCACTCAATTTCTTGATGTTAATTCTTTGTCCTGTATAAGAATTTTAAACATATTTCCATATAAGTCATGTTATAAAAGAAAATGAAAAAAACACAAAAAAGCAAACAAAAAAAGATGAAAATAATATACTTCAATCTGTAAAATGGATCTCTATGGATGCAGATGACATTTTTCATCCCAAGTCTATTGGAATTGTCGTGGATCAATATATTTTTGAAAAGAACTAAGTCTGTCATAGTTGACCTTGATGTGAATTCTTAAAGGGCATATGTCCTCTCTAATGTAGGGGTTCCCACCTCATGGTTTGGCCTTCAATTGGTGATAGTTATGCTTTTATTCTGCATCATTCTTCCTGACATTTTTTCCACAGGACAAATCGTGTCCAAATGTGCTCTTTTCACCCTTAATCTCTGCCTACTTGAAATAACATTTTTAAAAAATTGTAGAATTAGTCATTAGTGAACACCCGGGCGATTCAATGGATGGAATTTCTTGTGTTTTATGAGGACTCTGAAATCTTAGTCTCATTGCCTACAAGACATCATTGGTGATGACTCAAAACATTCAATTCATACCTCTGCCAGATCACTGATATCTATATAACATCTTATGGTTCAAAATACATACCACAGCATCCTTATGATTAATATTAAGAGCAGGGTGGCCCAGTAGATAGAATGCTGACTTTGGAGTCAAGGGCACCTGAGTCCTGCCTCAAATATCTGGAAGCTATGTGACTCTGGACAAATTAGTTTAAAAAAAAAAAACTTCACTTGCCTCAGTTTCCCCATCTGTAAAATGAGCATAACTTTAGCACCTACCTCTCAAGGTTGTTGTGGGGATGAAATGAAACAATAATTGTAAAGTACTTAGCACAGTTCCTAGTGCAAAGTATACATGATGTAAATGCTAGTTATTAGTTTATTATGATATATTATCTTCAATTTTTAATTGAATAAAGTGAAGTCTAGAGAGCAGAAGAGTTTTGCCTACAGTCACAGAGTTAATAAGTGCTAGAGCAGGGATAATAGTTCAGGAGTCAGGATGCCAAGGCCAATGAGATTTATACGATTTCATTTACATTTTGATATAATCACAATCATATTCTTTTTTCTTTCTAAAAGAGTTAATGTCAGGATTTCATACCAACTTGAGAGAAACCATAAGTTAAAAAAATTTTTTTAAAGTCTTTCAATCTTTTAGATATCTTCATTACCAAAAATATTTTTTCTTTTTTTTTCTTTTGTGTGTGTGTGTGTGTGTGTGTGTGTGTGTGTGTGTGTGTAGGGAAAGCTCTTGACCTGAAATTTCCTAGCTATAGGAAACAACTTAAGCTGAAATTCCTTTAACTTATGCAGACCAATATGTCATTTATAATTTACAGCTTTATAGATGAAAACATTATGAGACCAGAACACTTAAGACCTTGAATCAGACACTAGTATCTGAGGAGCAAGGGAGAAAAGCTGCCCTCTTTCCCCTAAAATTACAGTTATAAGTGGAACATCTCTCTCTTGGCAGCCTTCCTTTCCACTTTCAATCCTAGCAGAGTGACAGACCAAACTCTCTGGAAGAACACTTCCATCTATCCTCACATGAATTGGTCCCAGATTCTGGGGCTCCTATGAACTCTGCTTACATAATTGCCTATGATATTAAGAAATTGAGTGACTTGTCTATGGCCACATATGTATTTGTCAGAGATAAAAATTTAAACCCATATTTTCCAGAATCCGACTAGTTCCCTGTCCATTATGCCATGCTAACTTTTCATATTTCTCTTATTCCAAAATGAAATGATCTGTTATTTAAAAATAAAGCAAAATTATTTTCAGTATGTCTTGGGATCTATATAAATAAGCATAGTTTTATAACCTCTGTATGTATAGCTTATAAAACAAAAATTAATTTTCAAATAATAGTAATTTATTACAAGAGATTGACTTATCCAACAAAGTTTTACTACATTCTCCTTATTGAGGTTGGAAGAACACTTTAAAAAGTTTTAAAACAAGAACTGAAATGTGCTTTCTGGAAAATTCTCAGTTAACAAAGACTATTTCATCAGAATTTTCTAATTATTGCAGTTAATGAAGATATAACATATTCTTTGTAAAAAAAAATCATTCTCGTTATTTGAATGATTAGTTAGTTCTGCTGATGAAGCCAAATATTTTTGGTTTTCTTCTATGACACATAACTTACCCAGATTTTTATGGTCATTGGTAGCAATCCATTTAATGAAGTGGCAACCCTGCTCATTTTTCCTGGTATTCAATAGTTGCGACATGTTTTCAGTAATTTAGATGTCAATCTACAATTGTCTCTACCAATAGTTCTTCAGTACTACTTGTCTGGTAATCATAAATAAGAGTTTAATCTCCCATTGTCCTATGAAAAACAATAAGAATAATTTAATGAGCTTGATTCTGTCATCTAGGAATATAATAAAGCAGAAGTATTTGTTTTTCCTCTCTAAGAAAGTAACATTTGTTCTATTGCTTAATACAATGAGAAGATTCTAAGATTCACTTCCCTTTCTAACAAAGTAAAATAAATATTTGGATTGGTACTTCAGAAGTCTATAGGTCCTTAGAAAAATGAGAAAAATTAGTTTATTATTTATCACTCTATTTCTAGAAAATTCTTATAACTATTTACCAAGCTAGTAGAACATTCCATATACTTAGCCTTGAGAGCACTTATAGCCCAAATTTAAATAACAAACCTTTTTAAAAAATATGTTAAAGTATTTTGTTACATGATATTTCTCTTTTTCTCAAAACAGGTCGATGTATTGCCATGAACTTGTTATGCAATGGAGAAAATGACTGTGGAGATAATTCAGATGAAAAGGATTGTGACAGAAAGAAAAGAGTGTGCAATAGAGTGTATCAACCTATCCCAAGTGTGCAGCTAATGGGAAATGGGTATGTAACTTAACAATTTTGACCATTTTTGTATAGAGGGAATCACAGAAATGTGGAGTTAGAAGTAGAAATGGGGCAGATATTTGTTGAAATATCCCCACACTCCTAATTCCCACTAACTCTCTTCACAGTCATTTGGCATCCATGACCATAACACCTGGGCTGTTCTAAAATTGTAGAGATGTTAGAACTAGGGGGATGGTCCCCCAGTTCAACCCCCTCATTTCTAGATGGGCCCATAAGTACCACGTGTAGTAATTGGGCCCTCAGTGCAGTCCCGGTGAAGGGGTGTCTGGAGGCAAAGGAATCCTTCTTCCAGTCTTCAACTTTAATGATGTCATTGAAGATTTGCTATTGTGAAGATTAGCATCAGCCATGCAACAGATTCTAAGCATATTCAACTGTTCCAATATCAATAAGCAGGCAGTAGAAGAATCTTAGGATCTTAAGGTAGGAAGAGCAGGTATAAATTATTTGTTTTGACTTATTCCAGAGATGGGATAACCAACTTTGAATACTTTAAAAAGAGGAATTAGAAGACTTCCATTTGGCCCCAAAGGGCAGAACTAGGGTAAATAGTTTATAGAAGTAAATTTATTTAATTTTAATGTAATTTCAGGGTTGTGTTGGAACCAGCTCACAAGGGGCTTACAAATCCATTGTTAAATATTTAGTGTAAACATTTATACATTGGAAATGTATTGATTTGTTGATTATCTAGATTTTAGAAAGAAATGTAAAAAGTGTAATGTAAATTAGAGTTAAAAACATTGTGAGGGTTTGGAGAACCAGCATATCTCTGCATATAAGAGAAAACTTTTTAATGATCTTAGCTTTCCAAAAGTGAAATGGACTGCCTTGATTAATAGACGATTCATCATTATTTAAAATCTGGGGGCAGATTACACATTTGAATAGATTCTTATGCACATTTGAAGAAATTCTTTCTCAATATGGCTCATACCAAAGGGTTGCTAAAGTACTTTCTAACTAAAAGTCTCTGAGGTGATTTGTCCAAAGTTACACAGTGAGTTGATCTAGAAACTTGGGCTTTTTTTAAATGCTAGATACACTTTTAAGTTGAATTAGCATATTAACATTTTCAATGTGACTTTCTTAAGTCTAGACAATCCATAGAGTAATTAAATCATGCTCTATTTATAGTGTTTGCCAATTTCTGAGGTGTAAATGCTCACATTGAAAATTTAACAATAGAGTGAGCACAACTCTGCCCTAGGACCTCTGATTCCAGACGGAGCTCACCTTTTCCTCTTGTATAGGACTTAGAGACAAAGGCCATCCTGGAGATAATGTATATAGTGTAGGCTCTTCATTTTATTTCGTTTTTTGCTTAATGAAATTTAAAATAATGAGTATGCATTTGTTAGGATGAAATGCCAAGGTTCCTCACTTGCAGTGGTTGTGAGAAGTAATTAGGAAGCAAAGAAAGAAGTGCGATAAGTAAAAGAATAATGATAGAATGATCATGATGCATTCTTATTTGCTTTCAAGTAATTAACTAGCAATGATGCAGCAGATCAGCAAAGTATTTGTTCTGAAAATTCTTACCACTCAAAGGATTACAATTCCAAGGGCAGCCCCATCCTTTTTTGTTTTATTTTGCTTTTTGGAGAGGCAATTGGGGTTCAATGACTTGTCCAGGATCACACACCTAATAATTCTTAACCATCTGAGGTGGGATTTGAACTCAAGTTTTCCAAATTTCAGGGCCAGTGTTATATCCAATGCACCAACTAGCTGCCCATAGCCCCATCCTTTCAATAGTGACTTTGAGGGTTTAGTTTGGGAACAGCTGACAGGAATTTCTTTGCTCCAAAATTGCACTTAGTGTCCATCCCATTCAACTATGACATATTGCATTTATATCATCATGTGTCTAGAGCCAGATGAGACTTCAGTGGTAATCAATGCAAACTAGCAATTTTACAGAAGAGGAAACTGAAGGCCAAGTAGATTAAATGACTTGCCCAAATTCACAAAGTAGAAAGCATCAAAGATGGATTAAACCCCAGGTCTCTCTCTCTCTCTCTCTCTCTCTCTCTCTCTCTCTCTCTCTCACACACACACACACACACACACACACACACACACACACACACACACATATATATATATATATATTACATGATCTTCACAGCAATTTTATGATATTGAAGATATATAATATCATCCCCATTTCACAAGAAGCTCAAATTTAGTGACTTAGCCTTAAAAGCATAGCTTGTAAATGGCAGAGCTTGAAGTGGAACTCAGTTTTTTAGAATCTTAGTCCAGAGATCTTCTGATTATTCCATTTATTTGTTAGGTCACCCATCTCAACACTTACCAAAGAAATGAATGGAATAAACATTTGTTAAGAATTTACTATGGGTTGAACTCTGTACTGAGTGCTTTACAATTATTATCTGATTTGATCCCCATAATAAGCCAGATTAGTAGGTGCTATCATGACCCCCATTTTAAATTTGAGGAAACTGAGGCAAACAGGGTTAAATTACTTGTTCAGAGTCACAGAGCTAGGTTCTGAGGCTGGATTTGAACTCAAAGACCATCCACTGTATCATCAGCTGCACCTCAAAATTTAAGAAAGGAACCAGAGTGTCTATACACAAATACCAAAAGTTTAGGTAACAAACATGAAGAACTAGAGGTACATATCTATCATGAGGCAAATTTGACTTTATGAGGTCAAATTATTATTATTAAGACTGTAAAATGTAAACCATGATTGAACCATAACTGTGAATGGATATGCCTTAGTGAAAAGGAAAAGGATAGATAGAAGTTGCAGGGTATGGTATTTTAGCATTATATTATTATGATAATGGTTAACATTTGTATAGCACTTTAAGTTTTGAAAATTGTTTTACATTTTCTCACTTGATCCTTTCAGTAATCTTGTGAGGTAGGCACTATAATTCCCCCATTATACAGATAGAAAAACTGTACTGAGAGAAATTAAAAGACTCGTCCAAACTCATGTAAATAATATATGTCTGCAGCAAGATTTTAACTCAACTAACCTTGATTATAATTTCAGCTTCATATTCACTATTTTGCCTAGCAGATTCTAATGTATATTCATGTGAGAAAATCTAGGAACAAGAGGAGGAAAGCATAATGGAAAGTATTTAGGTTAAGATCAACAAAGAAAAATAGCAGTTATTTTATCATTGGAACAGTTCATCTCTACAGAAAGAATAAATAGTTGTAGAGTTTGGGGAAATAGAGCACAAGTGTGGAGTGCAGAGACAAAATAATAGAGATAGGTGACTTCAGTTTATATAGAAATCTAGAGCTCTCTTTCTGCAAAAAAAATAAAACTTCTAATAACTTCCTGATTTGTTTTAATAATAATTTCATCCTTCAAAAGATGGAGGAACTAATAAAGAGATAATTGTTTTTCTTCTCATTCTTCTATAAAGAAGGAAGAATTGGTATTTGAGGTGAAAATGATAGAACTGTTGAAGAGGGAACAACCAACTCCCTCCTAGGAAAGAGGTGAAATTCAACCATTATTTGACAAATTCCAGAGATTTTTAGAAAGTTCAACTTCAAAAAAGCTAGAGAAAAATAGATTACATCCTACTGACTAAGTCTACAGGGGAAATCAGCCCAGACAGGATAGGAGATGACCAAGAATGAAAGTCTGAAATCAGAAAGGGAAACAATTCTAATGAGAAGGGGGGGAAATGCAGTTTCTCTGAAGAGTTTAATGTGGTCGCACAGGGAACTCTCCAGCTAATTTAGTTTTTTTGTTTGTTTTTTGTTTTTGAAGTTTACAATGGAAGAAAGGCCAAAATTCTATAAATAGAGTATCAACAATAATAAAATGCATTCTGAACTGAAGAGGGTGAGGGATGATAAGGACAATGAAAAGAGATTTGTTTTAAGTTCTGTTGGGGAAAAAAGGAAGCTTAAAAAAGAAATAGGAACTTTGCTTTAGGTGAATGGGATGCTGCTTGACAACAGAGATAGCATAGGTGCTTAGTTATGATTTTACTTCCTTTTTCTATTAAAGAAAATGACCTTTTTACTAGAAATAATAGAACAAAAGTGACTGAAAAATTATTCATAACCAAGATAAGTAAAAATGTATTAAGATAGCACCTCAGTGCTTTTAGTAAAATGAAATCACTTATCCTTGATTAACTGGCAAACAGGTAGACATGACTGTTCGTGATACATAAAGGATCATGGAAAACGGGAGAAGTCTGAGAATATTGAAGAAGGATAAATATTGTCCTGATTTTCCAAAAAGAACAGAAAAGAACAGAGTCTACATCCTATAGGACAGTAAGCTTGATCTTAATTAATTCTAGAATAAATCATTGAAAAGAAAGTTAGCAAATATCTAGGAAGGGAAGATTTACTTACAGTCAGCATAATTTCATAAAAATAGGTCCTTTTGTAACAGGGCTATTAATGGGTAGATGAGGAAAATATAGCCATGGTTATAATTTGTATAACTTTTATAAACAGTTTCATTAAATATCTCATATTTTTCTTTTGGAAAAGATAGAAAGATATGTAATAGATGATGATGCAATTAGATGAATTTAAAGTAGGTTGGATGGCTTAACTCTGAGTAGTTACTAAAAGTTCAACATGGAAAGTCTCCAGCAAAGATCCCAGCAATCTATGCTTGACCTTGTGTAGTTTACCATTTTTATCAAAGCTTAGATAAAGGCACAGAAGACATTTTTGCAAAACTTTCATTTGATACAGTGCTTGGAGGGATGCCAAATACACTGGATTCAAAAGCATCTTATCAGGCCACAACATTTAGCTGAATCTAATAAGTTGAAATTCAGTAGGGATAAATGTTGTCTATACTTGTGCACACAAAATCAGCTTCACAACGATAAGATGAGGGGAATATGATTAGACCACAATTTATCTGAAAGAAAAAAAGATGGGATCTTAGCCAGCATCAAGAGATATATGGCTGACAGGTATGGGCAGGTAATTGTCCCATAGTGCTATTTGCCCTTGCTAGAATTCATTAGCATATTGTCTTCAGTTCTGGATTCTATGGTTTAAGAAGGATATTGATAAACTTGAAAATTCCAGAGCAAGACATTCAGGATGTTGAAAAGCCTTGAGATCCATATCATATAAGGACTGATTGGAGCAACTGGGCATATTTTGCCTGGAGAAGAGATTTAGTCTGGATGATATGAGTTTTGCATCGTAGTATTTGAATTTGTCAGGTGAAAGAGGATTAGATTTGTTATGTGGGTCCCCAGAGAAACAAAAGTATAGGCTGAAAGAGAAAAGTATAGGTTCCGTGTAAAGAAAAACCACATCCTTATTAGAATTGTCTCAAGTGCGACTAAAGAACTGGAAATTTCTCCCTTCTTGAAAGTGTTGAAGCAGAATCAGGATTACTATTTATCAGATATATTATATGGAGAATTCCCTTCATGGATGGGTTTGCTTAGAGAGCTAGTAAAAGCCCTTCTAACTTTCAAATTCTGATTCTGGGGAAATGATAACTGATATGTATCATGAGAGGTATAGGAGAAGATGCACTGCTGTAATGTGGGAAAAGTAATTTCAGCAGCATAGACCCCAGTTTCCTCACTTGTAAAAAAAGAGGGTCTGGGTGGGTTAAATGACCTTTGAAGTCCTTTCCAACTATGTTTTACAGAAGTCTTAATTTTCTCTTCATAGAAGTCATGTGAAGCAATGATAAGGCTCTGCATTTCAAACATATAAACTCAACATGCATCAAATGCCTATTATGTGTTAGTCGTTTGGTATACAAACAAACAAACAAAAAAACCAGTCCCTCTTTTCACTGAAGCCATTGTTGGGTAGTTGTCTTAAGGACCATCAAACACACAAAAGGTAAAATCACCTCCCCCACTTTCTCCACATCCTCAGTGTGTGAAGTGGGGAAGAGAACATAGTTGAGAAGAGCCCTTTCAGAGCCTCAGATTTCATGGGATTCTCTCTGGGACTGTCATTATTATATTAAGAGGTTGTGTAGGATATAAATAAAATAGTACTAAAAATGTGCCCAAGAACACTGGGGTTAAAAATGGCTGGACTACTGTCTGAGGGCTCTGTGCTTCTCTGCAATGTCACATGCAATCCTTGAAGTCAACGTGGATGCAAAAATAGCCAACATTATTCTGTGAAAGACCCAAAATAGAATCAATAAGAAAGAGATAGATATTAACATCTGTCAACTCTTCAACAAAATCAACAGCATGTGTCAAGGACACATTGCCTGGTGGATTCTGGTCAAAATAGTTACCCACAGTTACGATTGATTTGTGGATGGTAGGTTGATAAGTATCTATTACAATGGAAAAAATGAAAGGTAGCATAGAATGTGGATAAAATACTGGGTTCATTTTTCATCTCTGTTGCTTACGAAGTGCAGGATTGTAGATGAGCAGCTAGAGATGACCATCATTAGACACAAATATACACACACTCACACATATACATATATTACATACATACATGTAGATATGATATGTGAATATGTATAATGTTGAATAGAGTCAAGAAGTCTTAAGTTCAAATTCAGCCTCAGACATTTCTTAACTGAGTGACCCTGGGCACTAATTCAGTTTTTTCAGTATTAAATAGGGATAATAATAGTACATACTTCACGAGTTTGTTGTTGTGAAGATCAGATAAGTTGTATATCAAATGCTTTGCAAACCTTAAAGCATTACATAAATGCTATTGCTATTATTATCATTATTAAATGAAGATAATAGCAGTACCTACTCCCCAGTATTGCAGTGAGAATCAAAACAGATAATATTTGTAAAGCTCTTTGTGAACCTTAAATTTCTATATAAATGCTGTTATTGTTATTAATTTTTTCTGTGCCTCAGTTTTCCTTATATAAAATGAAAGTAGTAACATCTCAGAGCTGTGAAGTTCAGTTGAGATAATGGATATTAAGGTTTTTTCAGTCCTTAAAACCCTATACAAATATGTATATTAGCCAAAATAAGAAAACAAATAAAAATAGAGTTATGAATTTAGGAGGGACTTCAAAGGCCCTTTAACTTAATTTCCTCATTTTACAGATAAGGAAATTTAGAACATAGGGATATCAAGTGACTTAACCATGATGTTGTAAGAATCACAACTGAGTCCCCTGCCTCCAGAGTTAGAGCTTTTTCCTCTACACCCCACTACTTTAAATGAGGAAGGATGAAAGATGACAAATGCTTTGTGAACATGAATTACTATGATAGCTTTTCATATCTTCTCCCTCAAGTCTTCCTTTCACTCAGCTAAATATATAGTTTCTTTAACTTCTTTAATTTCTCCTGTCACATCGTTTTCACACCACTTGCTGCTTTAGACATATTCAAATATTCAGCATCACTCTTGACTACCCTTAAACTTTATTTTCTTTATAATTTATGGAATGAAACAAGTATTTCATAACATAGAACTATAAAAAAGATAATTGTACATGAGACTGCAAATCTACTATGTAAAACTTGCTATGCCTTTCAAATATACAAAAAAAATGGTTGTGTAATTTTTTTCTTTCTTGTCCTTATCCCTCTCCCTAGAGATGGCCATCATTAAACACAAATAGATGTGTGTGTAAACACACACATATATGTGAACACACACATGTGTATTATGTGTATTATATGTGTATATGTATATATTGTATGTGTGAAATTATTTCATATCAGTTCTTTCTCTGGATGCAGATAGCATCTTCAATCTCTAGCTAATTTGGGTGTTTATAATAGACAAAATAACTTGCTCAATTAAAGTCATTCTTAAAATAATATGTTACTGCAGGCAATGTTCTAATGGTTCTATCAATTTTGCTCTTCATTATTTTCTGCAAGTCTTTCCATGTTTCTCTAAAATCAGTGAGCACATCATTTCTTATAGCATAGTCCATCATAATCTTATACTATAACTTGTTCAGCCATTCCCCAATTGATGGGCACTCTAAAACATTAAGGATGTGAAGAAGTCAGTCAGTCACTGATTCTCCAGAGCATTTCCTTTGGTATTACTGAGAGGCACAGAGTGGGCCTGTTCAGACCACAGATCCAGAAATGAATTCAGAGCACCAGCACAGTAGGGACAGTGAATCCAGAGGAGAACCAAAAGAATGGGGAATAGACTGAAAAAATCTTATTTCCTTAAAATGAATGGAGGAACAGTTGGCTTGTTTACAGCTAAGAGAAGAAAAGATCTAGGAAGGCTCTTAAAATAGAGCTCTGGTATCAGCACAGAAAAGTTGTTGTTTTGGGAGTAAAAGACCTGGAAAGAAACCCATGTCTGTTATTTTGTTTGTCCATCAAGAGACAGTGTCTATTATCTCTGCAAGATCTTGATCAAGTCAATTAAATGGTATTTCATGTTTAGAGTTTAACTGAGATTTTAAAAATATTTTATTATTTGTTGTAGTGATGTGATAGGACTCCAACATGGAGTCACTTGGACTAAATGGTCCTCCTGTCCATAAATATATAAGCAATAACAGCCTGAACTCATCTCAACTTATGCTGACCCTGTATCAAATATATAAATAAATGATTGTAGCTGCTGTGGACTCCAATTGTAGTGACTACAATGCCAACAGGTGCATCTTGATAGCACAGTGGACAAGGCACTGTTTGGATCAGAAAGATTCATTTCCCTGAGTTCAAATCTGGCCTCAGATACTGTAAATCTGAAGAAGTCATTTAATCCCATTTGTCTCAGTTTTCTCATCTATAAAATAAGCTAGAGAAGGAAATAGCAGACCACTCCAGTATCTTTGCCATGAGAACATTGGTGAGGTCACAAAGAATCAGGCAGGACTGAGCAACAACAATAGAAAAGATAATTTAAGATTAGAAAGTTTAATTGATTTCCCTGGAAGTCATATAGTTAACAGAAGTAGAACTCAAACTTGCGTGTCTAGATTCTATGGACAGGGTTCTTTGGGAGGAAGTAGATATAGGAAATACAGTAGGTAAAGTTGTAGGACCTGGATTCAACAAGACCTGAGTTTTAGTCTGATCTTAAGACACCTAAGCAAGACATTTACTCTCTCTCTGCCTCAGTTTCCTCATCTGAAAAATGAGAATAATTATAATACTTACTTTTGAGGGTTACAAAGATAAAATAAGATATTTGTAAAGTATTTGAAAGGTCATATAAGTGCTACATTTTATTATTTGTCATCATCATCATCATGCCTCTAGAGGTCATCATGAGGAGAACTAGGAGAAAATTAAAGAGAGTATGATTAAAGTTCCATATAAGGAAAAAATCCCTAATAATAAAAGATTTCTAAAAGTGAAATGATTATCTTGACAAGGAATAAATTCCCCATCACTAAAGATGTTCAAATAAAGACTAGATAACCATTTGTTTGGAATATTGGAGAAGGCAATCATTTCTTAGGTGAGAGCTGTATTACATAACATAGCATGGCATGAGAGAAAACCAAAAAAAACCAAAAACTTTTCATGTGAATTCTGAGGACCTGTACTTGAATCTATAGGAGCTCTGCTCTTTACCTATGTGACTTAGAATAAATCACTTTTCTATCAGAACTTCTATTTCTTGATCTGTGAAATGAAAGAATTAGAGCACTGGGTTCGCCACAAGAGAACTGGATTCAAATCCTACCTCTTCTACTTACTACTTATGTGACCCTGGGTAAGTAATTAAATTTTTCTGTGCCTCAGTTTCCTCACATGTAAAACCTAATTGGTCTAGCTGACCCTACATAGAGGTCCTTTGCAGACCTAAGTATATTATCTAAGCTCCTAAAACATGATAATCTTTATTAACTCTTCTTGTTCTCTGATGCTAGGCTGGAATATATGTAATTTTCTTTATAAATTAGCATTAAAGGTTATGTCTCTTTTGTAAGTAATGAAATCTTGATAAAGTTTAAATTTATGTTTTATCAAATCTGGAATAGGTAGATTGATAAGCAGCCAAGTATGATACAGAAAGTGTAAGCTGTGGCTTTCAGCCTCTTCTTAGACACAGCATCCTGGGTCAGATTAAAGAACACTTTTCTCAAGCATTCTTCATGTGTCAGAAAATATCCAGGGGAGAAGAGGAATAAGGTCCAGATATTGCTTCACAGTTGTTCAATTGCTGGAAATTGCTTTGTCCCTAGGTTTCACTTTCTGGCGGGAGAGCCCAGAGGAGAAGTCCTTGATAATGCTTTCACAGGAGGAAAATGTACCACAGTCAAAAGCAGCAGAACCAGTAACCCTTACCGTATACCAGCCAATATAGAAAATGTCAACTTTGAGGTACAATTGCATTGAGATCACTCATGTCACAGGTACCCTCAGTGCCAAACTCTTAAGAGTCCAGTCCATTTTGCAGTATAGTCCAGGAAATGGTATTTGGTGTCAGTCAGGATGTATTTTTGGAAATATTGGGGACATTCTCTGGACCAAGCTGTGGGCACAACTTTACACAGGGAAACACATTTACACATTTCTGTTACAGGGCTGATTCTGTATGGATATCAACTCAGCATTGAAACAAGCCCAATGCTGCAAGTCAGTTGCTCAGAGCTTAAGGCAAATCAAAAAGTTTAATGAAAGCCAAGTGGCAAACTTTTCCTTTCTAATATTTTGTTTGCTTGTTTGTTTATAAGAATCTGATTTTATAGTAAAAATAAGGGATTTGCTGCTGACAATGTTGGTTTTCCCAACTTGATGAGCTAGCACAGTGAGATCCAAATGCTTTTTGATTATGTATCTATTAGTTAAAAATTTTGTCAGGAATAGGTACATATTACTTATTTGTGTCATATGCATGTACAACTATATCAATAATGATATATCACAATACATACAGAAATAGGTATTCAAAAGAATGAGATTAAAAACAAAATGGTATTTGATTCTGGAGGTAATAGAGAGTCACTGCAGTCTATTGAATAGGAGGGGGTTGATTTAGGCAGATCTGAGCATTGGTAAAAATCATGTTGGTGTACCTCATTTTCTTCATCTGGAAAATGATGAGGTTGAGCTCAATGGTCTCTGAGATCACTTCCTACTTTAAAGTGATGATACCAAGAGAGAAAGAAAAGACTATGTACAAAGCAGTGTTAACTCATTTTGCTATTAATTCAGTTAGTCAACTAGTTCAGCTCATGTAGATTCAGTAGTTGTAAAGGAGCCAAAGCTCACTGGGGTGCAACTAGTTCCTCCCAACCTTGAGAGAGCATATAAAATGGAAGACAATTTGATTATCTCTTTTTGAATAATGTTACTACTGTGGTTTGTCAAGAAAATTTAAATCAGTACCACAAATATTATTACTTACTATATGTAGAACATGGGATTAAGTACCAGACAAAGCAAAGCTTATATAAGAAAAGGCATGGACTTCATACCCTATAGAGCTTTGAGTATGTTAGAATTTTTGGGGGGTCACTGCACAAGTTAATGTGAAATAATAGAAGATGATTGCTTATGTCCAAACACTATTTTTCTCTAAAAAGAAGAGAAGCAAACAGGAGTTGAGTTATTTTGTCTTCTCATTGTCATATACTGGCTTTGCTTTATCTTCCCTGAACAGAAGTTTCATCTCTGATCTTTTTCTCAAAATAATTTTTTAAAAAGCTTTAGTTGTCCTTCCTCATAATTAAAATAATTCAGTATTGTAATGCATTCTGGACTTTAGAAATCCTCACACTTTTCCTATAAGACCATGCTTCTCTTTCCTTACCTGATTTTGCCTTTCCATATTTTATTCTTCTCTTTCTTTCTCCAATATGCACTGGTTGATGAGTTCCTGATATAGCCACATCAATTTCTTTAGATAATTCTTTCCTGCTTTCTTTATTGTCAAAATTGCTTGACTTCATGTTTTCTGAATTTCTTTTTTTTTTTTTGAGAAATCCCTTTTTAGGCTAATTTTTCCTGTGGAGTGTTAAGCCTATCATCTTTCTACCTATTTTTTCTACAAATGCATTTAAATCTGTTTTTTCAAATCTATAATCAGTGTTATTTTTTTCCTTCTCCAACACAGATTCCAAGATGGTCATCATTTCTCCTTGAGTTCCCATCATTTCTACCTCAACAACCCATTCTTCCTCACTTGTTAGAATCAGAATCACTTATCAGAATCTATTCTAGATCTTACTCATGATCATTCTCCCCAACTTTTGACATGCAAAATTATCATTATGGCAAGTCAAGAATTTATTAAGTGCTCTAGTTTTGGCAGAGAGACAGGTCCAAATACCATGGAAAATGGACATATCTTAGACTCTTCATATAATTCTTTTATCTAGCTAAGTGGCATGAGATTCCCATTTAAATGTTTTTACTGAATTTCTTGCTCTGGTTCCTATATTTCTTCATGAGTATATCTTAAAATAAAAGGTGACTACATCACCTCTGTTATCTCTTCTGCTCCTCTCAAATAATGCACAATTTTCTCAGTCATATTCCCATTATGTATTAGTGACATTTACAAGGCGAAATTTGTTTTATTATGTTAGGATCCACATACAATTCTCTCTATTCAATTATCCATACATTTTACATCTGTTATTATACTTCTGAGGTCAAAGATTTTATTGCGAGATCTCTTTTTGCATAAGATCTTCTGAGAATTGTCTTCTCCTTGTTTATTCTTCTTTAGATGTTATATTGCTGTATCTATCTTCTCCCTTCTTTTCTCCCTTCTTTTCCAATTTAGAATTATCTCAAATTATCAAGATTGCAAGAAAATATATTTATATTTAAACCTGCCTGCATCTATAACTATAAATATATTTGCATCTATAACTACATCTTTATGTCTATATAAATATATAATCTATATCTATATTGATAGCTACATCATCTGTATCTCTATCTCTATCTCCTATATCTATAGCTTATCATCATACTTTGAGTATTAACAGAAAATTTGCTTGCATGTCCAGCAACAGGAAAAGAAAGAAAAAAAGAAGTAGGGAGTTTGCTAAATCATATAACTTGTTGTGGCCTCAGTTTCCCCAACTATAAAAAAGGAGATCAGACTTATGTAATCTCTTAGATACATTTCAGATTTATAAGTACCAAATAATTCAATTAATATTTATAAAGGACTTACTTATGTTATACTAAGTCCTGGGGATATAGATAAGGGAAATTAAAAAAAAAAAAAAAAAAAAAAAGACAGTTCTTGCCCTGAAAAAGTTACCTGAAAAGTTCTGAAAGCCCAGAGTCCTCCATATAGGAAGACTTTCAGAGAAGTTTAGGGCTCCATCCTCTGTCCCCACAAACAGAGGGGAGAGACCAAAAAGGAACTGAAAAAGTGCTGAGCATCAAAAGCTGAGAATCATGATGAGATTTCAGGTGATTAACTTCTCCTGGGTGGGACATGATGATTGCAAATAGACTTACCTACTATAAACTATTGTCTCTGGGTGAGACATGACAAAGAATGAGATACCTATCTCTCTAAGGGATCCCAGTGGGAGTACAAGTGGTCACCCAGAGTATAGTATTCAAACTAGTAAGATCTGCTTCTCTCATCTTGTAGGACCAGTCCAGGAGAACATAGTTTCCGGTATTTGGAGCATCAGGGAAGAACTTCCTACTTCTTTTTTTTCCCTTTCTTCTGCTGTTGCTGGAAATGCAAGCAAGTTTTCTATTAATACTCAAAGTATGATGATAGGCTACATTCTACAAACCACATTTAGATGGGGGAGGAAAGGAGGCAAATATCAAAGTGCAGTCCACATTCAGACCAAGATGATGTATTATTCCATGGATAATATGTGAAATTTTTTTCTTCAGGTAAACAATGAAGAAGATGATTTGCAAACTTATTTCTACAATAATTTGATTTCTCTGGGAAATGATAATGCTCAGGCTGGTTCATCTCATTCCCAAGGAAAGGGTTATTCAGGGATTCCATTGTTATGGTCAACATCAAGAAAGGAAAAAGTCAATCAACAATCTTCCTTCAAAAAAGCTATTCAAGCTTCTCACAAAAAGGTAGAAGAAAATGGCCTGTGACACTTTTTATTTTTCCTTTGTCAAAAAATTTTTAGATGACAAAAAAATTTTAGAATGACAATCAAGACTTTATAATCCAATCAAACTAAATTATTTCCATTATCCATTTTTATTGTACCTTCTGCCCTTTGCTCGTAATTTTCTCACATGCCTGGAAGAGTTTCACTCAAACTCCACTATTTTTGTCTTTTGAAATCTCTTTTTTTTTTCAGGGTCCAACTTAGATGCCATATCCTAGAAGTCTTCCCTGAAACAACCCCTCCTTAAACTTCTCATACCTTGTTATTTGGTTCTTTCCTCTGTATTCCCCCTTATTTCAAAAATTTGTGTAGGTCTGTAGCATATCCTAGAGATGTGGGATGGAGGGGATCTGCTTAAATCCCATTCATATTCTAGAGAAGATGTGATAATATGTTTTTTATTGTTCATAATGACTCAGAAACTCAGAGATTCATCTTTTTTGCATGAGCCAGCAGGAGAAAGTCTTGCGGAGACCAGGATTGCCCCTTTAATATATCTGTATAATTCTGTAATTTTAAAAATGACCAACAGCAAGCAATCAAAAGATCTCTCTGCCTGCTCTGACATGAAGGTTGTACCACTATGAACTTTATCCCTCTAGTGGATCGATTATTCTTTGAGAACAAGGCCTATGTAATAGATATTTTTGTATTTAAATTTTGTACATTTCAGGTACTAAATCAATTGTTCCTGAATTGAATAGAATTGAGTATGGTGAAATTTTGAGCAAGTTATTAAATGTCCCTGAGCCACAATTTCCTCAACTCTAAAAAGACAGAATTGTACTAAATAACCTTTGAGGTCTCTTCCAAACCTAGATCTTTAGTCTACTTATTTTTTATGAGAAAAAAAACTGTTTTATAACCAAATAAATGGAAAAGAACAGGAGCAATTTAGAAGCTTATCTAGACTGATTAGCTGTTGGAATAAAAATACAATTTCCTAGTGCCAACTTAGCATGGTACAAAAAGAGATCAGAAGAAAAATGAAAAGTTGGTTTAATTAACAATTAAACTTACTAAAACTAGTTAGCTTATTTGGCTGCAAATGAAAGTACATACATAAGATAGATAAATGATTGATAGATATGTATTTGAACAAGGTAATCCAGGTTAAGTGACTTGCCCAGAGTCACACAGCCAGTGTCAAATATCTGAGGCCATATTTGAACTAAGGTATTCCTGACCCCAGGGCCATTGCTTTCTGCACTGCACCATCTAGTTGCCTCAGAAAATATGTCTTTAAAGTCATTCCCAAACTATTAAGAAATGGGAAGGAACTAAAAGTTCTTCTTTCATAGGCAACTTTCAAACGTTCTGTCTACTCTGCCTGTGATGCAAACTTTTGGGGACAGTGATACATTAGGAAGTCATTACAAATATAAAATACCCTTTGGAAACATGAACTCTGCTTTTAGAATTAGAGGGTCTTGGTCTAAATCTGGACTCTTGTCATTTTCTGCCTATGTGGTTTCAAACAAGTCATGGACAAGACCTTCCAAGGCTTAAAGCTCTAGCAAGTGTTAGAGTAAATGTGACTGAGACATATGTGAGATTTACCTCCCTGGGCTCCAGTGTTCTCATCAGGAAAATGAGAAGGTTAGATAGTCTCTGACAATTCTTTCATCTCTAAGTCTTTATGTGTGGAGGGTAATAAGAGAAATAACAATTTTGTCCCCAGTTTTCTATGACTTGCTGGAGCGCTTTGGCTGTTCAATGCTTTTGACTTCTGGTTCCTTCTTGCATAAAGCTGAAAGAAGAGGAATGTTTGCCATGGATCCCTACCTGACATCATTGGCATAATCTCATCTGTGAAATATCCTGAGCACCATGAAATAAAGGTGTTCCTTCTATGGGAAACTGTTTTGAATTTTATTTACACAATAAATGCTATATAAAACAAAGTTTACTCAGATACCTTTAGCTTAGAAAGTCAACATGACTGGAAGAATAAAAAAGGTCCATGGAAGCTTTGACTATCTGCAGCCTCCATTAATGCCAATGTTTTTCTGCTTTTTCTTTAGGATTCCAGTTTTATTAGGGTTCATAAAGTAATTTCTGTACTCAACTTTACAATGAAACCCACAGAACTCCAACTCTCAGATGTCTTTTTGAAGGCACTTAACCACCTACCTCTTCAATACAATTATGCCTTATACAGTCGTTTATTTGATGACTTTGGGACTCATTATTTCACTTCTGGTTCCATGGGAGGTACCTATGATCTCCTCTATCAATATAGCCGGGAAGAACTGAAGAACTCAGGTAAGGTCCCTTCTACCCTGCCATCATTGCAAAATACCCAAAGGCAAAAACATCTAGAATAATAGAACTTAAGTCTGGGAAGGATCTAAGGTATTATATAACTCACCTTCCAAATTTTATGAGTGAGAAAACTGAGGTCTAGAAAAGGAATCAACCTATGATTACCTATAGCTTATTTCATATTCATAATATAATTGATTTCCTTTGTAATTATGTGCCTTGATCAAAACAGGGGGAAATAGCATAGATCTGAGAGTCAGGAAACATGGCTTAAATTCTTGACTCTACTTCCAATTCATCATGTGACACTGAAAAATCATATGACTTCTCAAGCCAAAAGTTTTCTCTTTTATAAAATTAAGGGTTATACTAGAAGGTCCCTAAAGTCCATTCCAGTTCTAGTATCAGTGTGGAGCAAAAGGTAAGACAGTCACAATGGGATCAATGTGGTGCAAAGGTCTGGGCCTTTAACATATACCTTGGAAATATATTATTCTCATGGGGCTATCTGGATCATAGTCAGCTTGGCAGAAGTTTCCAGTACCTGTAAAAGTACCAAGTGGGTCTGAAAGCACTCATCTTAGTTCTTGTCTCTCCACTGGTGGGGACTAGAAAAGCTTCTCTGAAGGGACCATTCTCAGGATTTGCTCTGCTTGTGTCCTACTTCCCAGGCTTAACAGAAGAAGAATCCCAACACTGTGTACGCATTGAGACCGTTAAACGTAGACTCTTCTTCAAGAAAAAGAAAGTAGAGAACAGGTGTACAACAAACAAGATGTTAGAACGCTATGAAGGTAATGGCAGACTCTTGCAAAGACCCATTTGTATGCAGAGTCACTTCTCCTATTACCTTTCTTTCTTCTGGGCTGAAAATTCCCAATTCCTTCAGCTTATCCTCAAATCACATAATCTTGAGGAACTAAGCATCCTGTTTGTCTTCCTCTGAACACAAACTATCAACATGGCTCTATGAAATATGGCATTCAGAACTTACCAACATCCTTACTCCACAAATGGTCTGATCCATCCAGATACAATAGAAATAAAATATTTCTGCTTTTTTCTGGATATTATGAGTTGTGTTAATGTCAGTCTTCAGTTCTAGCCTGTTGGCATTTTACACACAGCAGGGCTTGTTTACACCATTCCAATCCTTAATCCCAAGCCTTGATTTAATTGCTATATGCTGTTTTATGTCTGGAGAATAAAAATCATAACTGAGACTTCTCAGAACTCCTAAGGACCAAATTAAAATTCACAGTCATGAATCATATTAGTTACTCCTTCTTTACCAAGTCACTATTGGTTGTCAAAAATTTAATTCTCAAAAATTGGACAAGAGAAGGTCTTGTTCTTTAAAGCAAAACAGATCATTGTTGGTCAAGACTTAAAAACTAAAAACAATAGATCAGGTGAATGGGATCTATTTCCACAATAATACCCTGAAATATAGGCAGACAGGTGGGTAGTTAACATTAAGTAAGTATTGCACTAGGTAATGGGTAGATATGTAAGTAGAGAGTTGTAGTATAACAGAAGAGCTTTATGTCAGTAGGGCCCAGTCAAGGCAGGGCAGCAGTTGCCAAGTAGAGAGAACTGAGAGTTCAGGTTCTGCCTTCTATATACTAAGTCATTGGGAGAAGTTTGATACTTCAGTCTCCAGCCTTCCAAACCAATGGTAAAAGAAGGGTGAAAAGATGGAGTCAATCAAGGCTTGTGGCACAGTGGTGAGTCTAGAAAGGATGAGCTTCTCCTGGGAGGGGCATCTTATTCCATGGAATTGAAATTAGGTAGAGCAGTAGATGCAATGTGGAGAAGGAAAATGAACCATCACTTCATCTCAAGGATGTTATTATCTGAGAGGCAAAAAGTACATATACAAGTACATACAGAATAAATATAAGAAAGATAAATAAATCAAAAGTAGTTAAGTATAAGATACCATGGGAGGGCAAAAACAGCAGATCCACCAAAATAGGACCTGAATTACTGGAAAATGGAGTTTTGGATGAGTTACAGTCATAGAAAATAAAGCAAAAGATGAAATACTGAAATCCTGGCACAGGCTTTCCTAGGCTGACATGATTGTAAGCCATCATAACCTATGGTTTTGTTAAGTTTAATTTCCCCTGCCTAGGGGATCTTAAAATCAATCATTAGAGAAAGAGTCACATAAACCTAGGACCCTGGATTTAGAACCAGAGGACTTTATAGCCTAATGCTCTCTCTGCCCCTCATTTTACATATGAATTGACCAAGGTTTCACAGGTGACAATATCAGCATTTGGATTCAGTTAGATATATATTTTAGTTAAATGGTTTCTTTTAACTTTCTTTTAAATTTAAGAAAATTTTCTTTCCCATCTTGCCTCAAACTTTGATGTCCCAACATTGTTATTGCTTATAATCATATGAGTAGTATTATTCTTCGAGATAGCAGCTTAAGAGACTACAAATTAGAAGGTAGAGGTTAGGATCACAGAGTAAACTCTTGGAAAACAAAGTATACTTCAGGGGCAGCTAGATGGTGCAGTGGATACAGCACCAGCCCTGAAGTCAAGAAAACTGGAATTCAAATCTGACCTCAGATACTCTATGTGACCCTAGGCAAGTCACTTTAACCCCAATTGCCTCCAAAACCCCAAAAAACTCCACTTCACTTTTCATCCATGATACATGACAATAAACTCAGGATATTCAAGTGGTAACCCAGAGCCCTGATCAATTTTCCCAGGATTCAAATAGGCAAAGTTGAAATAAATTTGAAGTTACAATCTCATTCAAACCCCTTCACAGGTTCATTTCTGCAGGGAGCTGAAAAATCCCTTTCTCTTGTACAAGGAGGAAGGAGTGAATATGCTGCAGCTTTGGCATGGGAGAAAAAAGGGGCCTCTCCAGAAGAGACTGTATTTACTGAGTGGCTGCAGTCCGTGAAGGAAAATCCTGCTGTTGTTAATTTTGAGGTAACATTTAAAGAATGATTAATGGTCAACATTATCAGTCATTCTCAAGCAAATAAAAGCAAACTTCCTGTCATTCATTTCCCATTCTCTTTCCCTTCCCCAGTCAATAAAAGAAATACATTTTTCCCTTTAGTGCAGCTGTACAATATGCCTTTTCACCTCAGACATGAAATTGAAATTATATCACTTTTGTTACTTAAACAAGTATTTTAGATAACACTATTTAGAATTCAGGACATGTCTCAAGTATATTTGAATATTCACCGAAGGAAACTTGTTGCATTAAAAAAGCTCAAACTTGTACAAATAGTACTTGTATTCACCCTGGACACACTGTAATACCTAATTTTTACATTTTTTTTAATTTGATGACTGGGGGAAAATGTATCCAGGGCCACTGGTTTCCAGCTTTTACTGTTCCTGCTTTCATTAATTAGAAGTGATCATTAGATCATCCAGTGGACCTGGAAAGGACCTCAGAGTCCATTTGTTCCAAACAACTCATTTTGCTTATATGACCCAGGTAAAATGAATGATTTTCCATTTCCTTCTCCAGTGGATTAAGGCAAACAAATATTAAGTTATTTGTCCAGGATCACATAACTAGTAGGTCTCTCAGAATGGATTTGAACTTAGGTCTTTCTGACTCTAGATCCAGGGCTCAATCTATTGAGTCACAGGACAAACAGATTAAATGACTTGGCAGGATCATGCAGCTTTTAAGTGTCTGAGATCATCTTCCTAACACCAGGCACAGTGCTCTATACACTGAGCCATCCAATTGCCTTTTATAGTAGATACTGTAAGAATTATTGGTGGGTTTTGAACACAGGTCCTCAAACCTATGCCATTTTGCCTCCACTACCCCAATCTACTTGGGTATTTTTGCACTTAGTGCACAGTGCCTGACATATAAGAAGAATTTAATAAATACTTCCTAACTATTGGCCAATTAAATACTGTAATTCATGAAAGAAGGTCATCTCTTCTAAGGTAGACAGAAGGCCTCATGTCCACTGAAATGCTCATAAATCATCTAGGAAATTAGAGACCTGGTGATGTTGATTTAAGCTGGCTAACTGATTTCAACTCCAGCACTCTATCGATTATGCTTAGCCACTTCTTTATAAATCATTTAAATTCCTTTCCAATATGGTTATCTCATAAACAGATCCACTTCTATAAATGGGATTTTTAAAAAAAAGGTGTTTTCTTTGAGTAGGAAATAGATAATTCGGTCCCCATGGAAGTTAGATCATATTTACATGGAGCATTAAGGAAAGACTCTTATGTTATGTGAGGGATAGAAACCAGAAAGCATTGATAGGTGGTGTTTTACACACTACAGAAAATAATCAATTCAAGACAAATCTGTCACAGCAAAAGTGAAGTTGCTCTATAGTAGTTCATTGATGTTCATCCAACTACTTTGTTTATTTTTTCTCTTTTGGTATTTTATTTCTCCTTATGGATATACCAGAAGCCAAAATATCAAGATCAGAAAAATTTCTCTCAGACTCAATTCCATCCCATACCAGAGTCTATGCTCAGATTTTTGAAGAGATTTAAAATCTCTTTGTAAAGGTTCCCTGTCTCCAGCCTCATTAGTTGCTTGATTCAAAGTCAGTCATCTTGCATTTGTTAGGTGCCTACCATTGCCAGGTACTATCAACCATATTGTTTTTTGTACAGATGCCTCTGAGAAATGCCTAAAACAGAGAGTTAATTTAGATCCTATTACTTCCCAATGGAATGATTCCTAAGACGGTGGAAGGGACATAAAATACCACATATTGGAGAAGGCAAAAACAGCAAGACACACAGAGAGACAGAGACAGACAGGTGACAGAGAGAAAGACCAGCAGAGAGAAATGGACAGAAACAGAAAGAAACAGAGGGACAAAGAGAAATTCCATTTTCTCACAAAGACAAGCAGATAAATCCTCCACTTTCACACAACTTCCCTCCATAATTACAAGACCTGAATGACATCTTATATCATTCCTTTTAAGTGAGAAATTTTTTTCAGCTTTTTTACTTTATTCCAACGGACTTCTATGTGATAGAACATCTATCACAAAAACAAAAGTGTTTTGGTTATTTCTGCCAAAGTGATTCTCCTAAAGAATCATCAGTCAATTGATCAAAGAAAATTAAGTAATTACTATATGACAGGTGCTATACTAATCCTGAGGATACAAAGAAGTACAAGATAGTCTCTGACCTCAAGGAGATTACTGAAACCCTGACACTCTTCCCCTCCCATGTTTATTTATCTATTTAGATTTTTTCATTCTTTTTTGGACTAGCTGAAAGAGAAAATTCTTTGCCTCATTTACTCCCTTGACTTAATCACTAAATGGATGCAGCTTTAGTCAAACTGAGACCTTAGCTTAAAAAGGCCAAGGTCTTCCATGGCATCCAAGGCCATCTCCAGTCATCTTGATCTATATCTTGCCACTGGACTTAGATGGCTATGGAGGGGAAAGTGAAGCAGGTGACTCAAGTCCAATTCACTTGCTTATCATGACATCACCTCCCTGAAGTCCTGGTCCTCTTCAATAACAAAGGACAAACAGTAACAACAACAACAAACCAATGAAGGAACACAACACACAAAAAGAAGCTAAAAAAGGAAAGAGGAAAGACTAAAGGAATGCAATGGGGTGGGAAAATAAGAGCAGATCTGATTATCATCCCATTACTCAATAACCTACTGGCTCCCTAATACATTTAGAATCAAATAAAAAGTCAATTGTTTGGCATTTAAAGCCCTTCATAGCTTGGCTTCTTCCTTCCTTTCTAATCTTATGTTCAGCTCCCCTCCATGCACTGCAATCCAACCGTTCTGACCTATTTGCTGTCCTTTCAATAGAGCATCCCAATCCCCAGGCTCTGTGCTTTTTCACTGGCCTGTTTTCCTTCCTCCCTTCCACTTCTTAGAGTTCCTAACTTCCTGAAGAGTCAACTCAAATAATCCTCAAACAAGTCTTTCCAATTCCTCCTAGATATCAGAGCTGTTCCCTGAAGGAACACCTTCCATTTATTCTGTATTTTGTATGGACCTATTTTTGTAACTAAGTTGTTTTTCCATTAGAATGTCACCTTTTTAGAAAAGGGACTTTTTTTAATATAACTTTTCTGTGTGAACCAAATACTTAGCTTAGAGTACCAGTATTGGACTTAATACTTAAGATATACTTATTCTTTGATTGAATGACTGTTTACTCTTCTTTTTCCTATTCTCTTAGCTGGCCTCTATCTTGGACTTGGTGAAAAACATTCCCTGTGCGGTAACAAAGCGGAAAAATCTCAAGATAGCTCTACGTGAATATGCTGAAAAATTTGACCCTTGCAAATGTGCTCCATGCCCTAACAATGGTCGACCCACACTCTCAGGAACTGAGTGCCTCTGTGTGTGTCAAAGTGGTACTTATGGGGAGAACTGTGAGATAAGAGCCCCAGATTACACGTCTAGTAGGTTTCAATGCATTGTTATGAAATCACCATATCCTCTCTAACATATTTGTTGACAGTCTATAAAAACAACCCCATCCTGTGTAAAATTCTTTTAAGGACCATCTTTGAAAATATCATAAATAGTAGAAAGACTGAGGTTCCAGGCAGAAGGTGGGAAGAGAGAAGGGCACAAGATTTTTATTAAGTGCCTACTTTGCACAATCACAGTGCTAAGCATTTAATAATGATTGTCTCACCTGATTCTCACAGCTCTGGGAAGTATGTGCTATTCTTATGTCTTTTTTTTTTTTTTTTGCTGAGGCAATTGGGGTTAAATGACTTGCCCAGGGTCACACAGCTAAGAAGTGTTAAGAATCTAGATTTGAACTCAGGTCCTCCTGACTTCAGGGCTGGTGCTCTATCCACTGTGCCCCTTGTTATGTCCAATTTACAGTAGAGAAAACTGAAGCAGACAGACAAAGCAAGCTTGTGTGACTTGCTCAAGATCATACAACTAGCAAGTTGTACTTGGTTGCCTAAGTAATAGAAAAAAAGGAAATTGACCTTGTAAAGGACACAATTCAAACTAAACAAATGTTTTTAAGTCATTAACAGCTAAAATTTTTCTGTCCTCTTATAATAACATGGATTTACAATTCTATCTTTTATTTTAATTTAAATTTAAGTTTAACAAACATTTGTTAAGCTCCTATTATGTGCAAGTCTGTGTATTAGCACTGGAGGACACATTTTGATAACAATATTTTAGCCTGACTTTTTTTGTTTGTTTGTTTCCAGTCCTTTTTTTTTTCTTTTTCATAAGACTGAACCCATTTACTGCTTTTTGTATTCTGAAGCAGTCAATGAAAAATCCTTTATAGAGGTTCTCCCCTTGCTTAGTAGAAGAAGCATTATATTAAGAAATAGCTAATCATAACTTTTTTCCTTAAATATCTGGAACTAAATTTTCTTTGAAGTATAACTTTGTAACTTCATGTTTACAACTAATAATTTAACAGTTTTACCCCCATTTTGCAACTTTTGCAAGAAGCCTTATTATATTTATCAACTTTTCCCCCTCCCTCTTGAGTAATTCTCAAAATAATTATTAACACCTGGACAGGGCAGTCTTCTCACCTTGAGATAATAGCTGCCTTCCAAGATATTAAATTTGTGCCATTTTTAGGCTAATTTTGAGAAACTCTGTGATTTCCCATTTTAGTAACAAACACCTGCATCTAGGGCTACAAAAGGTGTTACATGTATACCAAGGGTGCGCTATCCAAAAGATGAATTATCAATTCAGAAAGTCGTTCCACAATTTTAGTCGCATGCATCTTGGTGAATTAGCTATACAAAAAAATCTTTATGATCAGTTGGAAAGTGAGATTTTTACAGTCAGGATTCTTTTCTCCACATAAGCAAGTACTCAATGGTATGTCTCACTTGCTGAACATTTGCTTCCAGTTTTCTAATTGTCCTTACTATGGTACAAGAGTTCTATAATATTGATTGACATTCTCAAGGAATAAGAGTAAAAACCATACTTGTAGACATCAGTAGTAATTATTCTCCTGTGACCACTTACTGGAAAGTTAAAAGTCAATCAGTCTCTGTTCTTCTATCAGACAAACTATAATCAAGATCTAATTGATACCCACTTCCTACAGGTTCTAGAAAAGTATTCTTTATTCCCATTTATGGACAGCTTATCTGTGATTTCTAATTATAGAAATTATATTCATTTACCATTTTTCATGGCATGGTTAGTGTAGTATCTTTTCTAGGAGGAGTGTGATTTAAGCTCTTCTCATCAGCATGTTCAGTTGTATTACATTAGGCAGTGAACTCTTTAAGGGAAGGCCTTGTCTTTTGGGGTTTTTTGTATCCCCAATGCCTGGCACAAATTTGGTGCTTAATAAATGCAATTAACTGACTTGACTGAGTGGCTGACATGGGGACCATCTGTGTAATCTGCAAAGCACTAGCCATCCCCATCCTACTCCCTAATGAAATTTCTTTTTCAATGCTTAATTTTGCTGTTACTATTGTCTCTTATTTACAAATGAGCCACAATTATGGATTCTTCATTGAGAGATTTTTAGGAAGAGCTAATCAAATCCCTGGTGATGTTTATTCTTACCCCAGATGAAGTTGATGGTGGCTGGAGTTGCTGGTCCCCATGGAGTCCATGTGATGCCTCTTATAAAAGACGAAGGACCCGTGAATGTAACAATCCTGCACCCCAGAATGGGGGGAAACCTTGTGTAGGAGAACAAGAGCAAGAAGAAGACTGCACTTTTTCAATATTTGAAAACAGGTAAAGAATAGAAAAGAACTAAGGATTATTCCTTCCCTGATATGAATAATGACAGTACTCTTAAGGCATTTTGATAAGAGATGATCAGTAACTGACAGACTTTAAAAAGAAAGTCCTGGTGGACTTTGAAAAACAGTACTGGTGAAGCATTGGGTTTTTCTCTAATTTTCTTTAACATACACATACACTCACACGTGCCTTTTTTGTTTCCCCAGGGGAGATCTTTGCATAAATGATGATGAAGCCCTAAAAGAGGTGGATATTGATGAAGTTGATCCTGAGTCTGGATGTGTTAAACCTATTCCTCCTGAAAATGGATTCCTCAGGGTGAGCTGCCCTAGCCATGTAGTATGTTAATGACAGAGTCTTAGGCACAGAGAAAAATTAACAAACTTGCAATTTGGGACCACTTCTGAGAACAGGTTTGTATCTACTTCAATAAGTTCCTGCAGATTTTTTAAAAAGAACACAAAAATTGTAAAGTCCTATGCTCCCATCCCATGCCTGAATTTTCAGGTGATGTCCATCCCTACTTTTCTGTTTCCAAATGGGTAACAGACTGCCTCCACCTTCATCCCTAAACTCTTATACCCTCATACAAACTTCACTGGAAGATTAATCAACCTCTTTCCCTCTGGTCATGAAATGTGGTAGTGGTGTATGAATGTGAGGGAGAGCTAAACTCTAATTCATGTGAACTTGGATAATTTGGAAGTGCTATTGTTTCCTTGCTCACTTCTAAGTCTGGAGATGTTATCTAGGGCCAAAAGTATGACTAGTCAATGAAAACATTACATTGAGTCTCTAACTGTTAGCAGTCACCTCAGTCCAAGGAAAAAAAAATAATGCTATTCTTAAAATATGTTTTTAATTAAGTTACAATTTTCAATTGATTTCCTCAACATGTCTATGTAGTATAAACTCAGTAAAATGGCATACTCAGGATATGGCATAGTCTACCTAATAATAATGGTGAAATTGTTAGATTGAAACTGGATCATCGAACCTGCTAGACATATTTCTCTAATTTGGGGTAGAGTCAGGAGTATGCTGGACCTAGCTCAAACTGGCTCACAAAACTCAATTTAAAAATTTTAAGTTTTCATTGTGAGCATTTATATCTCCGAAATCAACAAACTAGGGTTTGAATTATTACCTTGTTGATTATCTAAACTTACAAAAGTGATGAATAATACATTAATAATGATGATTAAATTTAAAAGTTTGTCAAGCTTACATTTTCTCCTCTCCCTGCTTAACCCATTGTTAAAATTTACCAGCACATCATGGAATAGAATAATGAATTGCAAATGATTATAGAAGATTGTGTTATCCAGATAATTTGTCCTTTCTTTAGTTCAGACAATCCATTAATAAGTCCTGAATGAAACAGATACAGTCTAGACTAACAAAGAATTATCTGGAGGGGAATGGACAAGAAAAATTTCAATTCTTTAATTTCAGATCTTTTTAATATTTAAAAACAAGGGGAAGGATGGGGAGGAATTAGAACTTTCTCCTCTCTGACCTGGGGAATGGAGGTACCTTTCTGTATCTTGTTTATATATGATGAGTACTTGACTTTGTGAGAGAAGGCCTATACTTGTTTTTTTCTAAACAACTTTTCTATCACAAATTATTTCTAGAACCATTGCAGAAGTTTCTAGGTGGGTTAAGGACAGAAAGAAGTGAGCACTGGTCTTTGTCACTAATATCCATTCTAGAAGAATATATTTTAAAAAATAAGTTACTTCACAGTCTAATATGGACCCACAAAGATTGTTCTTTGCCCTAGATTTTCCCAGAATTAGACAAAAGTATTTTAAACCCTACAATTAAGAAGAAATGGAATGTACAAAATATATTTATCTGATGGCTATTTTATAAAGTTCCCAAAGGTTACCTATTTTTATACTCAGAAGCAGACTCAACCTTTGTTCTTTTGGATCTCTATAATTTATTTTAAAGACCATGGTATGTCTACTAGATTCTCTTTATAGAGTATATGTCCTTTGCAATGAATGGTGTTTTACAAAAGTAATAAATACTGACCTACTCAGATGAGCTTTTCCTGGTACTTTAGAGATGATATCCCTTGTAGGTGGAAATAATGCTGAATCCCAGTCATGTTGTATCATGGTAAAACCTTTGTCCAGAAATCAATATATGTCAAGTCCTCTATGTGGAGGCAAGGACAGAGATGACAGATTTGGTTTCCTTGTGCAACTGATCTGGCAGAGTAGTTTAAATATTAATTATTAAATTTAATAGATTTTAAGATTCCCTCAGGACAGGAAATTTGTCTTGTTTCATCTTTGAATAGTGAATAACCAATACAGCTCATTAAACTCTCTTGAGCATTTAATAAATAAATACTTGTTGAGTTCAATCAAAACACAGATCCAGAGGATCTGCTTCCATAAGTGAAGTGGTGAACATTTGGTGAATATGGTGAAATATGTAATGCAATTGTTAACTATTTGGGTTCCATAAATAGTTGGGATGCTGGAGTCATTCTACTGTCAGTTACTCAGCATTCCTAACCCAGCTGCCACACTCCCGAGTTCTTATTGAGGAGTATATGCCATTTAATCATTGATTCAGTCCCTAATTACTTCACCATGCCTCTCAAGGACCTCATTTTTTACAAGGTAAGCTCTGGGGTAGCAGAGCTTTGATCTGGGCAGTTAAAGAGATTGTAAGTGGAAATAAAGAGTGGTAGATTATCAGATCTTTTCTTATTTTTCTCTGAGCAAGAGGTAAAAAAATTTGGAGGGACAGCATAGTTACAAGAAGGGTTACAGAGGCAGATAGCAAGATGACATTTGGAGTCAGGTGCTTGTATGCTTGTAGATGGCTGGATAGGATAAAGAACAATTTAGGACAATGGGACCTTCTAGGTAAAAGGGACAGAAGTGAAGATTAAATCACTCATTCTCTAATCTGGGAAGCTCTAGCCCTCATCTGACTGAAAGGTGAGTAGAATAATTCCTCCTGAGATAAGGTAGTAAAGTGTCTGGAGGTCTGGATTAAAAGGTACAGAGAAACAGATAACGACAGGGCAGGTGGCAAGATACCCTCTCTGGTGAAGCCCTGATTTTTCGGAAAGAATATCACCTCTAGTTCCATGAATAAGTCAACTTTCAATCAGTCTAGAAGCTTTCAAAGCCAAGGAAATGCTTGAGACATATTATTGGCAGCAGTGTTATGTTGGTATCATAAAATCTGAGTTGTATTCCTGTGATTTATCTGGTTTGTAGAATGAGAAGAGATTGTATTCTGTTGGAGAAGAAGTTGAAGTTGCTTGTGTGACGGGTTTCAATATTGTTGGGTACCCATACCTCAGGTGCTTACCTGACCAGTCATGGAGGCAAGAAGATGTGGAATGCCAAAGTAAGGATATGTGGATAAATGTTAGAATAACCTATAATCTCCAGGCTTGAAGGGAACCAAGAAAGCATCTAGTTAAACCACAAAATTTTAGAGATGACCATAAAGATGAACTGATGTCAGATTAGAGTAACAAAATAAGTAATAAAAAAATTAAAATTAACAAAAAGAAACTGATTCAGTAGTAGTCAGATGAATGAATCCTATTGTTTTGGATATCTAAAACAAGTTAATGAATTTTTGTTTCATTAGCTAGTCATTTTTAAAAATAAAATTTTGTAACTTTGTGTTTTTATCATCTAACTTTCCCAATGTATGTCAACCTACACCCCTCCCAAAGAACCATTTCTTATAACAAAGAATAAAAGAGGCAAAAAAAAGAGCAAAACATACAAACATGTAAAATAGCCATTTTTAAAATGACCCTAATTTATCCTAATAAATTTTGGTACATAAAATTTTTTGTCCCTAGAAGCAAACATTTTTTCCAAAGTATTTATTATAATATTAATCTCTTTTCCAAAGGATTTAAGGGTAATTGCTCTTTGGCTCACATATCAGTGTAAAAAAAAAAAAAAAAAAAAAAAAAAAAAAATGATGACAAAAATACCCTAAACTTTTTTGTCTTCTTCCATTGATACATTATCTAAAAATTCCTACCAACTCTCCACAACTTGAAAGCTGCTTCTGACATGTCTCCTCATAAGCTATTTGTTTTCTTTCTTAGTTTTAATGCTTGTTGGTCATTTGGCTATTTGATAGCCATCCTAGTAATTATTCCCCTTAGGCAAAGAGAGGAAACAAAACTGAATAAAGCAATGTATAACTTATTAGAAGTTCTTTTAAAATATCTATTAGAAAGAAAATGGAAATTAATGAAATTAATTTGAAATTATTTGTTATATGTCACCTATGGTGTTCTCTATTACCCACTTGCTTAGATAATTGAAAAGTGTGCTCTTAGGGATGTAGTAAATCTAAGTCACATCTCTATCCATGAATGGCATTATCCTCATTGCACTACAGCATTGTGGCAAACCTGGTTAAATGCTTTGGCATAAAGGAATGAGTTCCTACTTTGGAGTTAGGAGATCTGGATTTTAATTTAATCTGATATTCAATCTCTATATGATTTTAGACAAGTCTACTTATCCATCTCCCCAGGCCTCAGTTTCCTCATCTGGAAAATGGCAATAATAATGTTTTTCTCACAAGGTTGTTATGATAAATGAATGAGATAATGTTAACAACAGAAAGTCCTAAGTAGCTTAGAGGATGATACCTGTAAAGGATTATGGCTATAATCTAGTCTCCCACATAATTTTACAGATAGGGAAACTGAAGCTCAGAGGGACTGAATAATTTGCTCAAGGTCACACAAGTAGTAAGCCATAAAGCCAGAATTTGAACACATATCCTTTGACTCCAAATTCTGTGCCCTAAGTTTATCTCTTTTGCTTTATAGATTATGTAGTCCCATACAAGTGAAAACCATTAAATTCTAAGTCATCCATTAAGATACAATGTAACTGAGCTGATAAAAAATTCATCCTAATTCCCTTAAATCACCCAAAATCTGTTTATAATTATTAATAAATGATTTTTCATGTAACATGTTCATTTTGCTGTTTCTCACTATAGGGGTAGGATGTCTAAAGCCTTTAGTACAGGAAGGATTTTCAATCACACCATTTCAAAGTGTATATGACATTGGCGACACTATCAAGCTTACTTGCCCCCATGGCTTTGTCATTACTGGGCCACCAAATTACAAATGTGGGAAAAACTCCTGGGAGCCAGCTGTTCCAAGTTCACTCACTTGTAAACAAGGTTAGTGCCCTAGTAATGAGTCAAATCAATGACATAGCATTGACAGTGTATGTTTTCCTTAAATGTGCTTCTGTGTAACATGCATGATTGGGGCATATTGCAGAATGGCAATGTATATTTTAGCCTGTTGTTAACAATGATGTAAACCGGGTGTGTGCATATGTATACTTTATATTCATATACATAAAGTATGTGGGTATATATAAATGTGTACACATTTAAAGTGTGTGTATTTTATATGTGTATATATATGCATATAGACATATATAGGTGTACATAAATTATATTTGGAGGAGCTAAATAGCTTAGTGAATAGAGTACTGAACCTGGAATCAAGAAAATCTGAGTTCAAATCTGGACTCAGATAATTACTAACTGTATGACACTGGCAAATCATTTAATCTGTTTGCCATTGGGGAAGAAAATGGAATATCACTCCAGTATCTTTGCCAAGAAAAACCCATGATCAACATGGTTCATGGGGTCACTGAGCCAAGACATGAATGAACAACTAAAGAATAACAAAATCTGGGAAAGAACTCATTGGTTGAATGGGT
The DNA here is from genome assembly GCA_023553655.1 of Myrmecobius fasciatus. NCBI lineage: Eukaryota > Metazoa > Chordata > Mammalia > Dasyuromorphia > Myrmecobiidae > Myrmecobius > Myrmecobius fasciatus. The sequence continues at coordinate 136,567 of JAJPUD010004221.1, read as the reverse complement.
AGTTTAAAATCTTGGTCATGGAGGATGGCTTTTTGACTTTTTTTTTTCCTTTGAATCATAGGATCTAACCAGAAGGTATCATAGAAAGCTCAGGATCATAAATTTAAAGTTGAAATAGGCTACCTATCCAAACTCTTAGTTTCTAGATAGCAAAACTAAAGCACTTCTGGGTTTAATCAGTTTGCCCGAATTCCTACAGGAATTAAGTAGCAGAGAAAAGATTCAGACCCAGGCTACTTAACTCAACTAAATTGCCATTGGATATTGAAATATGACTTCAATCACTAGGGCCAGACTTGCATATGAAAGAATCTTCAGATTTAATACATAAACAGGTATAAAATTTACCTTGAAATTTCATCATCATCTTCATCATCATGCCATCATATCCAGAACTCAAAGGATAACTTCCAAATATAAATTGTATATAGTCCTTTTACCAGGTTCCCAGTGACTCCATCCAACCTCACCAATAGGCATCACTCATAGAAGAGATAAAAAATAAACAAACAAGAAGGGAAAGAATCAAATGTACAAATGTACAAGCAATATTTATGGTGGCTCTCTTCTGGGCCAAAGAATTGGAAATTGAGGGAATGTCTAATAGTGGTGAATAGCTGAATAGGTTGTGGTATGTAATTATGATGGAATACTTTTGTGCTGTAAGAAATAATAAGCAGGATATTCTCAGAAAAACCTGAAAAGACTTTTTTTGACCTGATTCAGAGAGAAATATATTGTGTATAAAGTAACAGTAATATTGTAAGATGATCAGCTGTTAATAACATAACTGCTCTCAGGAATACAATAATCCAAGACAATGCTGAAGGACTTAAGATGAAAAATTTTATTCATACCCAGAGAAAGAACTAATGGAGTCTGAATGTAGGTTGAAGCATAGTTTTTTTTTAAACTTATATGAATTGACGGAAAGTGAAATGAGAAGAACAAAATTATTGTGTATAGTAATAACAATCTTGTGATATTTATCAACTATGAAAGATTTAGCTACTCTGATCAATACAATTATCCAAGAACATTCCAAAGGATTCATGATGATGAAAAAATTCTATGCACCTCCAGAAAGTGAACTGATAAACTCAGAGTGCAAAATGAAATATAATTTTCCTACTTTTATCATTTTGGGCCACTTTTGTAATATGGAAATGTTTTGCATGACAGATATGATATGTCATTAACATGTATAATGATATCATTTTGCTTGTCTTCTCAGTGGGTGGAGGAGAAATAGGAAGGTGGGAAAGAATTTGGAATTCAAAATTTAAAAATAGAAGAATGTTAAAAAGTAAATAATGAACGTAAAAGAGGAGAGGCAAGCAGTGTTTTGAAGTCGATTGATTACTGCATAGATCAAAGTCTTGATGTCTTTCTATTCCAGATGTTCTAACTTACATGAGCAATTGTGGACCAGGACGTAAGTTGGTGGAATCTCAATGTGTTTGCATGTCTTCAGAAGAGGACTGTAGGTAAGGTGTTACGTGGACCATTTTGAAATTTGACAAGACCATTTAATGTTATACTGATAGTCATCTGTAAATTTGAAATCACAAGTATAAAGGATATTATCTAAAACTTCTTTTCAAAGTTGAACAACTGTAATAATATATTTGTTTTTAGAGTTTATGAACTCCCATTAGTCTAAATTCCTTTCCTCCATGAGTTATTTTAATTATACTTCCTTATTTTGCATAAAGCAACACCTACAACTTGAATACTATGACATCAGAGAGCATGGTGTAGTAGAAACTGGACTCAGTCGGGAGAGAATTGAATTCAAATCGCACTTCTTATATATCCCAGCTGAATGATTATGAGCAAGTCATTAAGACCATAAGCCAGAAGCTGTTCTCTGCTACTCTTTATTGCTACTCTTTATATTCACTCTAACTACACTTCATCCTCCCTAAAAGAAGGGTTCTATAAGTTTTTGTATATCACAATCTCAGGCAATGTTTAACACTTTTAAGCTTTCTGACTCTAGCTACCTGGTTTCGTTTAGCTAGCTAGAGAAATGCTTAAACATTTAGGTCTATCTTTTGGTATCCTTTTCTCCTACTATCTTTGGGAGTTCTCTCATTCTAAACTCTTATCAAAGGAATGATAGGAAATTTCTTTTAACTCCTTTTATACATCCTGGTCACAAATCTAAAACTTCAACTTCTTTCAGGGACTCCACTTAGCAAAACTGTAAAGATCAATGGAGATAGCATAAGAGAATTCCTTTCAATATCATTCAAGCCTCTAATTGCTAGGAAAATTAAACCAGGACCAAGAATTAAAAGAGTTATATTGGGCCTAGTGGAGCTAGTGACCTTTGTACTATTTCTCATCAATAACCAAATTTACTATACTCTACATGAACTCTGATAAAAACAGCATTTGCTTTTCAAGGTTGTTGTAAGGATTAAATGAAATAAATTATTTGTATGCTTGTTCATATACATTAATCACATATATTGGGAAATGGCTCTAATTCTTATTCATTTGTATCAAGTCTTTGGATATCAAAATTTTATCAGAAATTTTTTATTGTTAATTTTTTTCTAATCAACAACTTTGCTTCTTATTCTAGCTAAACTGGTTTTGTTTATGTAAGTTTACATTTTTTTGTAAATTATGTTGTTTATTTTATCATTTCCCCCCTCTCCTTTCTTAATTTCTCCTAGACACAATTGTAAAAGTACTTCCTTCTATTTGTTTCTATTTTTTAATGTGCCTTTCCCCATTTAGATTGTGTGTCATTTGGAGCTTAATGTGATGTGTGTGATCTAAGCTTATTTTCTGCAAAATTGTCTTGTGATTTTCTCAGTTCTCTCCAAGAGGAAAATCTTACCTGAGTAATTTGTGATTTTGATTTTTATCAAACACTAGACTTTTTGATTGCTTTGGGGTCTTGCTTGTCTAGTCTCTTCCACTGGTCATATTTTGTATTTTTAACCAATACCAAAGATGTCTGATGATTACTGTTTTATAATATACTTCGAGACTTGGTCATAATAAGCTCCATTTTCCCCTATTTTTTCATACTATTTTCTTTAAAATTCCTGATCTTTCATCTCCTCAGTTGAATTTTGGTATTACTTTGCCTAATTCTATATATTAAAACTTTGTTGGTTTCATTGGTAGTGTGTTAAATATAAATTTAGATACACTCATTATTTTTATTTTATTATATTGATGTGATCCAACCATGAGCAATGACTATCTAATCACTTAAGAAATAAAGTCTCTAATATCCACTTAGAAAGTCCATATATAGACACAGGAAAAATAAAATAACCAGTTTACAATCTATAATCAAATGTCAAATGAATAGTATAGTCAAAAATTATTATGAGGAGGTAATCATTTTAGATTAGACTGACCAGTGAAAGTTTCATGGAGGAGGTTGATTTGATCTGGCTTTAACATTAGCATCATTTCTGTAAGATACATATATTGTAGTCCAGAATGGATAGGAGATATAGATATATAGATATATGCAGAGAGAGAGAGAAGATCACAGTCAATAAATCTGTCAATTGACATCAAATTATAGATAGTGTGGTCTGAATGCTGGGCTAAGGAATTCAGACTTTATTTTTTAGACTGTAGGAAGCCATTGATAGCTTGAAAGCACAGAACCACAGTGATGAAGAAAGCCATATACACCCAGGGAGAGGCCTGTGGGATCTGAGGGTGGACCACAACATAGCATTTTCATGCTCTCTATTGATGTTTGCTTGCATTTGTTTTCCTTCTCAGGTTTTGGGTTTGTTTTTTTGTTGTTTTTTTTTTTTGGTAGATCCGATTTTTTTTATACAGCAAGATAACTGTATAAATATGTATACATATATTTGATTTGTCATATATTTTAACATAATTAACATGTATTAGACTACCTGCCATCTAGAGAAGGGGGTGGGGGAAGGAGGGAAAAATTTGGAACAGAAGGCTTTGCAAGGGTCAATGTTGAAAAATTACCTATGCATATGTTTTGCAAATAAAAAGCTTTAATAAAAAAAGCATAGAACCATCTTGATAAAAATACTGTTTTAGAAAAATTAATTTGGCAACAGTTTGTAGAATAGATTGGAGTAGAGAAGATAGCAGCAGAAGGACCAATTAAAACTTGGTATCATTCAGCTGAGAGACTTCTTTGTCTATTTTTTTTCTCTTCTTTTCTTCAGATAAACATGTTATTTTTTTCCTCTTTGCAGTCATAACTCAGAAGATCTCTGTGTATTCAATTCAGACTCCAATCATTACTTTACCAAACCCAGCTGTAATTTTTTGGCAGAGAAATGTGCAAATACTCAGAAACTACATTTCTTATCTGTTGGCTCCTGCCAGGATGGACCTCAATTGAAACAAGCCATTGAAAGGATAAAACTTTCATTCAATAGCACAAAGAAAGAACCCTGTGGCTATGACACATGTTATGATTGGGAAAGTTGTTCAGGTGAGATTGTATTGATTAAATGGTTTTGTTACCTGGATATTGGTACTCTTGTTACTAATATTTATCTATGCATTCTCTACTATTATTATTCGTACTCACCCATTTAATCTACTTAAAGAAGAACTTCCTAGTGAAGTATCTCTGTCTTTAAGTGAACTAGAAAATATCCATACTGTTGTCTAGAATACAGAGAGATGGGTTACATAGTGTCAGCAAAAAAACATATATAGCATATATATTTAAATATTTCCCAACTACATGTAAAAAAATTTAGTATTTTTTTAAAATCCTGCATGCCAAATTTTCTCTCCCTCTTAAGAAGGCAAGCAATATATAGATTATATATATGAAGTGATGTAAAATATATTCATATGCAATATTTTCAAATGAATCGATAAAACTTAGATTCAAAAATGTTTTTAAAAGTTTTCACTGGTGACCAAAGTCAGGTTCCGAGTCTTGAGTTACCTCTCATTTCTTCCTTTTGCATTTTGTGGCCTGTTTTTTTCCTCCAAGCAAATATTTTTCATCTCAACTTAAAGATACAGAAGGGAATAGGCAGATGCCAAAATACAAATAATGTCTGACAAATCTAGAGCATACCATCTAGCTTCAACTCTCTTATCCCTGGGGTGGAACTGAAGGTCAAAGAGTAGACACAGATAGATATCATCAACGGGCCAAATCTTTGTGGCAACAACTTAGGAAATCAACACCTGGTGCTGATTACCTATAAACCACATTCAACCCATGGCTAAACAGTGTTTAGGACAGTGGGACAAATTTCAGCATCATCCTCCTACTCAGAATAAAGCCATGTATTGATTGCAAATGGAATCTCAATGTAATATATCAACTCCTATTGATTCAATGTTATTTATAATAGAATCCATTCTAGGAACAATTTGTGGGATAAAGAAATTACTAGGACATATCTAAAATCTTTCTAGCAATTGGGGCCATCCAGAAATGAAATCAGCTGCCCCAGGAGATAGTTTCATGTCGCAAATGCATGGCTATCTATCAAGCATATTATAAAAGGGATTCCTGCATTCAACAAGAAATTTTTTAAAATATTATTCAACATTATTTTGTACTTTAAATATAGCTATTTTTCTTCAAGGATGCTGAAAAATCTTGAAATGTTACCTAGAAAAGTACACATATAGAAAAAAAGTTATTGGCTAGCATAAGATATCATAAATATTCTCTGATGCTATGAGGTCCTAGGCAGGTCAGGCATTTGAGGCATTTGAGTTCAATGAGTTATCTTCTATTCTGGCTCATCCCATTTATCATTGAGCAAAAAGTCTTTGTGGAGTTCTCTGATTGCAAAGAATTTTCTTTTGCTTTCTTTCCCATGAATTATTCTTTTCAGTTCTGTCTAAATGAAAAATCTTCCCCACCATAAATTTTATCAAAATGTTTGTGCTTGTTATTACTTCTTCTGTGATACCTGTATTGAAATCTCCACAGATTTCAAGAGTTGACTTATTTTCAGAGAAGGACTCCAAAGTTCATACATCCATCCCATGTTTACCCAAATTAACAGAATGTCCTGGGACTATTAAAGTGGGCCACAGGGATTTCCCAAGAACTTCAGTCTGAACATTTTGCAATGTTCTGATCCTTGATACAAATATAAAGCAGAATACATTTCCACCCTAAAAATCCTGTCTGCTAGTGCCAATTTTATTTAATTGGTTTGTGTCACAGACCATGCTACTTGGAAGTATCTGGGAAAGAATAGCATCTATGGCTTTTATTTTGGCCACAACTGGTTGAATTATCTTAATAATGGTTATATCATGCACATTTTTGCTGCAATCACAAAAATGAAATTAGGAAGATAACAAAATTTACTTTTAAAATGTAATTATAATGTTTCCCTCCCACCCCTCTTCCAACCATGGACTCATTAGAAAGATATGTCCACAAAAAGCATAATAAAAGGTAAAGTGCCAAAAGGGGAAGCACAGACTTGAGCCAACATTTCTGGCTAGGGGGATGTGAGAAGGAGTCTCTGAACCAAACCATTAAGGACATCTGGGACCAAAGGGTGAGGATGTTGTAGTTATCTGGTATAAATGAACCCCAGCCACACATGTTATCATCCCAGCCCTTGCAACAAGTACATAATCCCAGAATGAAAGTTTGAAGGAACAGCATTCTCCACTTCCCCAGGCTCCATCTGCTGTCTTCATGGATGAGCCCTATTCTACTGAGGGCCCTTCTGGCCAGGTGGAAAAATGACAGAAGAACAATGTGGACTAATTGAAAGAGAAAAGTGTGTTCAATTGCCAGGGAGAACTAACATGATTACAAACAACTACTATATCCTCCACTGACATCCTAGGAAAGTTATGGGCCACTGGGTACACTAGTACCTGTGACAATAATTCATAGAATTAGAGGCCTAGATCTTTGGATCCTATTGCCATCATAACAAGGATGATAGAGCTAAGCATGAACTTGGAAGATTTCCAGTCTGGCCCCTAGCTAAAGGCAGAATCACAGAATCAAGAGTATATGAGAATTGGAAGGAAGCACAATGGCTGACTTAGTCCTATCACCTTCAGCCACCTAATTAGCCTTTTTGTCTTCAGTCTCTCTTCCCAGGCCTCTCCTCTAATTGTTTCATTTCATCTCCAGATAAATCTTTCAAGTAGAGATTATTGGTATGTCATTTTTTACTCCCAAGCCTTCAAAGGCTTTCCATTGCCTATAGGAGGAAGACAGAAATGAATGGACTATTAGAGCTGGAAGTGACCTTACAGATGACTTAGCATTATCCCAGATGTCTCCAAGGTCATGTATATGTATCTTCTCACATCTCTCTCAAATCTACTAAACCTAAAGAGGAACGTAATGTGATAGTTTCTAGTCCTACTGGCTTTTTTATCAGCATGGAGTTATTAAACCACATATCCAACATACATTTTTTTCTGTGTAGTAAACTAGATTTCCTCAATTCTGGATATAAATTTTTTAATCAACAAATATTTATGAGTGTTGATTTTGTGCAAGGAACTTTGTTTAATGCTTGTGCACAGGGAGGGTGAAAGTATAACAGGGGTTTCAAATAAATCCTATTCCTTTAAGTGCCTAACAATGTACTTGGGGAAATCTAAACTATACATATTTAAAAGTTAACTAACAATATGAAATTATAAAGTGCCAAATAGTTGACACAGACAGTAAATTAGAGAAGTTCAGGGAAAGGAAGGATCTCCCTGTGCTTTGGAGTAGTTGAAGAAGACTAGCTGAAAGGGAGATATTGAGCTAGGTCATGAAGGATGGATGGGATTTATAGAATCAGGGATAGGATGAAAAGGTCCATTGAAGGTAGAAGACAGAGAGAATGACATAAAAATGTGGGAAGTCAGGACTATTCATAACATGCTATTTGGAAGACAGAAGAGAACCATATTAACAATGACCATTTACATAGCAGAACAGAGGGAAATTGAATTGAAAGGGTAGTTTAAGGCAAACTATTACATGGTTCTGAATATTTAGCCAAAGATAGGGGGGAGACAGACAGACAGGGAGATAGAAAGAGACAGACAGACATAGACACAGAGAGACAGACATAGACAAAGTGACAAAGATTATGGAGATTGGTGGAAAGAGGATAAAGAGATAGTAATAGATGAATGGATAGATGGACAGAGGCAGAAAGATAGATATATAGATATTCTCATTTTTAAGCATTTACTATGTGCCATGAATTGTGCTGTTAGCAATGAAGATACAAATACAAGAAAAGAAAAAAAAAGATAATTCCAAACCTCAAAGAGCTTACATTTTAGTGGAAGAAGACAAGAAATAAAATGGAATAAAAAAGGTAGAAAGCAGGAAGGAAGTAGAACATCATTGGTGAGGACTTCAAAAAATCCAGATAAGAAACAGAGAGCCAGGAATGAAATACGCAGCCTGTGAACCTCATGAAGTGGTGATCCGGGTCAATCCAGGACTCACTAATCAGAAGAGAAGGCCACATATTGAAATAAATGAAATTGAACTTCCAAAAATTACTCATCATGTGGACAGAGTAAGGGTGTACTTTTAAACCAAACCTGTGATTTCATTAGTGATGGGAACTTTAAGATAAGGAAATTCCTTCTACCAAGATTCATTGGCTTCTTTTTTCTATTTATAATCTTAGGATGCTTTATTCATAAAGCATTTATCCAAAAAATAAAATTACTTCAAACTATTTCATAAGTAAAGTACTTATATGTTATGAACTTTACACCATATTAAGCTTCCTGAGGGCAGTAGCAACGCCTTCTGCCTTGTTTGTTCTCTCTAACTTTGCTGGGAACATTTTTGGAACTTTAAAAAACACATATTTCCTTGACTTAACTAATTTATATCAAATGACCATTGGCTAATTATACTTTGTGGAAAATTACTTGACAGTCCTAATGCCTCTTTTTCAGAAATCCTTCTATCTAGTCTAGTACCACCTATCTTATGTAACTAAATACTGTTTATCAAGCTATTAGAAAGGAAGCCAAATCCTCTTCTCTTCAATTGTCCATGGGCTTTTTCTAATCATTCTTTATAACTGTTCTGAAATAACTAGAAGAAAGACAAAGCTTATTTTTGAGATCTGAGTTTATATTGCAATGGTGATAACTAACAACAGTAACAATTACTAAACATTTTAAAGTTATTCTTTGTTACCTCCTAACAAAGTGGAATTCTGTATTAAATAAGTGAAAATTAAAAAAAACCTTCAGGAAGAAGTACATTAACTCTGTTGGTTTCAACCTGATATCTCTTCACTACACCTGCCATTTACATCTCATAATTTCCAAAGAAATAAATGTTATGTCTACATTTAAGTGTTTGTCCCACAGCTTTTTGTGTTCCAATGAAATCGATCAGAGAACAGAGTGTCAACATCACTGTGTGACTTTGTTATCTATTCCCTAATCCAGGGCAAAAGCAATGAGTTTTCTTATAAATTTGTGAAATGTTTCTTGGCTGCCACAGTAATGTTGAGCCAGTCTGCCAGGAAAGATGTGACCAGACACTATGATCCCCACTGAGAGGGAAGGAGACAAAAATCCAGATGTGTTAGACGAGGTGATAGCCGTGAGTCTGTGTTTATTCTTCAAAGTAATGGAAGAATTTTCTTTTCAATTAAACATGAGATTAAAATTGTTCTATTTGAGAGAGCTAACTGGGGCAGTAGATTTAGTGCTGGTCTTGGACGAGTCACTTAACTTCTGTTTGCCTCAGTTTCTTCATCTTCAAAATGGGGGCAATAATAATATTTCTCTCTCAGGATTGTTGGGAGGATCAAATGAAATAATAATACTAAAACACTTAGCATAGTTATCTGGTACATAGTGTCATATAAATATTATTATTATCATTAGCTATTAAATCCTAGAATTCAAAAGCTGGACAGTTAAGAGTTCATCTACTTTGACCCCTCTATTTTAAAGATGAGGAAAATGAGGAGTGTAAAAGTAAAATGACTTATTCAAGATCACACAGCTAATAAATAAATAGCAGAACTGAGAAGTTCTGATTAAATCAAGTGCTGTTACCACTTACCTTATGTAACTAAATACTGTTCATCAAACTGTTATATAAGAAACCAAATCCTCTTCTTCCTAAATTGTCCAAATACTTTTTCTGATCATTCTTTCTGACTGTTCTAAAATAACTCTAAAAGAAAAACAAAGCTTATTTTTGAGGTCTGAGCTTATATTGTAATGATAATAACTAACAACAGTAACAACTACTAAACATTTTATAGTTCTTCAAGATTTGTATAGTGTTTACAAATACATATTTATTAAAGCTGAAATATTTTAGTTATTAAAACTTAAAGTTGCCCTAAGATTTTGGGGCTACCTTGTAGATCCTTTTGATCCTCACAATAATCCTGTAAAGTAAGTATTAATATCCCCATTTTGCAGATGAGAAAACTGAGGCTGAGAGAGGAGGAAATTAACAAAGTGCAATGAGGGAAAAGGAAGGAGGGGTATTTTATCTTCCCTTTCAAAGAGAAGAGTAATGTCATTTATAGGCATCTAAGTAGTATAAAAATACTACACTCGTTCCAAAATCAAACAGAGCTGAGTTCAGATCATGCCTCCCATACTTCCTAGCCATGTTACCCTTAGCAAATCACTGAAGCTCTCTCAGGTTCAGGTTTAATGTCACTTATACACACACAGAATTGTAGAGTTGATGAAATATTATGTTAAAAATATTTTGTGAAATTCAAAGTATAATATAAAAACTATCTTATTGTTATTCTTGAATAAGCCTCTTACTGCTGAAATAGCAAGGCATGTCTAATCCCTATTTTTTTCTTCCTTTATTGCAATTCTTGTGCAAAGTCAGTTAAAAGACAAAATGTACTCTTTCATGTACACTCTCTGACCAATAACAAACTAGCAGATTAGTAAAGCTCTGCTACTTTCCTGAAATGCAGCCAAGAGTTCCTGAGGCCAGTGGCTGACAAGGCAGCATGACGAGTTTTCTGCCCCTAAAATTACTTTATTAATGTCAATGAAGGGAAGACACAAATGCTCCTCCCAAACTACCACTATTCTGCCACCTCCTATATTTTGTTCATTTGTGACTAACATTGTTACTTTTTCAGCCCAGTTTTTTCATTTGTAAAATGGGAATTTTATAGTACCTATATCAGAAAGTAACTATGAAGATCAAATAAAGTAATATATGAAAACAAAATATTACAAAAATGTTAATTATTATTGTTGTCATCATTACAATATAAATTAAAGTGTCAAAAATATGGAGAGAAAATCATTCACCTCATATCTAGGATGAACTAAGAACAATAACATGGAATGCTAAGGAAAAATTTTGCTGATTATTTCACTGAGATTTAGTTACTCTAAGAACTATGGGAAATGACCCATATTCCAACTCCCACTTGCTTCATAGAGATTCCTTTCTCTATGTTGTAAATAGCATTCCTTCATACCTTGTCTTGGAACTCTGGACAGAATAAAGCCCTTTTACTTATATTTGGGTGTAAGGAGCACTCAGAGAGGGTTAGCAGTGAGGGCTCCTGAATCCTTTTCAAGGTTGCTCATCTACCTTTAGTGCCCACCTGATAAATCCAATTCTCATCTATAGATGGATATAATTAGATTTCAATATAAATTATTTCCTTTGTAATCCTATGTATTTTGTTTTATGCATTTGACATCTATAGGGTTCACCACACTGCCAAAGGGATCCATGACACAAAAAAGATTAAGAATCTCTTTTCTGAGAGGTCATTATTATATATTGTTATACCTTTATAAGGTAATTACTGTGTATCTGTATGTTATCTGTATGTGAAAGGTTAAGGAGCTAAGTAGCAATAAATAGCTGAAGGTCAGCTAACTGAGGACCTCTCATCTAAATTAATAATGGATAGTACAACCAATTAAACTCTCCTAGTTGACTATAACTTCCCTAAAGGCAGGAATTGTATCTTATTTAAACTTTGTATTTCTCTAGTTACTCTAGTTTAGAGTAATAACTGATAACAGCCATTACTTTATAGAATTGTTTAATTGAATTGAATAATATATTGCAGAGCTAGGTAATCTGGAAAAAAAAATAGATGAAAAGTTTCTTAAGTTCTGTGGCAAATAATACCTTCTCCTTTTTCAGCCTCCACATATACATGTACCTGTCGGATGCCCTACCAATGTCCCAAGAATGGAAAACAAGACTATTGCATCAGAATAAGCTCTTCAAAGACTAAGAAAACGATGAATAGCTGTGTGCTGGGAGCACTGATTTGTGCCCAAAAGAAAGTGGAAATAGTTCATCAAGGACAATGTATTGCCTGATGACATAAGGCAAAACAACAACAACAAGAACAACAACAACAATCCAGAACACTACAGAGAAAAATATTTAGAAAACCTGTTTGTTTGGAGAGCATTGGGAGAATAGATTCACTCCCCCAAAATGTTTTTTTTTTTTTGGTACTTTTTGCACAACCAAAAGCAGATCTAAATGGATTGGAAAATACTAATTACTGATGAATATACTAAACTAATATAATGAAAGTGGCAATGCTCCTAAATTAATTTACTTACTCAGTACCATATCAATCAAACTACTAAAAAAATAAAGCTCTAAATCTAGAAAAAAAATTTTAATTCATTTGGAGGAACAAAAGATCAAGAATATCAAGGGAATCACTGAAAAAAATTAGAAGAAAATGGTCCTAGCAGTACCAGTTTTTAAACTACACCACAAAATATCAAGGATGGAGTGAAAGAAGGAGGAAGGTGAAAGGGCAAAGAAGGAAGGGAGGGAGAGAAAGAAGAAAGGAAGAAAGGAAGGAAGGAAGGAAGAAAAGAAAAGAAAGAAAAGGAAGAAAAAAGAAAGAAAATCTCCCTGAAGATGTCTGTAATAACTAGTCTAGAGATTAAATTAATTTTAGATTAGAAAAAGAAAGTTGCTTGGATGCAGCATCTTCAGGGAGATACTGGAAACTTGGGAATTGAGCAGTTTCATCTAGCTTAAGTTCCTACCAGGATCTGACCTGGGTAAAACTTTCTCTAACAATAATGTATTCAGGGGAAATTCCTTCCTTATACAATTCCAAGAATAACTTTTTGGTTATTATGTCAGGATTGGCCTGAAGAACAGAGAGAAAGTTCAGATCCTGTAATTCAGCTCTTCAACTCTACATCACTGTCACACTGAGATTTTAATTTAATAAGAGCTTATCTGAATTAGACCTCAATGAAATCTGTTTTTGTTTTATGTCTTTTATAAAAGTCTCAGCCTCTAACACAAACCCATTCATTAAATCATAAGATCATAAATATTGAATTGGAAGGAACCTTGGAGGCCAATTCATTCTATTCAATAAGCATTTATTGAGGGCTAGGTATTAAGTCCTATGTGCCAGGTATTGTGCTAAGTGCTAAGGATGCAAAAAGAGGCAAAAGATAGTTCCCATCTTCGAGGAGTTTATAATCTAACCCTCCTATTTTTTCAAATGAAGAAACTGAGGAACAGAGTAGTTGAGGAACTTGCTCAAAGTCATATGGGAGGTAAGTGGCAGAGAAGGGAATTGAACTAGGATTTCCTGGCTCTCAACTCAGCTATACCAACCAAACTGCCTCAATTTCCTTAATACTCTACCCCCAGCATATTAGTTCTGTTTGATTTTTACGAAAAGGCAATGTGAAAATGTAAAAAGCATATGGACATAGAAGCAAGAAAATCTTAGTTCAAATCCTACTTCTGATACATTTTATCTATGTTACCTTGGGGAGGACACTCTATGAGTCTTAGTTTCTTCATCAGCAAAATAGGGGTTTCAATTTATTGGTTTGTATATTATGTATTTTCTACACCCATTAGGTGTCAAGCTTAGTGCTAAATCTTGAAGATATAAAGATATAAGCAATCCCTGCCCTCAAGGAAATTGCATTCTATGCATGACAATTTTGCCTATAATGCATTATCCACAGCAATGTCAATCATTCAATAAACATTATTTATTCACTTTCTATACATTGCCAGGCACTGAACTAAGTGCTGGAGATACAAAGGATAGCAAAAGTTAGTCTCTCCTCTCAAGAAGTTCACAATCTAACGAGAAAGAAAATATAAGCAAAAATATGGTAGGGTACTCAGTTTCAAGGATTTGATGAAGTGCAACCAGGTAAGAAATAAAGGACTGGTTGCCTTGGGCCCCTTCCTTGAATAGAAGATCTGAGAGGAACCTCTACTATATATCTTTTATCCTCTCTAATCAGAAGGAGGAAGGACCCCCAAGGTCTCTGGTTCAATGTGATCTCATGGGAAGATGTCATCCCAGAGAATAAGATAAACTTTAGAATAGTGCAGTCATATGGGAAATAATGTGTGGTGAGCCCTAAGGGATATACTGTTTATAAAGTGCTCACGCTCTCTAACATATTCTCTCTCTCACATATTCATGTGTGTGTATCCATGTATGTATATTCATTATTATTATTATTATTCTAGAATTGGGGGTCTAATAAACCTTTACTAGCCATTGGCTTCATTAATTATTCTATAACTATAGTATTACAAATTATAGTGAAGCAAACATATTCCAAATATTGATTCATTGGTTTCCAAAATGTCAGCTCAGCCTCAGGTGATCTTAATTGGCTTGGGAATAGAATGTGTATTAGATCAATGAAGAATTACCCTTTGGAACCAATGAAATGTTTATATCGGTTGCCATGTAAATATAAACCTATTGTATTGACTTAATAATACTCAAGTCCCTCTTTGTCTGCTTGACAAGTTCCAATTGTACTGTCTGAATGCCATAATTCACATGACAATTATTGAAGAAGGTAATAGCCAACACAAAAAATCTGGAGGATATTATACTGGCCCTCAAAAACTAATGCTCATGTTTTATTCTGTTCATCTAACTGATAGAAAATGGTTCAAAAACTCAGGTTTTCCTGATATACTGACAACAAAATCACCCAGGACAGGGACAGTCAAACATCCTGGCTTGCCTTAGTTCATTCAGATAGAGGAAGTATTCAGTTTCTACCTCAACACACAGATTTCAACCAACATGAATTTTTCAGTGACTGTGGCAAATGGACATATGTTCCTCTCCGGCTTCATATGAACAGTCACTGGGAATAATATTACCATAGAGTGATGTTTAAGTTCTACCCTGAATGTTCATGTTGTTGTTCAGTTGTTTCAATCAAGTACAACTCTTTGAGACTCTTTTGGGGGATTTCCCTGGCAAAGATACTTGAGTGCTTTGCCAATGAGTAAGTGTTTAAGGATAGATCTGAACTCATGAAAAGGAGTCTTCCTGATTCCAAGCCCAGTGCTCTATCTAATGCACCATCTAGCTGCCCTAATCTTAGGATCATAGATTTAAACCCAGAGAGAACCTCAGAGGCCATCTTGTTTCACTATTTCATATTAGAGCTGGGGAAAATGATCCCACTTAGCAAATGATCCCAGAGGGAGAAATGAGCAGACCTAAGATTTTAACCCAGAATCCTGTACTTTAAATCTAGTGATTTTCTCTCTGTACCATGTTCCAGATATAAAGAGTTATGGCTCCAGCTATTGAGAGGTGTCCGATCTATGGTGATGAAGGATGCTGAGGATAAAAGACTAGAGACAGAAAATACACAGATTAAACAAGCTAGATGGGAGCTACAGCTATAGTGCTGTATTGTAAGCTTAGACAAAGCTAAGTAGCAGCACCTTAAGTGGCAGGAACATGGCCATGGCAAATATCACCTAGCAGCCCATGACCTGAGATGGTTCTAGCTATACAGAGAGCTTGAAATGAGAATCAAGATAAGGTAACATTGTTGAGGTTCAGAAGGACCCCAAAAGTTGGGGGTCACAAACTGATATCTCAAAAGAATTTGCAGGCTTGAACCCATCTCCAAGTCAAGGGACAAAATGTAATTCTAATGCCAGTTGAAGCAGGGTAAGTTCCAAAAGGATTTAGCAAGAAACCAAGAGAAAGGAGATAGATTTATAGGATAGTTAGATCAGAGCTTCCTTAGTTACATGCTAATTGTATGGCTTACAGGTAGGTTTGAATGATGGTCTATTCACTATTGTCTCAGGAACTTGATTATCACTGACCAACAGATTATCTATATGATAGTCAATAATATTTGTAGGATTATTCTAATGCCGGAAGACTTCAGAATCATTGACAGATTGTTAGAACAATAGTACTCTAAGGTCAGAGGGACTCAGGATCACTAATATATCTTCCCTAAAATCTAAGGGAAGAAATATTAATATATTCATAGACTAGAAGTCTTTTATAATCATTGATATACAATGATTGTTAGAACAGAAACACTTTAAGGTCAGGGGACATCCTCACTTTTTCCCTAGAATTTACATCCCATCAACATTACAACTATAAGTCCTGAATACAAGCTACTGAGGTCCAAAATAATGACATTGGTCATGATGGCATACGTCTTCCAATCATAGCCACTCTATTTCAATAATACAA
The DNA here is from genome assembly GCA_023553655.1 of Myrmecobius fasciatus. Taxonomy (NCBI): domain Eukaryota; kingdom Metazoa; phylum Chordata; class Mammalia; order Dasyuromorphia; family Myrmecobiidae; genus Myrmecobius; species Myrmecobius fasciatus. Next base: position 120,086 of record JAJPUD010004221.1, on the reverse strand, counting down.
TCTAATAAAAAATAATAATAATGAAATAATCACTGCCACAGATACTTCTTTAGATCATCCAAAACCATGGGGATGCTTGTATGTCTCTAGCCAAAATTATAAAACACTGTCATGTGAAATAAATTGATCTTTCTTAAATAAAATTTCATTACATCACTGAGCTAGACTAGCTCTGAGCTTTGGATTGGGAAATACTTTCTTACACATGGTTCTAACCTTACTAAGGTTACAAAGAGTATGTCAAAGTGCGTTGGATGTACATACTTTTGAAGATCTGTGACCCACTGGGGGCTCCATCAAGAATTAGGATCAACTTCCTTCTAGAGTATATTTTTCTGTCCAGATGGTATATTGGATTTGACTGATGACAAGATTTGTTTTTCCCCTCCTTGGATTCTCCTGTAAATTTGTCAAATACTATTTCCAAGCAAGTGTAAATGATACTCCATTGACAATGCCAGGAACTAGAAACTGGAAATTCCCACATCTTTAGAAATGTTTTTATATGCCTCAAAAGGAAGCAAAGTAAAATAAATCCACTTGCATATATATAAACATATACAGATTATGGAAATGAGTAGATTATTTAAGATTGGAAGAAGAGAGTGATTACATTTACTATTTAAACTCATTCCAAATTGCATGCTTTTAAAATCAGTTGAAAGTATTTAGGAGAAAATTTTAAATAATTTTTTTAAATAAAAACCTTCCATATAGTGCTTACTTGATAAAGCAAACAATGAATTATGCAAATAAAAGCATTGGCAAAAAAAAGAAATACATTCCTCTGAGGGGCTTCTTCCGCACTTAAGTAATTTAGTATAATAAAGGGGGGAAATTCATTATTAATAAAAGAACATTCCAAGTTAAGTGGATCTTCTTACTATTTCTTGATTACCAAATCAATGGTGAAGAATTTTTAAGTAACTGCCTGTCAAAATTTCATTCTAAAATGTTCTAGATATTTGGTTGTGATGTGTAAATATACAAATGTATAGTGAGGCCCTCAGAAACTTAAAATATAATCAAAACATAAATAACATAAATTATTAGAGATTAAATCTTTATGAAGCTGTTGGACTGGTCTTAGGACCACTGAAGCAACATGAACATTCCAAAACACAGCTGTAAAACATGAAAAAGAAAGACCATTCCCAAAGAAATTGTTTAAATAGCAAATTTTGACACTGTACTTTGGGAGCATAGAATATACTTGATGCTTGTGCAAAATTGGTGATACAGCCACATCCCAACCCCCTAATTTTACAAATGAGGGAACTTGCTCAGAGATGTTAAAATGATTTCTCCAAGATCAAATAGATAGCAAGTGACAGAAGTATTTAAATTGAGGTCTTTTGACTCAAAAGTTAGCTTTCCATGTTGCCATGTAACCCTTCCCTGTATATATCACTGCCCTTCCTTCATCTCCCTCATCAATCAAGTATTCATTGAAAACCTAGAATAGACCCAATATCCTTTTAGGTGCCACGAGGGACAGAATGAATGAATGAATAAAAAGATACTTAAGCAATATTCGTGTGTAGAAGACTATGCTAAGACATATGGAAGAAATGATTATTAATAACCAATATCTTAGGAAGATTCAGAGCTCTCTCTTCTTCCAAAATCCTGATTTTTGGAGTTCTATTTCTTGAAGGATATTGATGATAATGCTATTGGGCTAACTTTGCTGCTCAAAACCCACGTTGGTAGAAGCTATTGTGTTTTCTCAGGCTTGGGTGGGTATGTGTTCTTTGAATAGATAGGCAAGAGCTTTGGGTGGTCTGGCATAGAAATAGTTTCTCTATCCAAGGGTGAAATGATGTCACTCAGCCCTTCATTCTAATATAGCCCACTTTCCACTGTATTGTCCAATTAGAGTTGATTGCTACCCCTGAGGAATATCTACTATTTAAAGAGGATATCAAGAGAGAGGTTCAAATGATCATCCTTTTATTAATAATTTGCTGGGTTTATTAGTAAAATTATTAAATCACTCAGAAACTTTCTCAAACATGTTTAATCATCACACATAGAGAAAGTGATAAATAAATAAATTAAGAATCAAAAGGTTTATTGACCTGAACAAAGTCAGGACATAGTAAATGGCAGAAGTGGGACTCTGATGTAGGTCTTTTAAGTTCAGTTCCATCAGGGTTTTTCTCTCTCCTTACTGAGGCTAATTTGTGCCATCCGCTCATCAATCCCATAGCTTAATACAAACCTCTAAAAGAAAGTTTCAATAATAGAAAAGCCATACCTATTCTTTTCTTCTCAGTCTGATTTTTTATTGGTAAAATGAAGAATGATGCTAAAAATCCACCCAAAGGAATGTACTACTTAGCCTGAAATACTTAGAATATGTTTTTAAACACAGACATTTCTTCTTTTGGCTTGCTGAAAACCAAGGGACATGGTAGTCCCCAGGGAAGGCCAAGAGCAGATGTAGTGATTTAAAAGGTGCTAGACACAAAGGAAGCTGGATAGAGATTCTAGTCACAATTAAGCTCCCCAAGTGAGAAGCAGAAATTGGAGAAGATGTGACCATCTGGAGTAGTCAACTGTTAGGTACAAATATATTGGAATGAATAAACTACTTAATTCCTTTGGAAGTATAGAAGCCAGTAAACCACAAAGTACTCTTGGTACATCTGATGGCTGAGATCAGGCTTGTTTCTGGGTACTTACTATCCAATTATTCAGAAATTTAGGATTATGTATTATAATCATCATCATCATTGTCATCACCTCTACAAATATGAACTCCCCTGCTGGCATTTAACTTTCTCCACAATTTGGTTTCTGCCTATCTTTTTAAACTTGCATTGCATTGTCCTCCTTCATGTACTCTGTGGTCCAATCTGAGAGACCTCCTTGCTCTTCCTCTCTCATACGAAATATTTCACTGCCCCTCTCTGCAATCTTTGAAATGCTGTCCAACATACCTGGAATTCATTGCCTCTTTCCTTTTATCTCTTAGAATCCTTTTTTTTTTTTTTTTCAAAGTCCCACCTTTTATGTAAACCCTTTTCTAATTTCTTCTCCCAACTCTTGGTGTCTTCCTCTCACAATCACCTATGTCATTCATCAATATATATCTATGTGTGTATCTATATCTATATCAAGAGGAAAGAGAGAGAAAAACAGAAAGACAGAGAGAGAGGAAAGGAAGGAGAGAGGGGGAAGGAAGGAGAGAAAGAGAAAGAGAGAGAGGGACAGAGAGGGAGAGAGAGAGGGAGAAAGGATGTAAATTCTCTTTCTATCATCATTACTAGAAGATTGTTCATCAGATGATGACATTTTTGATCACTGTAAATTATGAAAACTTCTACTGAGAAGGCATGGAGAGAGTAAGATCTGCCTCTGAGAAGATAGTGTCCACATTGATGACATCTGAGATTACAGATAACAATATTAGAGAGAGAAAACTGGAAGAGATCTTCCAGTCTCCAAACCCAAGAAGCACTCTTGATAAGTTTCTCATTATCATCCACCATTTACCATTGTCTGAATCTTGCCTTAACCCTGATCCTCCCACATCAATAATGCTGATATTCTTGAAAAGGATATGTCAATCAACTGCCCCATGATTCCTCTCACAGTCACTCATTGTGACCAAAACACTTCTCCCTGACCACCAATCTCCCATGTGCTCTGTCTTTCCCTATTGTCTCAGTTTTGTCTTTGTATCACCAGCACCTAGCACAATGCAAGGCATCTAATAAGTGCTTAATAAATGCTTTGTTTTTTATTAATTCATTTCCATCTTTAATAGTCCTTGAATCAGCCTCTTCCTTTCCATTTCCATTGCAGTTTGCATTGCTGTTGCTCTTTCCTAGCTAGTCTCTGTGGCTCCAGTCCAGATTATTACCTGAAAAATATTGTTCAGATCCCATTTTCATTTCATGTCTCTTCCTTTATGGCATAAACTGAGTGAAGACCTCTCATGGGAATATGGCCTTGAGACTTTACAACAACAAATTGAACTATAGCTAAAAAGCTGCAGGTGTTTGATTGTCTTGGATGAACATTCCTCTCCTGTTTCCCACCAACTCTTAATTATCATTTAATTCTTTTAGGGAAATGACAGCTTTGGGAATTCAGGTGACAGAATTTTCTCATCTGATTGTATAGCAGTTCTCATGGGATATTTGATTAAGAGTTTGTTTTTTACTAATATTCTTTTGTTTCTGGAGCAAGCTTGGACTCTCCCAGACAATGGGAGAAAAGATGAAGGGAGAGGGAGGAGGGAAGAGGAGAGGGTTGGGAGCTTCTGCATTCAGGGTCTATTTAATCTTGTGTTTTGCAGTTTGTATTTTGCACTCCTTAACTGAAGCCTTGTCTGTTGGGAGTTGCCCTTTCTCAAGAGATAGTAATAAATGCCTTTTTGACTTTTTCGTATCTCGAGTCTCTGATTGTTTTTGTGGTCACTATTATCCCACACATCCCTAAGATTTATCAAAACAAAAGGCAGTTTGGAGCTCAAGGCTTTTTATCTATTAGCCCGTTTCATTTTTATTAATTTCCCCAAAAGTATTGTCCCAGATCTCCTTCCAAACCTAATATAAAACTCACATTTCTTCTGAGATTTTTGTGACTGTTTCTACTTGATTCTGTTCACACCTCTTCTCGCCACTCCCTCATCTTTTAAGCTTACATATTAGTTTACTCTAATTGATAAATTACATGTAAAATGTGTTTTAATTGTATGATAGGATTGTAATCTCCAACCTGATCGTAGACTCCCTGTGAAGTAAAGAAACTATCAAATCAAGACCCCAAAACATTTCTTTCTCCTGATAATTACCAACCTAATCCTGAAACCCAAGATAGTTGTATATGGTCTTTCAATTGCCATGAAAGAAGTACTGGCCAATACTCTTTTCTCTTATTCAACTGAGACAATTCCAGGGTTTAAAAACAAAAACCTTTATTTATCACTGGTATTAAAGAAAAAGTAGTAAATGAGATATGAAACCTAAAGTAGCAAAGCTACAAAGGAATGTCTCTGCCTGCTCCTCTTTAAGGGGAATGAACAAAGTCCTTCCTGTCCATCATTTTCCTGCCCTTTTGTCCTTCAAAACTGGCAGGATAGTGTGGCAAATGGTAGAAAGGCAAGACCACTCTGTTCAAGAGAAGGAGAATAAAGCTCAAGAAAGGACAGCCTTTGGAACTGGGTATATTTAGGCAGTGATCACTGATAGAGGTACTCTGGTTATCATTTATGGATAGTATGCAGAAGGAGAAATGAAACAAGAAAATGAAAAACAGTAGGTGGGAAAAGTTCATTTTCTTATTTCCCCTGAAGGCAGAGACAGCATTTTGTATTTCTTTAGTATATTCCACTGCACAAAGGCTACATGCTGGGCCTGGAGCCAGAAAGGCCTAAGGGCAAATCTGGCCTCAGACACTAACTAGCTCTTTGATTAGGCAAGTCATTTAACCCTGTTTATATCAGTTTCCTTCTCTGAAAAATGAGCTAGAGAAAGAAAGGCAAACAATCCTAGTATTTTTACCAAGAAAATCCCACACAAAGTCATGGAGAGTTGTACAGGACAGAAATGACTGAACAACAAAGAATCCACCAAAGAATCCATGTCACGGTGCTCTGAATACCCATTGTCACAGAATCTAAGAATAGGAAAGCGATCCTTAGTTCAACCCTCTTATTTCACAGTGGAGGAACCAAAAAATACTCAGTACCCCTTGTTACCAGATTATTTAAACCAGCTGCCAAGAAAAGTCCCAAGTCCTAAAAAGGATCACAAGGAAACAGAGAAAAAAAATACCCCTTTTCTTTTGGAAATCTCAATGTCACTATAATCACAATGAGATACTCTTTAAATACTTGAACTCAAGGGAACAGAGATATTGGTATCTTCCTAGCAAATTTAGGTGACAATTAAAGGTGAATTCACCTTTACAAATTTCCCACAAATGAATCCCAGCTAAAATTAGAAAAAGAGGGGCAGCTAGTTGGTGCAGTGGATAGAGCACCAGCCCTGAAGTCAGGAGGACCTGAGTTCAAATGTGGTCTTAGACACTGAACATTTCCTGGCTGTGTGACCCTAGGCAAGTCACAACTCCAATTGCCTCAGCAAAAAATTAAAAAAAAAAAAAAAAAGACTTAATGTTGACCTTGAATAAGTCATTTAACACCTCTGAGCCTCAGTTTCCTCATCTCTAAAATAGGTATAATACTTGCAGTATTTACCTCACAGAGTTGTTCAGGAAAAGTATATTATAAGCCTTAAAGCATCATAGACATATGATTTTTATTATAATGGTACAATCTGGGTATGACTGATGCTCCCGGGACAAGGGCTATCTGCTTTCTGCTCTGGTTTAGAGCATCCTTACTGATGTGGTCAAGTGTTTTCTTCCCATTCTGAGCTCTTATGGTGTGGTATTGTAAATGTATATATTTACCGTATTCTTATTCACATTATTGCTATTTGTGTACAAGTTTTAATTCCCCTATAAAATTATAAAACTTTAAGTTCAAGGACTCTTTAGTTTTGTATCTTCTTCAGCAATTAGTATACTGCATAAAATATATTAAAAGCTTGCAGAATGTTTGTTGAATGGATGAATGAAAGAATGAATGGTTTCGTTCTTCTCCAGAGCAAGGCAAGGTTCTAAAGTTGTTGACTACTGCAGCAGAGGAGTTTGTTATTGTTGTTGATCCTTCCTTCATCTCATCTCCATTTTTTTATTTTATTGTTTTCTTTTTTTCTAGTTACACATGTACATGAATTTTTTAATACACATTTCTTTTTTTATTTAAAGCTTTTTATTTTCAAAACATATGCATGGATAACTTTTCAACATTAACCCTTGCGGGGCAGCTAGGTGGCGCAGTGAATAGAGCACCAGTCCTGAAGTCAGGAGGACCTGAGTTCAAATTTGATGTCAGACACTTAACATTCATTAGCTATGTGACTCTGGGCAAGTCACTTAACCCCAATTGCCTCAGCAAAAAGCAAAAAAATAAAAAAAATAAAAAAATTAACCCTTGCAAAACCTTGTGTTCCAATTCCCCGTTTCCCCCATCTCCTCCCCTAGATGGCAAGTAATCTATGTTAAGCATGGTAGAAATATGTGTTAAATCCAATATATGAATACATATTTATATCATTATCTTGCTACACACGAAACATCAAATCAAACAGGAAAAAAATAAGAAAGAAAATAAAATACAAGCAAACAACAACAAAAAAAGTGAAAATGCTGTATTGTGAACCACTCCTCTCTCTGGTTGTATATGACTTTCTTCATCATAAGATTATTGGAACTGGTCTGAATCATCTCATATTTGAAGAGAGCCATGTCCATCAAAATTGATCATTTTACAATCTTAATGTTGCCGTTAAATACATATTTGTTATGAATCATGTTGTGAGAGAAAAATCAGAACAAAAGGGGAAAACTATAAGGGGGAGGGTGGGGGGAGGGGAGAGAACAGAAGAAAAAGAAAAAAAAAGTGAACCTAGCATGTGTTAATCCTTCCTTCTGGAAGAGGACCAATGACATCAGAAGGGTGATTGAATTGGATTTAAGTGAGGCAGGGATGCAAAATCATTAGTCTCACTCTATGCTCCGGTCATCAGATTCCAGTGATAAGACACAGGTTAGGAGGACTGGTGATGGCCCCAGATGCAGTGGGAAACCTTGGCCTTTTTTAAACTGGGCCTTTCCAAAGTCTCAGTTTGTATACCCATTCTATAATTTAAGGCTAGGAAAGAATAGAGGCAAAAAATGGCTACTTAAAAGAACCAACTGAAGAGAGGAAGATCCTCAGGATTTCTGGTCAGAACAGAAAGCATTGCAATTTGCACTCCCGCTGAGCCATCAAAACTCCAACAATGAGCTAGTGAGGCTTGAGCTGGAACTCGTTATTGGCCAATCAGAGAATACTTTGTGTTGAAAGGCATGGTCCAGTAGCTCTAATGGAATCCCACTGGGTTTATGAGCACCTCTCTTACTGAGAGTATCTTCACCTGGTTTTCAGGCTCTGGTTCATTAGATGGGCCAGATTAAAGACCTACATCCTAGCAGGACTTGGACATGTTGCTTAAATTCCCAGTCCAGCCCTTCCATTCTACCAGATAACAGACAAATGCCTTCTCAATAACCTTAGAGTCAAGGATACATCTGACACAATATTCCTTTTGCCTAAAGTCTTGCTTAAGCATTTTATTTACATCTATTTGCTCATTCATTTGTGCGCCGTAGGCTGTGATAGAAGGACAGACAGAAAGAGATCCTGTGACATTTCTTTCTATTGTACTTCTGTGGCACCTGTAATAGATCCACTAGTTCCTGTGACCAGATTTGGCAGATTTGAGCTAAGAGATCAATATTGTGGCTAATGTTAAGGAAGTTTGCTGTGGCAGGAGTATTTTTATCAAGACTGAGCATTGGAAGTACATCAAAGGCCTTCATCTTACTGATAAGGAAACTGAAGCCCAGGAAAGTGATTTGCCCACAGTCACACAGGTAGTAAATAAGCATCAGTGTCAGGATTTAAATCTAGGAACTCTGGTCCCAGTGCCAGTGTTTTTGCCTTAAATGAGGCCCATCTTCAGCCTTTCTCTCCTACATTGTAGGCATCTGCCTTGCTGGTTTTGCCAGCTACTGTAATGCATGATAATGACATTGAATAAGCAGGAAAAAATCCATATTCACTGGACCAAACATGGTAAAAGACACTTTATGGTGTGAAGATTGTGATCTCTGGAGGTCTGTTGCTAATCAATTAATCAGTAATTGTGGCTATAGAGTTGCTGATAATTGTAAAAATAAGCTAAAATTGATCTTGTGTTAATGAATCAATGATTGTAGCGGCAATTTTATATTAACAGATTGATTAGCAATCATAATAGCAAGTGAAAATTTTGATTTTATGTTATTGAATCAAGCAGGGATAAGATTGGAATGCAGAATTGTGGGTGAATAATTGAAAGATCTTCAGGGTCAAAAAGTCTGAATAAAAAGAGATGAGAGACTGAGAAAAGAAGATTGTTATCAAAGCTATCTACTAAGGCCAGATATATCCAGGTACTTATAGTTGAATGGATACTTGGTTGATAGTATACAGGGAACCAAAATAAAAGAACATCCAAAGAGAGAGTAAATCTCTGAGCTAATAAGAGAAAACATTGGTGTAGCAGAGGAACAGACTGCAAATTCAGATGCCTATGCAAACCCTGTTGGGCATGCTATTAAAAAACAAAACAATCACAAGGTAAATGAAGGCAATACAAGGACTGGATCTGAGGGTCAGGAAACATCTGTTCAGATTCTGGCTCTGTTGCTAACTAGGCAACTTTTATGCTTTTCTTTTATCCAAGATGAAAGTGTTGGACTAAGTGATATATAAGTGCTTTCTATCTATCTAAAGATTCTATAAATCTTTAATTAGTAGGCCTTTGAAACTGCAATCCCTTTGCTTCTGTATCTCTATCCCTGTTTACTACACTAGAGATATGAGGGAATTTCTCCCCAGGAGAGATCTGGGACTATTTTACAACTGAATTGAGATTATCTTGCTCCTATGAGAGTTTTTCAGGCTGTGTATTGTCTGGTATATCATCATCTGTAGGTCTTTTGTAATTTCTGTTTGATATTAGCTTAGATAAATGAGTTTATTTGCCATTCTCAATGTATAATCTGATTCTCATTGATTGACCCTAATAGGTTCTAGGCCAAGCCTCATTTGGTAATTTTTTGGGTCCTGATTGACTCAGACTAATTGTACAGAGCAACCATTTCTTCTTTGGCCAGAAACCCTGAGAGTTTTCCCCTCCAGGATTTATTTATTTAGATATATACTTTTTTAATTAGGTAAAAAAAGGAGATTTTTTGCTCAATTGCTACCTAGCCTTAATCACTGAATGGTGAGACTTCAGTCAGAATGATACCTGTTAAAGACCTTAGCTTACAAAGGCTGAGGTCTCCCACTGCATTCAGGGCCATCTCCAGTCTTCCTGATCTATATCTTCCCAATGGACTCAGATGACTCTGGAGGGGAAAGTGAGGTGGGTGACCTTGCCCGGCCCTCCTTCACTTCAATCCAATTCACTTGCATGTCATGGCATCCCTTCTCTGATGTCATGGTCCTCTTTGAGAAGGAAGGACAAACAACAACCACCTCTTCAGTCTCTGTGTAAGAGGCATTTGATGGGAAAGGAGTCAAGACTAGGAAATTTACATATACCTACACATATATATTATACACATATATATGATCTGGAGGCATTTCTCCATTAATTCCTCCATAAAGAACAGGAACTCAAATTGAATTTATAAATAATTTCTCTTAGTTAAACAATATTTAGGGGATTAAATATAATTCTAGAGATGCATCTCTTTATTTCTCTGAAGAGAATCTCTTCCCCTGGCAGAAATCAGTCTCCCTTAGAGAAGAGTAAGTGGAAAAGGCTCTAAAGATTTTATTCATACTTCCCTCTGGGCTATATTTAGATAGACCTATATGATCACACAAAAACTACATGGACACAGCACATACCTCCTTAACCATGAGTATTCCAAATCTGGTCTGTGACCTTGTACTGCTTGATATTATTCCTCTGTAAATAGACCTTGGATCAGTGGGGAAGATGAATCTTTTGACAATGGGATGGATGGATAAAAATAACAGAACTGTATCCTTTATCAAAGGGAGACTCCTAAATCTCTCTTAGTAGTGATGATTTGTTCTCCTGAGGCACACCAAGCAGAAATAAGACAGCAATGGATAGTACTGTACAATATAGTACTAATAAATATTAGTACCAATCAGTTGACCCAAAGTAGGAAATCCTGTGGCATTTTCCTGGGGCTACACAGGTTAAGAATACATATATTGATCCATCAGCCCACTTTGAAAGCCAAAATTCTAGGCCTAGAAATGCTGTCTTTTCCCTTTACCACAGGTTAAATCTTCAATGGGCAATACCTCTATTTGCATTATCAAGGCCTTCAATTTGCATTATCAAGGAGTTGGGTGGAGGGTGGAAGATGGGGTGGGATGTAAGCATCTTTGGCTGTTCTCACCTTATTAATTAAAACCAAGAATGCATCCTGTCAAGTCCCAGGCAGCTTCAGATAATCATTCTTAGTCAATAGCTGACTTCTGTATAATCATTTAATGTTCACAATGTATTTTACATATATTATCTTGGCAGTTAATCATGACCCATGGGAAAGATAGCAAAGTCTTCCAAATACTAGCAGGGGAAGGGACTATTGGGTGTGAAAATCAACTCATCCCTATGGGAAAGAATGGACCTCAGCTTCCTCAGTTTGGGAATTTGGGAGGTGTTCAGACTAAATGATCACCAAAGTTTGTTCCAGCTATAAAGCTCTAAGTCGATGAAATGGAACTAGAAAGCCTTTTCAATCAACCCTGGATCGTGATACAACCCTAGAACTGGGCAAATTTCTGAACTACTAAATTTGTGACTTAGAGAGACAAGAAAGCCATTTCAGAGACCTGAACTTCCTCTCTTTGGAAAAGAGGCAGAGCACAGAAATTATTAATCAGTCTACTTAGTCCAAAGCATGGTAATTAGTCTTCAGTAGCAAGAATGTTCATTCAAGTACAAAGTTTCAAGAAAAATTCTACTTCATTTTCCTATTATTAGTAGGTCTAAGAACAGAAAATTATGAAGATGATTTATGTATCATTTTAAGATTTGCTGGCTCTTTGTAAATTTTATCTCATTTAATCCTCATTGGGAAGCAGATAAGATTATTATTTTTATTCCCAATTTATAGATAAGGAAAGTGAAGGAGAGGTTAAATGACTGACTTGCCCAGGGGCATACAGGTATAAGCCTAAATTTGAACTTGGGTTTTGACCCCAGGTCAAACACTGAATACTGTTATCACCTACCAGCCTAGAACTTCAAAAGAAGCCAACATGGAATGGTAAAGCCCCAAAACTTTATCCTATGATGACTTTTGGAAAAGTGTTAAAATTTTATTAATGAATATTGTTTTTATTTTTATGCTCGCCATTTCTGATTTTCACCCAGAATGAAGCAGAATGAACCTTCCCTTATAACAACTTGAAACAATCTCACCCCAACCCCTAAAAAAACCTAGTTTAGCAAAATAACCTTGTGTGACAGCATATTCCACATTCTGTTCCCATATTCCTCCATCTGTCTGCTTAGAAGTGTGTTTCATCATCTGTTATGAGGAACCAAGATTGTTTATCCTGCAATTATGAGAAGACAGAGGTTATCTCTATGTGCTGTGAGTTTGGATTTCACATTGCTGGACGTCTGGCAAGACTCCAATCAAATCCTATGTTCATTTCACCCTCTCAGGCTAAATGTTAAAAAAAATAAAAATAAAAACCTCCCACATTTTCTAAAACATCACCAAGATCATCCAGAGTTGAATTTTATATATTAGTACAAATTCTGGTTATACTTTGTTGTTACTTTATTTTTGTCTTCATAGGCCTTTGAAACTTTTACTGTATTATAATTATTTATGAATTCAGCTTTTCACTCCCTAGTAAAGTATGTAAAGGTAGAAATCTTGTTTCACCACATCTGTCCCCAGAGTAATATGTTAGTGTAATACCTAGCACATGGTTTATGCTTAATAAATATTTGAATGAGGAGGTGATTTGAGACAATCCTCTGGTATATAGGAATCCTTCCTGGGAGAATGTTAAGTTGCCCTTATTAATTCTTGCTTTCTAACACTAGGATCACAGTGGCATATTTGCTCAATAGTTTAAGTCCTTGTCAAAGAACCCAGTTTATATCTAAAGGAAGACCAGTCAGAAACAGTGGGGAAAACAACATCTTGATGAGTTCAGATGCTGAGAATAACATGTAAAAAAGTGAAAATCAGTTTTATTGCAAACATTGGAGACAAGGAAAAAGAGAAGAGAGAAAAGGGAACCCAACATCCTTTTCAAGGATACATACTAATATGCAATATAATTCGTATAATGGTTGTGTTTTATTGGGAGCATAAAGACATAAGTCCATTCAGCAGGAAGAGTGGAAAGGCATATAGGTATACTCCATAGTGCCCTTCTGAGAATGGAGTTCTTATATTCTGATTTTAAGTGCCCCTTCCCCAACTGACCAATTTGCACATCAAGGGTGGGGGCAAAATATTATTATTTGGAGGATTTATCAAAGAGAAAACAAGTTGGTGGTAGATGAAACATTTCTTAGGGCTCACAGCTATAGTAAATTTCAAAAAGTATTATTACCAACATTTTTCCAGTGCTTTTTTTTCTCCTGAAGCGATTGGGGTTAAGTGACTTGCTCAGGATCACACAGCCAGGAAGTGTTCCCTGTCTGAGGCCAAATTTGAACTCATGTCCACCTGACTTCAGAGCTGGTGCTCTATCACTACATCAACTAGCTACCCCATTTCCAGGGCCTCTTAAACTTTTTCCATTCATGATCCTTTTTTACCCAAGAAACTTTTATGTAACTCTGGGTATATAGATATATTAAATAAGTATACAAATAAAAAATGTACTGTAAATCATAAAGAAATTTATTTTAAAACAATTATTTATGAAAGATTAAAGCAAATTTGCATACTAATGAGATGGATTGCTTGTTTATTTTTAAAGAATTAAATTGTTGGTGGAATATTGGATACTAAAGGAAATAGTGCATACAGAAACCTCTTATTGTTGCCAAATTTTTCACAACCCCCATATTCAGTTACACAACCCCATGTGGGGTTGCAACCCACAGTTTAAGAAAATTTGCTATAAATTCATTACCCCTCTTAAGGGGAGATCAATCAGATCTAATCTAATAGCAATGGTTTCTGTGCATAGATTCTAAAAACTAGCTTCCCTTAAGGAGAACTTGTCATTGTGGTCTTAAAACCATCAAGCCCAATTTTATAACAATCTACTTCTTGCTCTCTTTGAGACTACTTATGACTTAAAAAAAAGAAGATAGCAAAAAAAAAAAAAAAGAGAGAGAGAGATTACTCATGACTTGCACTGATAAGGTTCATCATGGGATCAATCTCCTTCCATAAATATGCCTTATGAAGCAATGGTACAAGGGTAAGAAAGGCTGAGGGTCTTAACCTAAATCCGGTTAATTTAAATGACCTATCCAGTAACCTGGAAAGTCCTAAAGTGGAAGCAGCAACACATCTTGATTCCTACCACACACAAAATAAAAAAAATTATAATCTCAAAAGCAGTCTAGGCCCAAGTTGCTCAACTATCAGGGAATACCCAGGAGAAAAGGTTGTTCAGTGGGTCTGGGGAGATGGAATTAATCTGAATTATGAAGTCACTGACCTGAATTCTCACCCATTCAAAGCCCATTGCTCAATAACATCGAAATTCTGATGTTGACACTTTTGCTAACACTCTGGTTTCATCATGTTTCTACTGTATTCTTCTCATTGTCCAGGGAATATAAGCAACCTCTATCATTTCCAACCTTAATTTGAAAAAAGCAACTATTTTCTGATAGCTTGAGGATTTTTGCTTAAAATAGAGGTTTATAATTAACTTGATGTCCTTGTCTTATTCATTTACTAATCTCTTCACTTGCAATGCTGGGAACACTGGATCAGTGATATGACTAAGGAAATTAGGCAGGAGGAGGGCGAGAAGGCTGATTACCAAGAAGAAGCTGCTATTTATATAGTGACATCTGGATAATCAACAACAGGAAACAAAATATTAAAAAAAAATATGATAGATTGATAAGAAACTTTTGCACATATCTCATAAGCTTGTTGAAATGCTAAGAAACCTTTGTTTTTCTATGGTGGGAAAGTTCTGAGTTTAGTTCTTGTCAGTTGTATCATTTCTGAATTTGGTAATACATATAGAATTTATCAAAGTAATGGGAGGAAGTATGGAGATCATTTGGACAGACTTTCTGAGTGTATACTACATGCTGACTTGTGAAAACTATGTTCAATGAAAGGAAAAATACAATCAATTTTGCAGTTCAGGAAACAAAAATAAATTAAAATTCAATTACATTAAAACTCTTAAAGAGTAATGTAAATACTTTAAAAACACTTGAGTTAGAGGTAGAGTCAAGATGGTAGAATAGAAGTAGCATTCTAGCCAAACTTTCCAACATCCCCTTCATTTTAAAAATAATGTCATATTCTGGAGCAACATAACCAACAAAAGATCAGGGTGAGATATTTTTCTGGCCCAGGACAACTTTAAGGTAAGAAGGAAAGGTCTGTGGCCCTGGTTAGGCACTGGACAGGATGGGGCAACACCAACATTGGGTTTTCAGGTTGTGATGGCAACAGCAGCAGCAGCAGAAGAGCTTTCACTGCCCAAAGAGGTAAGGAGATTGGACAACTTGTCAGAAAGTGATCACAGGAGCCCTTTGTGCTGGCACTAGGTGCAGGACTGGACACTGCTTGGCAATTCTACTGCTCATTATTCAATTCCGGGTTGCAACTCCAGTAGAGAGAGAATGCTTTCAGTTGCAAAGGGACAGAAGCCTTAGTTGCAGCTCCTAAGTGAAGAGGAGTGCTAGAGCTAGAAGTGCTAGCACTAGCATTTATGATCACAAAGGAGCAGGGGCCCTTCCTGATGAAGGACCAGAACACAGAGCAGGAGAGCAATGAATGCATCTCTTTCCAGATCACAACAACTTGGAATAAAAATTTACAGACCCCTCAGAAGTAGCTATGAAAATAGTAGATAATAAAGTTTTCTCCCCAATCCCAGAGTGAACAGAGCTCACCTCTAAAATAAAGTTCAAAAATCAAGAAACAGGTTGGGAAAATGAGCAAGCAAAAAAAAAGAACATTTCCATAAGTGGCGCAGTAGATAGAGCACCAGCCCTGAAGTCAGGAGGACCTGAGTTCAAATCTGATCTCAAACACGTAACAACTGTGTGACCCTGGGCAAGTCACTTAACCCCAATTGCCTTAGCAAAAAAAAAAGGTACTTTGGTGAGAGGAAAGCTCAAGAGAAGCACAAAAGACAACAAAATGAAACATCTAGAAGCAAAATCTTAAAAAAACAAATAAATATGGGGCTAGAGCAGAATCAATCATTCTTCAGCTGAAGTAAAAAAGCCAGAGATGGCAATCATCATCCCAAAAAGCAAAAGCAAAAATAGACCTAATTAAAAGAGATAATCAGGGAAACTACATTTTGCTAAAAGGTATCATAGACAACGAAGTAATATCAATAATTCAGTAATCAATAAATCAGTAATAAGCAAGAGATTGAAATAGAGGATAATATGTCAGGGAAAACTCTGGAAAGAGTAAAGAGAGACTTGTAAAAGAGCAAAGGAAAAAGGAGTTGTAGAGTAAAATCAAGAACAAGAAAAAAAGAAAAAGAAAATCACATCTGACAGGATGACAATGGTAGGACCAGAATTTTAATAATTTCTTCTGTTTTCTTGGTCTTTTTTATTCTAATAATATTATCCATAATTTCTCCATTCTTTTTAGTATTTTTTTCTCTTGAAAATGTTTTAAGGGGATAGTTCAAGGTTTTCAGAATTTCACCACTTCTAATATGGATTCATTTGGTAGACATTTGGTCTGATCCAGTCATTCTTTCATCTTAAGGTGTATTTTCACTTTCTACTAAAATATATTAATTATTGAGGAGTAAGTGTTGAGATGTGAAGGTTCATCTTTACTAATGATGGGAAAGAATCACTACAGAAATGCTGGCAAATCTGTTCCATTTTGCATCTATGTATTTGTCCTCCTTCCAGTTTCACCTCTAATGCTCTTATGTTAATTCAGCTCACATGAGTTTAAGGCTAATCTTTCTGAAATTTTCCCCCATGCTGTTTTTTTGTTTGGTTGGTTTTTTTTCTGTGTTTTTGCTGTTCTGTGTATAATTTTCTATCAACTACTTCCATAATGTTCTGCAAATGAGTGCATGTTTTAAACCAATGTTGACATTGGTCACCATTTCTCTTCACTTGACAAAGAGAACAGATGTTGTCTGGCTGGGGTGATTTGTGGACTCTTTTGACCTCCAATTATCATGATTGTTTTCCATCAGTTAAATGTCATTTTGATGTTGATTATTGGAGTCAATGCCTTTATGTTATGTATTTCTCATTTTATTCCCACTATTGGCAGCTAATTAAAATTGGTCAGCTTACAAATGCTGTAATTTATGCACTATAGTCTTCTAATCTGTTTCCTCTCTTCTGGTTTAGCATTGATTTTGACCTTTGCTCTCACTAATCAATTGTCTTACCACACAGAAAAAGCTCAATAAGAAATGGCTTCCTAATCGGTAATCAGTCATTTCCAATATATTAAGACAAAATCTCACATTTTTGTGCCATTTGTTGCTCATCATATTCATGACCAGCTTTATAAGCCTCTTACTGAAAAATATTACAAAATACACACGTAATATTTTTGAGTTATCTATAAGGTTTTTTTGTCTCTTAATTGCCAAACACATTTTTCCCTATTCTATCCTGAGTCCTCCTTTCTGTTGGATTTACTACAAATCAAGGAATATTTTGATTTGGTCTGTAGAGGGTTATCAAGTTCACTGTACATAGACTTTCTTATTTTCTCTGACAAATGTTAGCAAAAATGGTGATCACCGTTATCATCTTTTCCACTTTATTGTCTTCATGATTATGGCAAGGTGAAATAATAATAACATAACATTCATGTAGTACTTTAAAATTTGCAAATTCTATATGCATATTCATGTTCATAAACTAAACACACTCACACATGCATACCTACAAGCATACATACATACACACATATCTACTCATATAAATATATCCTCAACTATTCAGTTCCTTAATATATTCATTTTCCATAATCTACTTTTTACCCCATTACAGGCATACACAAAGATGGTCATAGCCACAATCTTTCCATTAACTTCTATATTCAAGAATTCACAAATCTCCTTATTTGACCCTATTTAGTGACTTTCCAGCTTTCCCTCTGCTTTCCTTTGCCAAACCCTATTTTTGTGTCCACATTATGATCTCCAATCCTTCACCTCCTCAATTCTCTCCCTTGCACTCCCTAGCCATTCTCTTCTCACTTCCCCATCTTGACCTCTTGGTAAAACATTATAGCTCTCCACTGTTCTTCTCTCTTGAGTTCCTTATCATATTACTATCATCATTTTGCACTCTACCAAGCCTCAGACCATGGATGATCCCCACCATTCCAATACACATATAGCTTAGAAGGAGAAAACCATACAACTTTTCTGACTGGGGCCATTACAAATTTATATTATATTCAGCCCTCACTGCAATGAAGCAAACCTTCTATACCTCCCTTATCAAATCTGGCTTCACTCACTGGCTTTGTTACCCTGGACAAGTCACTTAACTCTGTTTACCTCAGTTTCCTTATCTGTAAAATTAGAGAAATAAATGAAAAACTCATTGGATTCCTGGAAAAATATCGATAGTTTTCAAATGTAATCTTATCTATGGTTTTTTTTTGTATTTTTACTTATTTTGCTAAATGTTTCCAAATTACATTTTAATCTGATTCAGCAGTACTCAGGGATATTGTAGTCAGTATAGGACACGTCCATTGAGATGTAGACCTGAAATCTTGGCTTCATGTTTCCTCAGGAACTTCCACTGTACATGGTAAGTCTAAAACTCTGTCTATCCCATGTTCATAGAGCTATAAACTAGGGCAGAGTCGGGAGAAAGTTAGGTTAATTTGGGACTCCAGTGGGGAAAGGGACATTATTTAGAAGATGAAATTTGATGGTTAATGTAGATGGATGATTTATGTTAGTTCTTGTTGATTTTTTTTCATCAACAAATCTGCGGATGGGGATTAATGTGCTCCCTGTTCACATCATTTAAGCAACTCTGTACATGCAAGATGTAAATGCAGTGTAAATAGGAAATAATCTCAAAGAGAAAGGGGGATGAGAAAGCCCAGAAAAGACTTCTTGCAGAAAACAATATTAAAGCCGATTCTTTAAGGGAAGCCAAAGGATTGAAGTAAAGAAGGAGAGTATTTGAGACATGAGGAGACAAGTAGTGTAAAGTCACAAAATCCAGAGAGAGAAAACGTATACTAGAAACAATAGGAAAAGCAATGTTTGGATCGTAGAGTAAATTAAAGGGAGTAAAGTATAAGAAGACCAGAAAGATAAGAAGCACCAAGTTGGTTTTTGGGGGATTTTTTGTGTATAATTCATATTTTATTTTATTTTTTATTAAAGCTTTTTATTTGTATAACATATGTATGGTTAGTTCCTCAGTATTGATCTTTACAAAGTTTCTGTTACAAATTTTACCCCCAGTCCCCTCCCCTCCCCTAGATGGCAGGAAGTCCACTACATGTTAATAATGCTGAAATACTTGACAAGTTATGCAAGAAAAATCCTATCTACAAGAAAAAAAAAGAAAATCAGAGAAAGGCAACACAATGAAAGCAAATATCAATAGAGATCATGAAAATGTTACATTGTGGTCCATATTTCATATCCCTCTCTCTGGGTGTATATGGTTTTCTTCAGTGAGCAATTGGAACTGGTTTGAGACAATTCTTTGTTGCAGAGAGCTATGTCCATCAGAATTGATCATCATGTAATACTGTTGTTGCTGTGTATGATGATCTCCTGGTTCTGCTCGTTTCACTCAGCATCAGTTCATATAAGTCTCTCCAGGCCTCTCTGAAATCGTCCTGCTGGTTGTTTCTTACAGAGCAATAATATTCCATAACATTCATATACCATAATTTATTCAGCCATTCTCCAATTGATGGGCATCCCTTCAGTTTCCAGTTTCTAGCCACTACAAAAAGGGCTACCGCAAACATTCTTGCACAAGGACCAAGTTGTAAGAGACTTTAAAAAGCAAAAATATAATTTTATATTTGATCTTGGAGGTAACAGGGAGCCACCAGAGTGCATTGGGAGAGGGCAGAGAAGGTAATGAATTTTCACTTTAGCAGCTGAGTGGAGGATGGTTTGAAGTGAGAAGAATCTTGAGGCAGGGGTCCCAATCAGCAGTCTATGACAATAATACAGACATAAGGTGATAAGGGTTAACCAGAGTTATGACCACATGAGTGTAGAGAGGGGGATATATTCAAGAGATCTTGTGAAGGTAGAAAAGACAAGACTTAGGGACAGGATATTTGGGTGATTGCAAGTGAATAGTTGAAAATAACACCTAAGTTGCAAATTTGAATGGTGTTGCCCATAACAGTCATAGGGACGTTTTGAAGAAGGAAAAATAATGGATTCTATTTTTTGTATTACTTTACATTTCCCCTAATCTAGAGCATTTTTCTTGACTATGATATTAAAATTTAATTAATTTATATTAGATGCAAAAGAATGAATACCTGATACATTGAGACCAGATCAATATTTAACAAGTTACTTAGACAAAGACCTGGATTAAGGGGGTAAAGAGAGAGTGCTAGATGTCTGAAAGTCCACTTGTAGGGCTCACTCTTTTTACCTGTCCTATTGTATACAGGATACTCTTCACACATGGGAACAAACTAGGTTATACTATAGAATGACCTTTGGAAATTGCAATTTTCTAAGATCACCAATGTTGCCCAGGTGAAGAGAGATTGGGGCAAATGAAATAGAATAGCTCATCTCTTGAAGTCCCTTCCAAACCCTATAATTATTATATACCTGCACTTTTGAAATAACACCATAACTGCCTGCTCTCTAGACAATGCACAGAAAGAGAGTTGTGCTTGTAATTTGTTCTGATTCTTCAGTTTCCAGTTTCTACTGTGGTCTGGTGCTGTTTGAGATATCCCCCACTCCTGCTTTTGTTCTGGTTCCTGATGCCTGTAGTTCCCATTTGAAAACTTCTGATATGCTAAGAAAGTGAATGAACGATGGTGTCACCTCCTGTTTCACAGGTGAGCCTCCGGTCTTCCAAAAAAACTCTGTGAAACAAATCATGTCAGAATTTTTACTCCCATTCTGCAGAAAAGAAAGGAGACATATTACAGTTAGAAGCAAAAATTAAAACTCAAATTTCCCAAGTTCTGGCCCAATGCTCTTTTTATTACACCATCAATACAGGAAATTTTAATTTGTTTAATAAATTTCAGTAAGGAGAAATGAGGGCGAGTGACCATTCCCACAGATCAGTGAATGAACCATGTGTGGTCCTGATAGCCTTGTAGTATCTGTAGAAGAGAAATGGTAGCTTTTTCTGCCACCATTGCATAGGATGAAGTAGTTCTTGGTATAGGTATAGGATGGTATAAGTTTTTGGGTGGGAAGAAGCATTGCAAAAGAAACACAGCAAACTCTCACATTACCTACTACAGCTGAGATTTCTGTATACAGTAGTTCCATCTCCAAACCTATCAATAAGTAATAATTAGGAGGAGTTCCAGAGTGCTCTCCTTATTACCTATAATTCTTTCCATCCCATGGCATGAACCTGAGGATACCAGTATGGAAAATAATACTTTGCTCTTTTCATCTCTCCATGTTTCTGATATTCAGGGACTTGGATAGTGCTGAACAGACAGCCCAAGCTCACACTGTTAAAATTGATTTTTGCTTCATTTGCTTTCAATGCCTGCTGGCAATTCTCACAGAGCCCCTAGCTCAAAAAGGAGAGGGATGGTAAGTGTCTCCTATCAGATCCCTTTTAGTCTTCCTCTTTTCAGTTGTAGTGTATCAGTTTTCCTTCCTGTGCCAGGGACTTCCCAAAATATTTTACCTTTAAAATGGCTTTTATAAATCCACATGTCCCCCCCCCCCACCCTAAGTTTCTATAGTACTGTAACAATGTCACTTTTATTCCTGGCAGGAAAGAAAAATAGGTCCTTGAAGGCAAGGCCAATTTGTTTGATAGTAAGTGAAATGACAGTAAGTGAAATACAGTATCCTATTGTGGGGGACAAGTAAATTGTAAGAGTGAGAACTGGTTTGATGTATTCTTATAATGAGACACAAAATAGGAAGCGAAAAGTATATGGAAATTTTACATGGATGTTCTAATCTACCAAAAAAAATTCTAATTTGTGAAAATTCTGTTTTTTAAAAAAAGATTTATCAAAGGAGTCATCACAGAGTTGTTTTAATACAAAAGCTCCAAATGTACTTAAAATATTATTTGAGTTGCTTTTAAAAATGTTCCAGAAATACATCTATTGAAAAGTGGTTGATCAATACATTGATCCAAAACAATTTCAAAGGCCTCATGGTGAAAAATATTATTTACCCCCAGAGACAGAATTGATGAACTCTGAGTGCAGATTGAAGCATACTGTTGTTTTGTTTTGTTTTTTTCAACTTCCTTTCTTTTTCTTGCTCTAAGGCAGTGGGAGGTGGAGGAGAAAGTTACTTGGCTAATATGGAAATACATTTGGATGATTTCATATGTATAACTGATATTATATTGCTTGCTTTCTTAGTGAGTGGGGGAGGACTGTAGTGAGGGAGAGAATTTGGAACTCAGCATATTTTAAGTGAATATTTAGAAAATTAAAAGTAAGTTGTTTTTTAAAGGTAGTTGAAATTATGAAAAACACATTATACTTGGAGTCATAGACCCTTGCTTCAAATCCTAGTTTGGTGATTTTGAGCAAATTATATCCTTTGTCTGTGTCTCTTTATCTCTAAAAATCAGAGATTTGGTCTAAGTGATCTCAAAAGTTTCTTCTGGCTCCAAAAACTATGATCCTCTACTATATATAAAAAAGCCTACCTTCAGATATATTTTATTCTCGTAAGATATTTAAATGCTATTACTTGGACTCTAAAAGACAGCATTTTATAGTAGGCAACCATACTTTGAGGCTGGAATGCCTGAATTCAAGTCTTGCCTCAAACGCATTATTATTGTGTGACCAAACGCAATTCACTTAATTTCATAGTGCAGTAGACTATATATTGACAATTATCTTGACTTTTCCACTTACTATTTGCTTAGTGACTTAGACAAATCATTTAACCTCTCTAGACTTCAATTTCTTCAGGAAAATCTGAGTTCATTAGCTATAAGTGGAAGTGTTGGACACTGTGGTCGATTCTTTCCCCAGATCTAGAATTCTTCCAATTCTAAGTCTTTCTTATATGGCTTAAAAAATTGGCTGTGTTTTGTCAGGCTTGAAAGAATAGGCTTGCTACTGCTGGAGGGAGAAAAGAAAAACAGGGAGGAGTTCTCCAAAGAACTACAGTACTTCAGTTGGTTACCTCACTTACATAGACGTTAAAATGTAATTCAACCATAAACATGGCCAAAAGATCACATTCCCTTTTATACAATAAACATTCATTCCATATTTATGTTTCAATATTTGTCTCTTCAAAGCAGAGAGAGCCAAGGGAACTAATATGGGAGAATATTCTATACATATTCAGAGTGCTCCCTCTACATTGAGTGATTTGCTTAATTATTTTTCCTTATTACAAATGAGGGTTCAATCTGAATTTGGAGGAAAGAGTAGGATTTCCAGAAAACACTATGTAAAAACAAAAGACTTCAGTAACAACTTATATTAAAAATAGAATTGTTGTTGAATGAACAAATTAGTTTGATCTCAGTCAAATTGGAAAACCAGATCAGGGAGGTAAAATGACCCCAAATACAAGTCCAGGGAATCAAGGACTTTTTTTTTCTGTTTTTCTTGGCACCTGAATTTTTATTTCACAATGTCTAGACAGTTCTGGCCTTTTCATTAGAAATGCTTGAAAATATTTTATGTCATTAAAGATTCATTTTCTGCACACATACAACTCCACTTCAAATAAGATCATATTTAGTTTTGCAGGATAGGTTTTCCTTAGTTGAAAGCCTTTATCTTTTGCTTTTTGGAATATTGAACCCCAACCCCTACTCTCCTTTCTAGTGGCAGCTCCCAAATCTTATTTATATTTACTGTGGCTAATTGGTATCTAGACTACTCATAGTATTTCCTTTGGCCTAGAAATTCTATATTTGAAGCAATGATATTGACAATTTTCACTTTGAGTTTTCTTTCAGCAGATGACCAGTGAATTCTTTCTATGTTCATCTTTCCCTCTGATTCTAAAATTTCTGACCAGTCTCTCCCTCTCTCTCTCTCTCTCTCTCTCTCTCTCTCTCTCTCTCTCTCTCTC
>JAJPUD010004221.1:15097-96000 GCA_023553655.1 Myrmecobius fasciatus | reverse complement strand
CTCTCTCTCTCTCTCTCTCTCTCTCTCTCTCTCTCTCTCTCTCTCTCTCTCTGTTTCTTTCTCTGTCTGTTTTTGTCTCTCTTTTTCTCTCTCTGTCTCTCTCTGTCTCTGTGTGTCTCTGTCTCTGTCTCTCTCTGTGTCTTTCTCTTTCTCTCTCTCTTTTTCTGCCTCGCTCTCTCTCCATATATATGTATGTGTGTGTGTATTTCAAATGTGGTATCCATTTCTTTATATAATGATTTTTCAGATATCACAGTGAGTCATTCCTAAATGTTCTTCCTTTAATCTATTTCCAGGCCAGTTGTTTTTGAAGTAATATTTCTTACCT
This sequence comes from Myrmecobius fasciatus, assembly GCA_023553655.1. NCBI lineage: Eukaryota > Metazoa > Chordata > Mammalia > Dasyuromorphia > Myrmecobiidae > Myrmecobius > Myrmecobius fasciatus. Next base: position 95,672 of record JAJPUD010004221.1, on the reverse strand, counting down.
TTTTTATCTTTTGATCTTGTTCTAGTGTTTCTTGTCTTAATAAGTCATTGATTTCTGCCTGGTCTATTTTAATTTTGAAATCATTTAGCTTTTGAGTGAAATTTTCAACTGTTTTTTTTTTTTTTTGAGATAACTATTCTCCTTGCCATTTTTTATTTATATATTATTTCTTTTCTTGTAGTTACTCCTGCAATCTTTCTGAATGGGAGATTTTTTTTTCCTCTGAAGTTTGATCTGTTGTGTGGCTCACAATTCTCTTTAGAGTTTACTTCCTGGGTGTTTCTCAAAGCAAACATTTCCTCATGGCGTTTGATTTTCTTTAGTTTTCCCTTTTCACTAGTTCCTTGGTGGGAGGAGGAAGGAAGAGAGAGTGCAATTTCAGAGTTTGAGTGGGGTGGCTGATTGTACTAAAACAATCCTGTCCACTGTATTCTTAGGTTGATCTTTACCTCTTGGGATTCAGCCTCCGGGCTTTTTTGAGTTTCATAGTGCTAAATCTTCATGATGCTGGGTACCTCCCTTCCCTGGTCTGAGTATTGTAAAGGTCACTTCTTCTGCAGGCACTCCAAAATCTCCACCTGGGGCTTTCTTCACATTCTGGAGGTTTCTCAGTGGAGCCTTACCCTCCTGGTGCCTCCAGACACAAGATGGCACAGGTTCTGCATCTTCTCTGTAGCCCCACCTTCACTATTATAGGATCCTCCTTTTCTATGACCAGTGTGCTTCTGACTGACTTTGTGCAGTTCTGGATGGACAATATCATTTAACTTCTTATTGGATTTTTTGATCGTTAGTCTGGTGTGACCTTATGGAATAGTTGTGGGGCAGCTGAACATCCTGCATTCATTTGGCAGGAAATGTCCTTACTTTTGAGAACTTGAACACAGTACTAGTTGTGGTCTGACCAGGAAGAATCCAGCATGACTCTCTGGAAACTAAGCCTCCCTTGAGACCTTACGTTTCCTTCTTGGCTTTCACATCACTCTACAAATCATGTACTTTTGATACTGTGCCACAGGAGTTGGAGCCAACTCTGGGAAGATTGTTAGGAGAGTTTTTTGGTTCCCTGCCACCATGCCATACCCACCAATACCAGTCCCTTCATTTGGCCCCTGGGCCCCAAGTGTCTTGAGCCTGCAAGCTTACTGCTTTGGCACTCCATCATTTGGGATCCACACTCTGAGGCTTTCCCTACCTCCTTCCCCCTACTGCATGTCCCATTTTCTCAGGTGCCAGCAACAAGGGAGATGGCAATGAGTAGTGATAGATCCAACCAAAATGTGCTAAAAATGTGGAAGCTACTCTTGCTAAAATACCTTTTCTCCCGCTTAAACTTTAACTCCCAATTAAAACACCCACACACACACATAATGGAGAAGGCCTTTAAGGAGTGAAAATCACAGTAGAATTTCAGGTTCTTGGAATGATTGGTGAGGGAGATCACTGGGGGCAGGTTTTCAGTGCCCTAAGGAGCTTATGGGCAGACATACATAGGATGGCTAAGTGGCTCAGTGAATAGTATTGATCCTCGTGTCCTGAGTTCAAATCCTGTGTCAGATATTATCAAGTCACCTAATCTCTCAGCTTCAGGTTTTCCAAGTATTATATAAAAATAATAATAGCACCTAACCTGCAGGATTATTGTGAGAAATGAATAAGGCAATATTTTTACTAGTTGTAATAGTTATTAATCCAGTGACCCATTCAATTTTTGAGCCCTACTCCTGAAACTTTATGCAAGATGAATACATTTATGCCATTCAGACTTTCCTCCCTCTTTTTCTATTTGAAAAATAAAGAATTTCTCTGAACTTTTCTATCTTGGCTTCACACACACACACACACACACACACACACACACACATATTTTTCAACTCTGGTTGTGGTCAGTTACTTAGAAGTATTTTAAATATGGATTCGGGCATCTAAATGGCAAGTAAAACAATTTCTCTCAATTTAAAAATGCCCAAAGGGAAGATGAAGGCCTTCTCTTGCTCCATAAGAATAATCCTGAAAGCTCCTGAATGAATTTTTTTATTTGTTATTCCACACTGCTTAAACTCTTGCACAAGAGCTGTTTTTCTCCTTCTGCAAGGCACTTCTGCAAGGTTATGTATCTGGATGGTGCAAATGAATGGCTCCATATAAAAAAAAATTAATCAGATGCAAGCATTGAATACAAAGTACAAATAAATGCCAATGGGTAGTGAAGGTGCTCATTCTGATTCTGGTTCAGTTGAATGCCAAAGTCTTCTGTTCCAGTTTCATCCCCTGAAATGATGCTTGAGAGAGTGGCTGATGGCTGGTGCAGCCTGTCCAGAGTAGGAAAACCATAAGGTCTAATGAGACAGTGGGCCCACAGTTTTATGAGTTCTGAGGGCTCACAGATATGCCATCAGTGCAAAGCCTTCAATTCTTCATGAAATGAAGCATTCTCCTTGCTCTGGCCCACATGTGCATTTCCTAATCCATTAGCATTCCCTAAATCTTAATGACTTTAACCCTATCTGTTCTCCCTAGCTTCTTAAACTGTGGTTCAGAGCCCCATATGGGGTTTTTTAATTGAATGTGAGGGTTGTGATATTATGATTTATTATGCATAAATGTTTGATTTGTATTCCTATTTTACATACCAATGTATGTAAAATATACCCATACCCATATATACCAATTATATATACCAATATACCCAGTGTCACATAAAAATTTCTTGGGTAAAAAGAGGTTGCAAGTGGGAAAAGTCCTTTGCTCTGTGACATCCTATCTACATATCACCCTAGGAACACCCCATTGAAATCCTCAGTACTCCATCTGATCTACTTCCTCCTTTATAATATAGATAAATCTGAATATAGATTACCATGAAAATATGTGACTGGCCCAAACTGAAACTCAAGTGATCTCCATTTTCTTCCTCAGTTGTTGTTACTGTAGGCAAAACATTCATCTGTAATTGATGAAATCGGTTGTTTAAATCCCCTAACCTCCATGTCCTAAGTTATGAAGAAAATCTTTAAAATGCTAAGTTCAGCACAACATAACATTTTCATGTTCTCTATTGAGGTTTGCTTGCATTGTATTTCCTTTATCGGATTATTCTTTCTTATAGATACGATTTCTCCTGCACAAAAAATGATGCAATAACTATACATATATTCGATTTCTTAAGTATTCTAACATAATTAACATGTAGTGGATATCCTGCCATCTAAGGGAGGGGTGGGGAGTAGGGGGGAAAAATTTGTAACAGAAAGCTTTGTAAGGGTTAATGTTGAGGAATTACCCATACATATGTTTTGCAAATAAAAAGTATTAATAAATAAATAAATAAAATAAAATAAAATGCTGAGTTCAGGAAATGAAAAGGTGCTAACCAATCCTGATGATAACACTAGAAACAGATGTGTCTCCCCCACATTCATTTTGTCCACTTGTGTAAAAGAATTGTTTTCATTTGACTCCTTCCCTTATATAAAGGGTCTTGTCTGGCATCCTTTCATAACTAGAAATGACCTTTCTTAGCTCTTGAAACATTCCTTCTAAACACTGATTTTATGTGTGGATGGAAATTTGACATAGCTCTTGACAACTCTGTTAAAACAACAAATTTGTTTCTCCAGCTTTCATATCCAGGTCTGCTATATCAATTTGGTTGCAGATATTACCTAATGTGACTCCAAGTTGCAAGGCCATTTTTTTTTTTTATTTTAGACTTCAGTCTGCTGGCAACTAAGAGGAATATGAACAGTTTGCCTGAAATGCACATTTATTTTTAGAGGTGTAATGGATTTCATTAAAAATCATAATTCTTTCCAGAGCCTTGAATTTTCTGACCAGAAAAAAAATTATACAAATTAAAAGGTTGTAAATTTGGGATAATAATTGAAGTTTTTTTTTCTGGAGTGATGTGAAGCTAATAGACATTTTGATGGTTGATCATGAAAGGCTCTGAGACAGCTTCGCATTTGTGATTCATTGATTACTGATTTTTTACTGAGTTGAGGACTACAAACTAGAGGACTCATTGGTGTCTATGGCTGTGACTAATGAGTTTCAAATTAGAGTTCTTAACCTGGAGTCCATTGACTTGATTTTTTAAGATATTTCTATAGCTATTTCAAAATAATTGGTTTCCTCTGTAATCCTATAAATTCAATTTTATACCTTTAAAGCAATTATTTTTAGAAGGGTCCATAATATTCTTTATTTTGGCATATTTAAGGAAGGTCATATGGTTTAATTGGAGATAAAGAAGGAGGCTAAAACAACAAGGAAAAGATTCTAGGGAAGATTTTAGGGAAACCCATCACCAGCACACACACTACACTAGTAGACACACATACATCTTCAGTCATAACTATAAACTCTAATGTGAAAGCTAAGAAGAGCAAGAAAAGGACACACTTAGAGATATTAGCAAAGAGTTTCAGCATAATAATCTTCAAGCCAAGGATGAAATAGGAAATGCACATTGGCAACTAGGATTGAGTGATTTGCCCAGAGTTACATAACTAGTGTCATGTATCTAAGGTCAGATTTGAACAGAGGTCCTCCTGATTCCAGATCCAGTGCTCTGTCCACAAGATCTGCTTCTGGAATATGATGCTTTATTACACCAAACTCTCTTTGAAACTCCTGGAGGTTCATCTTTTTTTCCATGTATCAAGTTAGATCAAAGTCAGACTGCTCAGTTGCTTTATGGACAAGAGAGGATCCTACTCAAGTCAGTTTAATTGGTTTTCTGTTTCTGAGAGCATGGGCATGGAGATGCTAATCAGCCAGGAAACTACAAATATTTTGCCTAGAGCCATCCAGACACAGAAAATCCTAATAGAGAGTTCAAAAGGGAAGTCATATAATGATACAGTGAGGTATAAAGGAAAAAATAGTAGAGAAGGATATGAAGCAACAGGAAAAACATGACTAGGACATAGATTAAGAATTCTTAACCTGGAGTCCATTGACTAGATTTTTTAAGATATTTCTATAGCTATTTCAAAATAATTAGTTTCCTCTGTAATCCTATAAATTCAATTTTATACCTTTAAAGCAATTATTTTGAGAAAGGTCCATAATATTCACCAGTCTGCTAAAAGTGTCCTTGTCTCCACCCAACCGCCCCCACAAAAAAAGAGTAAATAACATTTAGAAGAAATTGAGAAAGAGTAAGCCAAAAACAAAAAATCAAAACAAAACAAACAAACAAAAAAAAAAAAAAAAACACAAAAAATCGAGTCTTTCAAAATTATTCTAGGACCACTTTAAATGAAATTATTTTTGCTTGAAAGATATGAGAGATGAGTTCTGCATCTGTATGATTCCATAAAAACTCTTCACTAGTTCCTTTAAAACAACAACATGGACACACAAGGTCCTTTTGGAATGAGCAGCAGTGTGGCTCTATTTCATCACCTGCCATATTCTGCCCTGATGTGATGCTGAAGACTGTGATCAGAGATAAGGAAGGGGATCCTTCAAAAGGATTCTGCAGACTCCCAAGGCTTGAAAACAACTATTTTCATAGCAGGGAGAAAAACTTTCAAGTTCAATATCAAGCTATTTTCCCCAAGAGTTCTTTTAGTTCTGAACTGATGAAAGTCATACATACTACTCTGTTTCACAGGAGTAAAAGCCTAAGTTGTGCCCCTCTTCTACTATGCAGAGTGCAGTTGTGCTCCAGGGAATCAAAGTATATATATTTTAAAAGACATCGGCCAGTTCTAGTTCTCTTTTTTGTGAAACTTAACATTGGAAAATCTTTATAGGGCTTGATAAAAGTGGAACTCAAAGTAAAAAAAATAAAATAAAAAATACCCAGGGGAAACACACTTTTTAATAGCTGATATAATACTGATTTGTTTTTAATTTTTTATTACTGCTGTTACATTTCTGCATGCTGCTTTCCAGGGAGGAAATTTATTCTTGATCTACCCAAGGGAAGAACCTGAAACATGACAATAACTAGATCAAGGATAATGACCAAGCCTTTTACTGCCCCCAGGAGTCTCTCCCTACTAAAGAAATTTTTAGTGCCTAATGATAAAGCAAGTGGCTGTCACTAGGTCAATTTCCTTTTTCTAAAAACTGGAAGTCTGTGGCTAAGTCTGTAAAGGATACAATCAGCAAAACCAACAGCAGCATGATGGAAAGATTCATCTTTTCCACCATCTTTGGTATCAGAAGAAATGATTTCCAATTTACAGAGCTACGCAAGACAAGCCACACTAGTGGCTGTCATGTTCTATGGCCATGTACATAGTCTAGAGAAAAAGTGTGGGAGAAAAACCACGTGGTGGTGAGAGAGAAGTAGAATTTGACATAAACAGTGCAGTTGTAATGGGAATTTCTAATGTACTAAATGTTTTTATTTATATACATGGATTTATTTGATCCTCATAAATGTCACTATATAATACTTAACACAGGTATCCACTATAGGATCCAAGCTCTTAAGTGAATTACTGACTCTTTACACATAGTTTGGGATGGGAATAAAAAATGAACTATATATCATCAGTCCACAGAGACATGGCCCATCTTCTTGTCACATATTTAGATGTAATTTTTTAAAGTAAAGAAGTAAAAATGAAAGAAGCATGTTATTAAAAGAGAAGTAGTATATAGTATACAACAAGCAAATTGAAACTCCATGAAATAAAGATCAATATGAGGAAAATTTATAAAAGACCAGAAAACAAAGAGGAATGGGGATGGAAAAATAAGTCCTTTAGTGCATTCATTGTATATGTTTGCATATAATTCTATAGGCTCACAAAAATGGAAGCTTTATGAGGGCAGAGACTATTTTGTTTGTGTCTCTGCACTCAGCTAGTCCACACATAGAACAAGTAGATTTCAAACTGAATTTACTGTGTAGTCCCTTCTTTGCTTCCAATTCCAATTCCAATTGAGACCAATTCGTCTCATTGCAAATTGAGTTCTCATTGGTTTCAAATGTGACAAATATGTGGTAAATGTTCATTTATATATCTTACTCATTAATTGTTATTTCAAGGCAACACAACAGAACAAAATATCTCATTTGAAAGGCATTATAAATTCCATTGTGTATGATCAGGACAAATTTTTCAGTTTTGTTTAGTATAGTTGTTCTGACCTGGAGCAATAAGGTGGTTGTAAATGTTCATGCCCACCAAGCACTGCCATTTAGTCATTATGCATTTACTTAATCAATAAATTATGACAAGATATTATGTGGGAGTCTGTAAAACTGATTTTATTTCTTAGAGGGTGAGACTTGAACTCACCTCTTATTATTTTATTTATTTATTTTTTGCTGAAGCAATTGGGGTTAAATGACTTGCCCAGGGTCACACAGCTAAGAAGTGTTAAGTATCTGAGACCAGATTTGAACTCAGGTCCTCCTGACTTCAGGGCTGGTACTCTATCGATTGTGCTACCTAATTGCCCCAGTAAAACTGATTTTAAAGAGGGTTTTATATACATGGAAAAGTTAAAACACATTTTGCTAGTGCATAGGAGTTTTGTTGTTGGTCAGTCCTGTCTGCTCTTAGTGACCCCTGACTGTTTTTTTTGGCAGATACTGGAGTGCTTTGTTATTTCCTCTTTCAAATGAGAAAATTGAAGTAAACAGGATTAAGTGACTGGGCCAGCAAGTAATCATATGAGGCTACATTTAAACTTGCAAAGATGAATCTTCTTGACTCTTGGAGCTCTATTTACTGTGTCACTTACCTGCACAAGAGTTAGTACTCATTAATTCTTGACTCTTCTTTGCTATTAACTTGCTATAACATTTTAATTTTAAATAATTTTAAATTTAAATTTTTAATTTTTAATCTTTTACTTCAGTTTCCTCATCTATAAAATGTTAACATTAAAATGTGTCTCATTGAACTTCACAGAGTTGTCATGAAGATCAAAGGAGAGAATGGATAAGAGTTTTGTAAAAAGTAATATGTAAATGTAAATAATTGTCATCATATTACATAATGTATGATGACTTATCATAGCATATATGTATAGTACTTTTCTCCCATTTAATTTCTTCAAAGCTAAATTTACACATTCTTTAAAAGAAGCAAGCTTCAGTCTGATATAATATTAGACACAACTCAGTGGGAAAAAAAATCATAATACATATCTTTCATATAACAAAATATGGAGAAAGGAAAATTCTTCAATCTATAGTGATCATGGTACAATGAAAAGATGATAATAGTATCAAAAATCAGAGAAACACAGGTTGTCACAATGTTTTCTTTAACTAGCTATTATGTATGAATTTAAGCATTAACTCTTTTAGGCCTTGAAAAAGTTCACTTTGTCAGCAAAACAAGAACTTATTAAATATACACAGGGCCAGGTTTATATATGGACACATAACTATTGGCTTCCTAACCCCCAAATGCTCATTTATCTGCAATCTGAAATTCCTGTGATTAAGGTCATTAATGCTTGGATGAAAATGTCAAAGTAATTGTCTTCAGGAAATCTCAATTACAAAGTTGCTTGTGTTACCTTGCCCATTTGTAAATAGAACAGATGATTTTAGAGAGACAGACTGGGGTAAATTTATATAGAGTTAGTCTCAGCTTTAAGAAAATTTTTGTGGAAGTTTAATAATTTTCAGTCATGTCCAGCTTTTTGTATTCCATTTTGGAATTTTCTTGGCAAAGATACCAGAGTAATTTGCTATCTCCTTCTCCATTTTATTTTACAGATGAGGAAACTGAGACAAATAGGGTTAAGTGACTTGACCAGGGTCACACAGCTAGTAATTATCTGAGACTAGATTTGAACTCCGAAAGATGAGTTTTCTTGATTCCAAGCCCCATATTTTATCTACTCTAATTTTTAACTGGTCTTCAGCATCAAGAGTTGCTGAGTTTAAACCTTATCTTTGATCCTGTTAGCACCTAGCATATGTCAGGTAATATTGTAAGCAGTGGGGATACAACTAATAAAAACAAAACAATTTCTACCTCAAGGAGCTTATAGTCTAATGGGGATGTGCTGAAGACAACACCTAAAGTGATGGAAAATGGGAGGAATCTAGAGAATATTTGACAAGAAGAGATCAAGTTCCCTGGAATTAAAACAGGGGAGATAGGGGTGAGGAGGGGAACAGATGCAGAGTGGAGTGAGTTTGGTGCCAATATATTATCATTGGCTTGCTCGCTATGATTATATCATATGTATTGGCTGTATCCCCCTGAAAAAATCATTTAATCTTTCAGAGGTCCAGTGAATTCCCTGAACTTCTAAGTTGCAGATTAGTTGTCATTTGACAATGAAATTTTAATTTCTTTCTTCTCTCTAGAAATAAAATGGTAAGTTCAGAGCAAAAACAAAACAAAACAAAACACGTGTTCATCAGATTAGCTATTTGTCACCAGGATGAGGTATAGTGTAAGTAATATTGAAGAATTATGGCAGCAGCACACACTGGGTACACAGAAATACAACAAAGATTATAAAGGCAGCGATTAGACCATTGATTGTAAACTTCTAGAGAGTAGAAACTGTCTCTCTTTTTAAATTAATTGTATCCTCTATACTTAGCATGGCATCTGGCTTATATTAGGTACCTAATAAATACTGATTGAATTAGATTGGACCTCTGCAGTGGAAGAAGGGGAGAAAAGGAAAGAAGAGAACTCCTAAGGAAAAAGAAACATTCATTAAGGACCATCATGGTTTTCTCAGGAACAGGCCTTTCAGGGTCTTCAGAGAGAAAAAAATTTTCTGAGAGTCACTAATAATTTTACCTCTAAGAGACTTCAAAAACAAAACAACACAAGCAAAACAGAAGCAAGTAAGCTTCTCAGGCTACTTCAAAAACAAAGAGATAAAAGGACTTCAAGCATAATAACACAGAGAAGAGGTTTTTCATCTAGGAGTAGAATATACAGGAGGAAAGGGGAAAATTAGGGCGAAAAGAAGACAATGCAATGTTTGCAATAACTAAATAGATTAAATGCTTTGTGCAGCAAAACATCAATAAAAATAACAAAATATATTAACTTCTCACAGATGGGATCAGTTGCAAATGACTTCTAGAATCATTTGTCCCTCGAGCTCAAAGGAACCTCAAAAAGAGAAAGAATGATTTAGTGGAAAGGACGTTAACTTTGGAGTCAATGAGTTCAATTCTAAACTCTTTTACTTCCTACCTGTATACCTCTCTAGACCTTAGATTATAAATAATTCCAATTTATCTTTACAGGGATGTTTTTGCTTTGTCAGCCTTATCTCACATATGGAACCTGATTCTTAACCCTTTATTCTTTACTCATCACTATCAATCTGGCCTCAGACACTTAGTAGCTGTGTGGCTTTGAGCAATCTCTCTGGGCCTTAGATTTCTCATCTATTAAAAAAAGGGAAACTTGATTAGATGGCTTCTGAGATCCTTTTCTACTCTATCATCCATACTCTATTTAAATGCCTCTTGCAATGAGGAAGGTCATTACATTGGTGGACAACTCTAATTATCTGAAGATTTTTCCTTATACTCAGTAAAAATCTACTTCCCTATAATTTCCCCTTCAGGAGAGAGGTAGAGCAAGTGTAATTCCTTTTTCCCATGAATGATTTTGTGATTATTTGAGCATTAAAATCCACATTACAAATGTTTCAAACAGTTTTCACACTCCTATAAACACAATTTCTCTCCTTAAATTTACATCTTATAAATAATTCCAATTCATCTTTACAGAACATTTTAGCTTTTTCAGCCCTTTTTTCATATATCAAGCCTGATTCTTAACCCTTTATTCTTAATTCTATGCAACTGGGGAGGGCAGGTAGATAGCAGAGTGGATAAAGCATTCAGCTTGGAACCAGAAAGACTCTTCACTGAATTTGAAATCTGGCCTCAGATATTTACTCATTGTGTGATTCTGAACAAGTCATTTAATCCTGTCTGTCTCAGTTCTCTCATCCATAAAATAAGCTAGAGAAGGAAATAGTAAACCACTCCAGGATCTATGCAAAAAAACAAAACAACACAAAACACTTAAAAAACACCCAAATGGGGTCTTGTGGAGCTAGATACAATTAAACTACAGTAACCCTGATTTTTTTGTTGGCCATTTGCTTGGAAACATGCATTTATTTATTCATTATTCTCTATACATGATGGCCTTTTGCATATCCAGAGCTGAGTAGAAAGACTTTAATGTAATCTAAGAGCTAATATCCAGATTTTGTTTTGTATCAGACTCGTATTTCCTATACCAGTAATATGTAAAGAGAGGAAATAGATGTCATTCTAGTCCCCTACCCTTCTTTGAGACAGGTAAGGAAAGGAACAAGTACCCAGTCACAGCCTTGCTCTTTCTTCTCCTGCTCCCTTCAAAGCACAAATCAAAAGATTTTGGCAAAGGATGGTCCAGATTCTAGACATAACTATCCATGTATCCCACAAGATAATCCACATAGAAATTTATATACACATATTGTACACAAACACACACACACACACACACACACACACACATATCTTAGAGAGGCAAAGAAGTTGTAGAGTAGCTAGAGTACTGAATTTGAGTTTAAATCTGGCCTCAGACACTTATTAGCTATGTACCCCTGAATCTTTGTGTCCCTGAATCTCTTCCTGTCTCTGTATCCTAAATTGTAAAATGAGGTAAATATTAGCATCTACCTTAAAGGGTTATTGTGAGGATCAAATAAAATTATATATCTAAAAAGCATTGAGCAGGGGTCTGAATACATAGGGGGTATTTAGTAGTTGTTACCCTTCTTTATTCCTAACATGGATATATATTTATCTGATATAAACAAATTTGAAGAAGAAACAGGCTGTTATATATCTTATGGAGGAAGAGAATGGGAAATATGGAATAGTGGAAAGATCAGTAGATTTTGGAGTCACATTATTTAGTTTCAAATCCCAGCCCAGCAACTTATACTGCCTGGGTGACCTCAGCTAAGTATTTAAACCTCTTTAAACTTCATTTTAAAAAGATTAAACAAATTGATTTTTAAGATTCCTTCCAGTCCTAATTATATGATCCTAAGCTATAAAATAATAATAATAATATTTATATAGCACTTACTGAGTGCTATGCATTGTGCTAAGCACTTTACAATTATTTTCTTGTTTGATCCTCACAACAGCCTTGGGAGGTAGGTGCCATTATCATTTTTATTTTACAGATAAGGAAACTGAGGCACACTCAGGTGAAGTGATTTGCCCAGCTAGTAAGTGACTATGGCCAAACTTTAACTCAGATCTTCCCTACTCTGGGTCCAAGGCTTTGTCCACAACATCCCCTAACAATGCCTGTACAGCATTAATGGGCCATTTACACAGCATCTCCAGTCAGCAGAACATCTATAATCACTCTAATATTAATAAAAATATAAATTACTCCAAATTCCAAAATGTTCTTGATCTTCAGTCCTTTTGGGGATTCAAGTATTCAAATATTTTGTGATGAATAAATATTCAACTTTCTGGCTTTGAGAAAGTGTGGACCTTTTCTGGAAAGGGAAGTAGGCTATTTTCTTTTTTTCCACATATATCTCAAGCTCACAATACAAGCTGCTCAGTGAAATAGACAATAAGCATTTAGGCATCTATTGTATCCCAGGCACTGTGTTAAGAACTGGGGATACTAAGAAAAGAAAAAAAAACCAAAACCCTGTTCCTGCTCTCAAAGAACTCATAGCTAAATGGAGGAAGATACCATGTAAACTACTATGTACAAACAAATTATATAAAGGAAAAATTGAACATTTTCAACAGAGGGTAAGCCCTAGAATTTAAGAGAATCAGGAAATGCTTCTTGTAGAAAATAGTTTTATCTGAGATTTGAAGGAAGCCAGAAAAAGCAGGAGGCAGAGATGAGAAGGGAAAGCATACCAGGCATAAGGGACAGGTAATAGAAATGCTTAGAATTGAGAAATGGAACGTCTTGTGCAATTAGCATCAAGAAGACCAATGTGACTGAATCAAAGTAGAAGATGGAAAGGGGAGCATGGTAATGGATAACTTTGATAGCATATTATACATGATTTTTGAGATGATAGGGAGCTGAATGGAAGAAGAAGAAAGATCATTGTATCTTTTTAGAATATTTTCTTCAAGACCCAAGTTGCCTTCTTCTCCATGAAGATTTCTCTGATCCTACCTTCTTCCTTCTGCTCCCTGCTCCTACCTGAAAGTGATCTCTTCATGTTGACATTGCACTAATTCTGCTGTGTTGTGTATTTGAGTGTGTACGTAGTGGGAGGGGAGTAAGGAGGGTTGGTGGTAAAATGGATCAATTTGAGAAGTAAATAGAGGGTCTGCCTTAGAGTTAGGAAAACTTGGGTTCAAGCATTACCTTAAACATATGAGTTATATGGCCATGGACAAATCACTTAACTAACTTCCCAGTGATTCAGGAAACTCTAAAATTCTAAGTTACACAGCAGCTATCCACCTGCATGGATAGAGGGAGTTTCTAATACCAACAGTCTCCATTGCAATAAAAGTCTAAGTCACACAGACTCATATTCTGAGGGTACTCTGAATACAAGAGTCATGTCTTATTTGTCTTATTTATTATTACTCCACAAGGTTTAGTCTAGTTTATTGTATACAAAATGCTCTTAATGACTATTTATTTGAATTGAATTGAATCTGTGTGTCATTATTTTAACACAATGATCTTTGCCCTCTATCCAAAACTCTGAATCTTGATTAAAGGGTTTTTTAATTACCTTAGGCTTAGATTAGGATATATTCTATTCTCAAAGGAAAATAGTCATCCTTTTAGGTGTTGCTCGGGTGGATGCCAGAAAGATTCTATTGACCCTGTTCTGTCATTCTCTCAAATAATTTCCAAATTCTCCAGGTCTAATTTCAATCTTCTGTTTGGGTGTGCAATCAGAGCATTCCCTGAAGAATTTCCAGCAAGGCAGTCAGCCAAGTAGTTTCCAAACACTTGAGTTCATCCTCTTAGGGATACAAAGTGATAAAACAATTAATTTTGCTCTAACTGGGTTTTCTATAAAACTAGCTAAATAATATATATATAAATAAGAGAAAAAGGCTCAATAATATGATTTTCCAAAAATTTTGTTTCCTGTTTCTCCCACATAAGTCTCATGGGGCTGCTGAAATAATAATGAATTTCATTAAGAGTATACCAGCAGCAGCCATTGCCCAGCATGAACTGAGGAGGATGCTGGGATACTGCCATTGCCTTGCCAAAAGGCAAGGCATACATGAAAAGAATCAGTGTTTTCCTGGTAGGGGTGCAAGGCTGAATATAATATAACCCCTTTTAACTCAAAATTAAACAAACCTCTGGGGATTGGTTAGTATTCATGTTTGTATATTTACGTTTTGTGGATGTTCAAAAATTTATGCATATCAATTTGTTCTAATTTTTTTTATTGTTCAGTTATTCTTATAAGATAAAGTTTCATCATCTGGCTGCCATCTCTCACAACAAGTTATCTCTTTACTGTCTGCTGTCTCTTTTACTTTTTCTTTGCCACCTAAATAAATCTTCCTTTATTTTCCTCTTATTAGTACTCAGTTCTACTTACTTCTACTACATCTAAACATCAAAATGTTTAAGAGTCTCTATATTTAAAAATTCTAATCATGGAATCACCAATTAAAAGCACAGTGTCTCATACCTATTGATTACTCATATTAGTGTCTTATAGGTAGCTAGAATTAATAATTGTGAATTAAGTCTCTTCATTACCACAGTGCTTAGCACACAGTAAGCACTAATAATCTGTTTGGCTGATTTTCTGATAAACCCAGGCCCTGGTCAAATCATCAATGCTAAGAACCTCACATTGGGAATAGTCAGACAGAATGAAATGGATGCCATATTGAGATTTGCGGAGTGAAGGGAATATACATACCAAAGAAATCATGTTAAGTCTTAAAATTTGTAAGCATACAGAATAGCATGGCAATATATTAAGAAGAAAGACCTTTGAGACAGAACATTTGTAAGGCAGGTGTTTCCAATTGAACACTATAATATTATTGGCCCATTTTCCCCATCTCAATAAATATAATATTTCCCTAGATTTGTATTTCTAAGATGTGTAGAGAGGTTCTCCATAAATGTAATTGTCAATAACTTGAGGAATTGCAGACATCCAAACCTGATTTTCTGTCTAGTCTAAAGAAATGAAGAAGCAGTGAATTTGTAATCAACCACCCTGAGTTTCACCCTTGACATAGAGGAGTCACTCCTTCTCTGGGCCTTTGCAGCCTCATCTGAGAAATTAGGACTGGTTGGTATTTGCTTTGATGTCTAAAGTCCTATAAATTTGGGGCCATGTCAACATGGTCATCACTGCTTTCTTCTCATTCTAAGTTAAATTCTGTGCCTTACTGATGGCAGCATTCTAGCATCCTCCTTGGTTTCTGCTGGAATCCTCTTAATGAAATTCATTATTGTTTCAACAGCCCTGTAAAACCTACATAGGAGAAGCAAGGAGCAAGATTTTTGGAAAATTACATTATTGAGCCTTTTTTCTTCATATATATATATATATATATGTATGTATGTGTGTATATACCCCATTTTATACTTATCTTGCTAACATGATCATATGCCTTAAAGGAAGACAATGGATAATTATGTGTACAAAAAAGAAAAAGAAAAAGAAAAAAAAAAAGGAATGAGCCTGAGTGTAAAAAAGGGCAAAAGAGAATGATACAAGATGGTCCAAGAAAATCTGGGGAGCAAAAAAGGTAGATTATTTTTAGCTAAGGAAAAAACTTCACAGAGACAGTGACAACTGAGCTAGACTTCTTATTAAGAGAAGGATCTCAATGGGGAAAGACATAAAAGAAATGCATTTCAGGTAGCCTGCATGAATAAATGGAAGAGAGAAGAAGGAAATTGGGAACATTAAGACTTAAAATCAGAAACTCTGAGAACCTATTGTTAAATTTTGATTGTGAGCATTTGCACTATGGAAATTGACAAATGCTACAAATAAGATTTAGTGCTTTGTTACTTTTATCTAGACTTTTTAAAATGGAGAAAATGTTAATAATTCAGATAAAACTTTAAAGTGTATCCTATGTATATCCCTCTCCTCCCAACCTGGTTGTTAAATATTTATCAGGCCACCCATACTTAAAAGTTTCCTCTCGAGCATCCTGGAAGTTAAGCAGGTTAATGGACCCATTCTCATATTCTTGCCTTTAGTCTATCACAATATACATATGGGTGATGCAAAGCAAGTTATAGGTAGAAAACTCTATCCATTTAATTTAACAAGTATCTATTAAATAGCTATAAGGTAGTGTGCCAGACATTCAGAAAAGAAAAAAAAAAGAAAAAAACAAAACAGTCCTTTCCCTCAAGAACCTTACATTCTACAAGGGATATATAGCATATTTAAGCAAATGCATAAATAGAATATAATTTGAAAAGGAAGAAAGTGCTAAATTACAACAGGCAATCAGGAAAAGCTGACCCTAGGAGATAGCATTTGAGATGAGCCTGGAAGGAAACTAGAGATTCAAAGAGACAATTATGATAAGAAAATGTGCTCTAAGAGTAAAGCTATGTGAAGGCTCTAAGAAATTAAGATCCATGCTTAGGCTTATGGGGACAGGTCCATGTTAATTTCATCTCTAAGCAGATGTCATATATACCACAGCTGTAGATTGTGTCTGTTTTCTGAACTTAAATGTTATTGTTTTAGGAAAAATATTATTACTGAAGAAAAGACAGGTGGCAATGCTTCCTGAAGAGGGAGTGATCCAAAGGCAGGAAGAGAATCTTGGCATTGGGAATGGCGTTTGGGCAGAACCACTTGGAACCAAGTCAGATTGGTCAATGCAGAGCCCTGTGTTTGGAATACTATCAAGTAAGTGACTTGAGGCAGCCAGTGAGAGAAATAAGGAGGTGATTCATCTAGTCTACGTAGTGCTAAAAAATGTCCCCCAGTAAATCCTCCCATTATCAGTCAGTAAATTAGTAAGCCTTTGTCAAGTTCCAATTATTTTCTAGGCACTATGCTACAAGCTGGGGATACAAAGAAAGGTAAAGGACAATTCTTATCTTCATCACTAAGCAAAAGAATGGGACTGCCTCTCTTCCATTTGCCATACCTCTCAAACCCTTTTATAAAATTCTTTTGCCTTTCAAGTTTCCTTTTAGCCCATAACCTACATGCTTAGGAGGAAAATAGTGACATAATTCACTATAAAGTTTCTGGGCTCTTTTTTCTTTGAAATAAATTTAGCCTTCAAACATAAGTTCTTGTTTGTAAACACAGTGCTATATACAGCAAAATTAAAGTTGTTTGTGGGACATTATTCAGAGAAAACACATCCCAAAAAGAAAATGATGATGATTATGTAACACCTACCATCTATGCATTTTGTCTTAAAACTAGAAAGATTCACCAGTCAAACTCTTGTCAGTGCAATACTTGGAAAATAGGTTGTTCTGATAAATTTGATCTTAATAATAATAATGTGTTATGTTATAATAATGATGTGATTTTTTTGGATCGCATGATCACCAAAATGTAATTGTGTATATGTACACAAATATATAGATAGATATAAATTTCAATCACTTCTATCTTTCTTTTTTCTATCTCTATCTTTTCAATTCTTGGAACTGTTAAAAATCTTTCAAAACAAGAATTATGTACAAATATTTATAACAATCTACACAGGCTAAGATGCTAAGACCACATGAGATAAGAATAAGGTAAAATTTTGATAAATTAATAGCAGATGTCAAAATCTTAATCTTTTATAGTCTCACTCAGCACCCTCTGTGGCAAAGGAACATGTTGGCTTGTCCTCTGCCTTAGCAATTTCTTTGTTTGGATTATCAACATGACCCTCTATCTTCATCCTGCCATTCTGTGACAATAAGCCAAAGAAGTCAACTTAATACCCTACCCCTTGTGGAGAAGGTAGGATGCCTAGTTATGGCAGAACAATACTGAACAGCAGTGTTCAGCCAGAGAATTAAAAACAGAAGGAACTGAAGTGGGCTCCCAACATGTATGGGAAGATCCACCATGCCTGAAATAAATGGGATTCAACTAGCTGGGGTGAATTCTGTCCCCAATCCCACTTCTAGAAGTAACTTAGGTCAGGTTCTAAGGAAAGTGAAAAGTACAATCTCTTGCACTTGGAGAAACTAAGATAACTTTGAAGTTGTCTTCCAGAGATAAATCAACAAAAGTGAAGGAGTAAGAAAGAAGGCAATAGAACTATATAAAGAAGAAAGACTGAAATAGTTAAAGATCTCAAGTGGAAAAAAACTCTGTTAAAAACCTTGATCATAAGCAGAAAAAAAGAGAAGATATAATAACAAAAAGGAAGATGACCTTTGGGACATGTAAATGGATCTAACCACCTCTGAATAAATATTTCAAGGCAAAGTAAAATGAATCAATTCCTGATGAGACAAAGTACCCTATTAACTCCCAAGAGAGGATGAAATCACAAAAGGATATACCCAAACAGTTCAAGAGATAAGAATTTTAATAGTATAATTATGAAGGCATAATTAATTTTTACACAGCAGAAATAATTGGTAACATAGAAAAACTTGGACACACAATAATAAATCTCTCTTTAGTAATAAAAGGTCAACTGCTTAGGAATGTAAATATATAGAACAGAAAGGACAATCTAGAAGAAAAGAAGCAAAAAGCAATAATTGTTCAAAGAAAGCATGATCTCTATACATGTAAAACATTAATTTCAAAGAAAGGCTATATAAAAATAATGTAAGAATCATAAGTTTTTCAGAAGAATATGACAAGTAAAAAAAAGAACACTATAATGCAAGAAATAATATGAAAAGCACCTCAGAATTTCTGGACACAAATTACAAAATGATAACGAAAAGAATTAGCAAATCATCACCATAAAAAAAAAACAACCTTACACTATAAACTACAAAACAAATTGTCATAAAATTTAACAATTCCAATGACAAATCAAAAAGATCTTCAAATGTAAAGAAAAGAAAATTTGGAAAATTCAAGATTATACAGCACTTACCAAAAACTAGAGAAGAAAATTGAATAATGCAATTGGGGAAAAAAAAAAAAAGCTCACAATGCAAAGGAATGTAACATGCCCTAATCAATAATGGGAAAAGTAGACACTTTAAAAATGTTTATAGAAGTCCTAAATGGGCTTGGATATTTACTAGGTATGTAACTTGAGTAAGGCATTAAACCTCTGTTTGCCTCAATTTTTTAAACTATAAAATGGGGATATAACAGCTTCTTCCTCCCAGTATTGTTGTGAGGATCAAATAAAATACTATTTAGAAACACTTGGTACAGTGATTTTGCTGTATATAGGTGCTTTTAAAATGCTTGTTTTCTTCCTTCCTTTTTAGAAGAAGGCAGAAAATGAAAAAAAAAAACAAATAAAGAAGAGGGATTTTACTTGAGTATGAAATAGAAGGGGGAAGAGGGAAGAATTAGATAACTATACAAAACAAATAAAACATTAATAAGTTAGGTAAAACTTTAAAGTTCACAGATCACAAAGATAACAAAGTGGGGAGGAAGGAAACTGGTAGATATTGAGTTGCCTTACAAGAGTTAAGCTAAAATAACTAAAAAGATAAAAACTACTATCTTTGTGGAAAAAAAGGAACAAAAAAATCAAATTCAGGGGGGAAAATGTCATGGAGGAATATATATATATATATATTAAAAAGAGAAGCTGCATATGAAAACCAGCCCCAATAACCTGTCATTTACAAGAAACATGTATAAAAAGCAAAGATATACATAAAATAAAAATAAAGGAATGAAACAAAATTATTGTGCATCAAGTAAATCCAAAAAAGGAAGTTGCAATCAGACAAAATGAAAACAAAAATCCAAGTCCTTTCCAAATTCTTTTTTTCCCCTTAGCTTGGGAGTTTTACCTAACATTAATTTCTTTTTGTTTTATCTAGTTATCAGTATTCCACTCAATTTCATAGGTAAAGAAAATCTTACTTTCCTCTTCTCTCCAACTTCTTTTGTTAAGGTTTTTTATTTTTTGATTTTCTGTGTCTTTTTTTAAAGAAAAAAGGACAAAAATAGGTAAACAAGGAAACTACATTTTACTAAGCAAAGGATAGATAATAAATCAATATCAATATTAAACTTATAAACTCCAAATATATCTAAATTCATAAAGAAAAAAGTAAATGAAACATAAGAAGACATAGACAAGAATAGCAGGAGATTTTAAATATTCCTCTCTCAGTTTTGGACAAATCGAACAGCAAGCTAAATAATTGGACAACATGCTAGAGAAAATAGAGCTAAAAATACTCATCTCCCAAGTGATAACTAACATTTATTTCTCAGGTTCTCATAGAATTTCTATTAAAAATTAGTGCATTTTAAGGCACAGGGATACTATTAATAAATATTAAGAAGCAGAAATATCTGGTATATGCTTTACAGACCATAACAAAAGGAGAACAAATAAATAAAGTAATAAGTAATAATTATAACAAAATAAAAGAACAAATAAGTAACTATTATAATAATAAAATAAAAGAACAAATAGAGACACAGACTCAAAAGAAAACTTAACAATGAAATTCTAAATAACAAGTTGTTCAAAGAATTGATAATGAAAACAATAATTATGTAAAACTATAATAATGAAACAACATACTACAATTTCTAGTATACAACTAAAGTCTTCCTCAGGGGAGAATTTATATCCCTAAAAACATACATTAATAAAACAGAAAAGGAGAGAATAAATGAAATTACTATGCATTTGAAAAAATTGGAATCAACAAATAAACTCAAAATAAACACAAAAGAAGAAATAGCAAAAATTAGAGGAGAAACAGATAAGCTAGAAGATAAAAGAACTAGAGAAATGATCAGCAAACCAAAAGCTAGTTATTTTAATTACAAAACATTCCTTTAAAACAAAACAACTTAAATAACTGGAAGAACTTTCAATGATTATCTGAATAATGCCAATATGGCAAAAATTATAAGAACTTTGAATTTTAAATCGACAAATCTACAATTTAATACTATACTAATCAAAATATCAAAACAATGCTTTACAGCATTTGAAAAATAATAACAAAATTCATTTGGAGAATCAAAATGTCTGGAATGTCAAGGGAAATTATTAAGTTAGGTAGAAAAGTAGAAATGAAGGCAAAATAGCACTTTTGATGTTCAAATACATTACAAAATAATCATCAAAACCTCTTGTTAGTTAAAAATAGAGAAGTAAATTAATGAGACAAGCTAGACAAGGAAGAATCAGAAACAATGGATCTCAATAACCTAATGTTTGATAAACTGGAAAATATTAATTACTTAGGAATTCTAAATTTGATAACTTCTAAGAAAATTGGAAGGTAGTCTAAATTAAGCTTAGAACAACATTCTACATCATATTCCCCAATAAACTCAAATTGGATACATGAAATAAATATCAAAAATCACAGTTTAAGAAATTAGTCCACATAATTATGTTATAGTTATAAGTAGAAGTATTTTAAATAGAACAAGAGATAGATGCAATTACAAAAAATAAAATAGACTATTTGATTATATGAAATTGAAATGCTTCTACACAAGCAATATATATCTTAGGTAAAGAGTGAAGGAGTTAAATGGGAAAAAAATTATCAAATTTCTCAAAAAAAAAAAAAGTTTGGTATACACACAGAGATATGTCTCCACAACACACACACACACATCTCTACACTCACACACACATCCACATCCACACACAGATGTATGTACATGCACATAATTAGTAACCTATATATGCATACATATACATGTATGTAAGATATGAATGTGTATATATGTACTGTGTAAATATATATATACATGCATGCGGAATTTTTTTTAGGTTTTGTTTTAGAGTTCATTGTGATTTCAGAAGAAAGCCTTTATTCTTTCAACCTTCTCAGAATATCCTTCTTAATTCATATTAATATTCATTAGTCAGTTTTTCTGCCATGGAAAGTAGTAAACTGACCAGCCAGGACAGCAGTGCTATCACTGAGTAGCAGTTTACATTCTTCTTTCCTATAGATAGCTCACATTGGGGATAAATCAAATATGAACCTAAGATAGAATATTTCCTCTGCTCAAATCAAGGCATTTAAAAGTGATGCCAATATAATTCTGAATGAAATGCTTCTTCTTCAAAGGCAGGTACAAGGAAAAAATCCCTTCTTCTTGGGGATTAACTAAATTTTTACTGAATTCTAAGTTTCCTTAAATTTTTTCCATCTTTCTGTGTTTTTTATCTAACAGATTCATGAGCAAATTTATAGGATTTATATTGTCTTTAGCATTATAAAATGAAATAGGAAAATTCCTCCTGCATTTTCTCTCTCAGGCAACCTGAAGGCTGTTGACCTCAGTAAAATCTCTTGAAAAACATTCTTCATTGTTGTGTATGTTCCATTTTGCTAAAACTTATAATTTGATACTTACCACATACTAAAAAGGAAAAATAAAACTTTTATTCTTCTAGCCTCATAAAATGGATTTTTAAAAAGATGGATATAGTAAAGAAACCAAAAGGAACTTTGATAGTGTCCTAATTTTCTTTACAATTCAAGAAGATGGGGAGGGAGGAAACAGATGAGCAAAATTAAAATTTCAAATTAGAAATGAATAAGTGAATACGTATTAAAAATTTATTTATTTAATATTTTCCCTAGTTACATTTAAAATATTTGTTTTTAAAATTTTTGAGTTGTAGATTCTCTCTCTTATCCCCACATGCAACCCCCATTAGGAAATCACATGTGAAGTTATGCAAAACATTTGTATAAAAGATATGTTCTGAAAGAAAGCATTAATCTCCTATCCTAATAAAAAAAAACTTAGAAAGTTTCAGTCTCTAGTCAGACACAATCAGTTTCTTCTCTGAGTACAGATAGGATTTTTCATTATAAGTCCTTCACAGTAGCTGTGGATCATTATACTGTTGAGAACACCTGGTTATCACAGAACATTGCTATTACTTTAGGTGCAGTATATTTCACTTTGCTTGAATTCATGGAGAACTTTCAGGATTTTTTTTTCTGAGAGCATCCTGTTCATAATTTCCCAAAAACATTTCATGACAATATCATACCACAATTTTTTCAGCCATTCCCAACTTGATGAACATCCCCTCAATTTCCAATTTCTTGCCCTGAGATCTGCTACAATAGTTTTATACATATAGGTTCTTTTCCTTAAAAAAAAAATCTCTTTTGGTATTCATGCCTAGTAGTGGTATTGTTAGGTCAAAGGATATGCATGAATTTATAGTCCTTTGGGCATAAATCATATGTTTTGATCAACTATAATTGGAGCATGGCTCTTATTTTTCATAAATTTGACTCAATTCCCTCTATGTTTGAAAAATAAAACCTTATTGGAGAAACTTGCTTCAAAATTCTTTTTGAAATTACTATTGTTAACTGTGTTTTCCCAGATTTATTCTTGAATGAATATATTTTGAAAGAATATATTGATTAGTTATCTTGATAAATACATTTATATGTAATGAACATATATTTATATAATTTAGGAGAGGCATTGTAGCATAATCAATTGAGAACTGGCACAGGGTCTATGTTCAAATTCTGCCTCTATTCACCGCTGGAAAGTCGTTTTTTGCCTTAGTGATCCAGACAGCCCTCTAAGACTAAGTTGCAGAATAAGAAAGTTTCCTCATTAAGACAACCTTAAGAGTGCAATTACAGGTCCTGGCTCTAGCATAAGAAATAATAACCACCACAACAAAATTAATGTTACATATGTTCCTTTCATATTATATAGCAATGTGTTATGTTTTGCCATAAATGTAACTACTTAAATTTATATATAGTTTGTCAGGACAACTAAACACAGTCTTGTTTTTTAAATATAGTCAATAAAAAGTCATATGGTAGATAGAATTGAGATGCTGTAAAATTACAAATAATGACTTGCACACAAAAAAAAAATGGCACCAAAAGATATTCAGATAGACAGAATGGACCAGAGAAAAGAAGTAAATTAATCATGCAGTAAAAGCAAGGGATGAATAAATCTAGTTGGTACATGGGCTGGAATATTGAGCAACCTCAAGGAAGGTATCTAGCACTTTGGGTAAATACCTAGTGGAGGATTTACAAAGGGACAGTCAAGAATCATACTGAATGAGAAGGTATGAATAAATCACAACCTGCATCAGTAGAAGGAGTACTTACAATGAACAAGTATTAATCCACTAGTGAACTAAAGTATAGTTAAGGATGTTCTAAACCAAATAATTGGCTTTCTGCTCTCTAAAGTAAACGAACTCTATGTGCAGTCAGACAAAAATAATTATTTGCCAACATTCCCAAAGTCACTATAAAACAGATCATAATAAGTACCCAAATTGGTTACTTTTTATTGATTCCTATTACATAGAATTGATGCAAAAGACCTAAAAAATATTACAGATAAGATTCTAATAAGTACATAAATTGGTTATTTTTATTGATTCCTATTACATAGAACTGATTCAAAAGACCTAACAATATTACAGATAAGATTCTGTATTACCTCCTAAGACGTATGCATTTCACAATTGACTCAATAAGTATATTGGATGGAGAAAGGCAAAGAAAAGTTGCTTTCCAATAATTTTTTAGTTAGTGCCCAATTCTCATTTTTTCATGACATAGGGACCCTGAGAGAGAGAGAGTGAGCTATTATCATTGATTACCCTCTAGACAGGATGTTATAATATCGTTGGCTCTCATAATACCAATGTACAGTAGTTAAATAGAAGTTCGCTGTCCCTTTGTCCATCAGAAAAACTTCTGGAGGCAATTGAGGCCCAAGGAGATGATAGCATAGGAGAGTGGCCCTCAAACACTTATCTCAAGTCTTCTTCCAAATCCAGTCCTGTGGCTGGCCCTCTCCCAGCCTTTATCACTCAGGCCTGCAAGTCAAGCTCTGGAGGAAATTATGGATGAGCCAGGATTGGAGCCAGAAGGAGAACTATAACCACTTCTAGGGCCAACAAATGAAAGAGACAAAAGACTGATGGGGGAAGCCAAGAGCTCGCCTGGGAGTGAGGGCTCAGGACAGAGTTAGGGCTAAAGATATTAAGTGGTCATCATAGGAAGATTAGAAACAAGGCCAGGGGACAGTCCCTGAGGGAGGTCTGGTGAGGGCCTTCTCACTGTGCCGTCAGTTACACATTCCTCTCAACTGCCCACCCTAGAAATTCTATTCCCACTGAGTGCAAGCAGATTGTGGGA
Source organism: Myrmecobius fasciatus (assembly GCA_023553655.1). Classification (NCBI taxonomy): domain Eukaryota; kingdom Metazoa; phylum Chordata; class Mammalia; order Dasyuromorphia; family Myrmecobiidae; genus Myrmecobius; species Myrmecobius fasciatus. Next base: position 70,413 of record JAJPUD010004221.1, on the reverse strand, counting down.
CAGTCACCAAGTAGAACAACTTACAAGACCACCGAAGAGGCTTCCCTAACACTCAAGCCAGGAAAAACAATCACGGAAAATGATTCCCAAACCAAATTGTGTCTAATAGCTCTCTGTTTTCATTTGATTAATGGACCCAGGCTCAAGAAGAAGCATTCCTCTGTCCTGGGCCCTGGGTCCGAGCCCCACTCTCTACACTCCTATCATCTTCTCTGGATGCTGTGGTCTCCACTAAAGGGACAACACAAGGTGAAATGCAGCCATTTTGTTGGTCAGCAGCAGCTCAGAAGCAAGATGTCTTAGCAGCACCATCCAGTAATGCACTCTTTGCCAGTATCCACATCCCAGATGGCTTTCAGACCTTAGTGTCAGCCAAGTGGAAACAGGGCTTACTATTAGGAAATATCGTGAGCAATTTGTGAGAAACTTGTGAACCTGTTTTTTTGTGATTCTTCAACCTAATCATTTGTGTTTTAAAAAGCTGCCTCTGGACTCAAGCAAAAGGGGGACAGTGAAACAACCAGATATGGCCTGCATTATGGAGGAAACTGGAGGTGAGGAACCTCATCTTCTCAGACATATCTCTTGTGTGTGTGAGGTGGGGGTAAGATGGAGAGAGAGGTGAAAGATAGAAACCAAGATGGAGAGACAGAAAAAGCAAGACGAACAGAGAGAAAAAGGGAGAGGGAAGAAGAAAGAAAGTCGGAGGTTCTGAGCCTTAAATGTTTTAATACATAATATGCTAAAGAGAGGCTGAGTAAACAATTTTACTCCTTTTGCTACAGCGTATCTAAACCAATGTTGATTTGTATGCAATCGTAAAGACCTCTGACACCGTTTAGAGCTTTCTTTCTCTTTAAAGGTTTACAGACTATCAGGGGATTATTTTTTAAAGAAAAATTTCTGATTTAGTTTTAACTATTTATGACTATTCTGGAGATAACTGAATAAAGGAGGGAGTATTCAAGAGGTTTTTCAAGTAGTAAGTAGAGAAGAAGTTGAAAAAAGAAAGAAATGATACAGTCAGTACAATTATGAATGTTCCAAACCAGTGGGTCAGTTTCTAACCTGTTTCTCCCTGAAGAATATAGCAAGCAGAAAGAGAAAACAGTCTTTTAACTAGAACATTGTTTGAAGAGAAACAGAAAAACCATTGGTCCATCTTGAGGAAGTGTGTATCTGGTTTAAGTAGCTGTGGAAATTAAACTCTAAATGAAAACTAAAAAACTATCTATCTAAAAAGGTCCTTCTTAATGAGACATGTGTAGGACTTTGGAGACTGTGGATTTACAAAATAACTATTTGAAACAGATTTTAAGCAAAAATAATACTGCCCATTTCAGTCCTTCATGTTTTATAAATCTACCATTCCCTACTCCTTCTTCAACCGTAAAACAGAATCTCATAGTAGATTTAATTACCGATTGTTTGTTTTTTAAAAATTAACCCATAACAATGACCTGAAGAGAGGTTTTAACCTTTTATCACCATCCACCTTATTTCTTCACACTTAAACTGAGGTTGTAAAGGAAATGATACTTCTCTCTTGTAATACATTAATTAGCCTCTGCCACCCCTCATGGCTTCCAACTGACAAAATTATATATTTACATAATTGCTAAGCCTAAGTGGATGTCTCTTTAAGAAGTCTAATATTATATAGAAAATTCCAGATTCAGAAAACAAGTAAATTAGGGAATGATCATGTTTTCCAGAAAGCAAATGATTAAATTCTTTTAAAAAGTGAACCTTCCTTATTAAATTTGAGTTGTGATTTGATTAATGTGTAACCTAATGGGACATATCTAGTATATACAAGGAAGTAAGATCCAGAAATATTATTGTACAATGGCATTTATGAATTTTATATTTTGTTTGATTGAAAAAATGTATTGGGAAATTTTATTGTTTGCATTGATTAATCTATGTCCTTTGGGACCACTAAGGTCCAGCTTTAAAGATAGATAAAGAAGGGCTACATGGTCTGATGTTGCTGGTTTCTTTGAGGTGTCTCCTTGTCCCCAAATACCTCTCCCAACAGGCATACCGAGATCTGAAATTCCAATACTCCAAGAAATTTATTTCGTTGATCATTGAAGGTTATATAGTCTTCCAGAATATCTTAATAAAATAGTACTATTCAGAAAGAGTTTATACATTAAGATATTATCAACTAAAATCAATGATGATTGGTTTAGAGCAAGATACTATGGGAACAAGACACAGAAGAGCTGCCTAAACAGAAGGTGAAGAAGAGGATGAGAGGATATTAAAGGGGGAAGATAGAAGATGGCAAAAAAATGATTTTACTTATTTTTCATAAGGATAGTCACGATAATAGAACTAAAATAGTCAGGAATAAAGCTATGGACAGGAGAATTAAAGCTCCCATGGGATATCAGATTTAGTATCTTTTGAATATCGGAATAAGGAGAAATGAGTAGTCCCTTGTCTACCCAATGGATAGGAGTTGAGCACTTTGTCTATTTCCTTTTTGAGGCAATAGGACTTAAGTGACTTGATCAGGATCACACAACTAGTAAGTGTCTGAGGCTGGATTTGAACTCAGGTCTTCCTGACTCCAGGGCTGGTATTCTATCCCCTGTGCTGTCTAGTTGTCCCTACTTTGTTCTCCTGGATACCTTGACTTATGAATTTCATATCCCCCAAGTAGCCTTGTGACATAATAGATCAAGAGCAGTTCTTGACATCGGAAGGTTTGGTTCAAGTCTTGTTTCTGGCACACACCAGCTGTATGACTATGAACAACTATATTTAATCTTTCAGTTCCTCAGGTAATGCTCCAAGAGTACACCTGGAGATATGCTTCTAATGAATTACTGAGGGGAGCTTCAGAACTAATAGTTCCCTGCACTAATGAAATCATGGATCTGTACCAACATGTATGCTCTTTAATGTGTTGTGAACTCCTTGCTATTTTCCCTGGTATACCCATCACACAGATCATAAGTTTAATAGATATTTGTTAAAATGTTAGCCAAAATTAAACTAAAACTTGGTAATGATTATCCCTGGGACATTTTAGCAGAGAGCTCAGCATCTCCTTTTGATTGCCTTACAGAAATTTCCAGAGATATTCACATTACTCTTGGTATGCTGGACAAAGAGGACAATGAAGGCAAGGTATGGTAAATTTACAACAAAATGCATTTGTAGAATCATAGATTGGTTTAAAAAGGCACCATTTTACATACATATTTACATATTTTACATAATGGAAATTTGCAGAAAAATAACGTCCTTGTTCACGGTTTTTAGATCTGTTGTAAAATTTCACACCAATCCTTTTTCACCTTTCTTTCCAAGTTCCATTTATCTCCAGATTAGTGATACTTCATATGGTGCTATCTTTTCCATGAAATAGCAGCTTTAATAAAAATCTTAATTAGATTTAAATGATTGCATTTAATGATATTTTAACAATCACAGTATCCTGTTCTCTTTAGACTTAGTGCAAAGGGCATCCTTTTCAGTGCCATTTTTGATGTCCTATTTCAAACCTTCAAATTTATGTTCTGATTGATCCTTCATCACAGTGTTGAGGTGCTCTCATGTTCTCAAAAGCAAGGTTAGTGGAATATAAGCTCTAATATGTCTTACCAAAGTGGAAAAGATTGAATATGCAACAGGCCATAGATAAGCTGAGATACAAGCTCACCAGCAAAAACTGTCCATCAAATGGTAGTTATTTTATTTATTTTATTTTTAAATGAAATTCATGGAATTTAAAACTTTTAATAGAGAAGCTTTTGTCTTCTTAGAAGGAAAAAGTACCCACTGTGAAGAAATCACAGATCTTTTGAGGCATAGAAGTATGTGAACTGTTGAAACATTGAAGTATGTGAGAACTATTATGTGTTGATTAAAAATAATTAAATTAATCATTTAGCAAAATTAAGACTTCCATTGAAGCTGTTTATGGCAGGAATAGGGGAGAATAAGCCAATAAATCACCAATAATCAAATATATCCAATAGAATGTCATTTAAGAGGTTCCTGGAAAGGTCCCAAAATATCTTCCTGCATGGGGTTGTTGCAAATCTCACCAGACATTCATTCTTTTAGGTTTCCAAGTCAGTTCAGACTACTGAGACCCTTCTCCAATCTTTCAATGGATTCATGACTTCATTCATTGATATAAACAGTCCCTTTCTCCATATAGATTAAAACTCATTTGCTCTCTCTTGTCCTGGATGATTCTAGGTCATATTCTGCTATAGGTCCTCTACAAAGTTTTTATTTATGAAATATATTGACTCTACTAGTTCTTTCTATATTTTAGAGATGTTACTGTATCACCTGGATTGTCCATATGTTTTTCCTGACTCTGACAGGTTCACTTGTCTTCCTAGTTCTAAATGATGTTTCTTATGCTAGAGACATCACTGTATAATGGGTTAAAACCTGGTTTAAGAATAATTGCATGTTAGAATTGTTCACCCTTAAAAACCTATTTGAATGTCTTAGGTTAGTAATGTTTGTACCAGCTTCATCATTTCTGGAGGTGTTTTTTTTTGGGGGGGTCATCTCATTATAAAATGAAAAAAAATTTGAATGGGTGCTTTTAAATATATAATATGTCTTACCAAGGTGGAAAAGATTGAATATGCAACTGGCCATAGCTAAGTTGAGATACAAGTTCGCCAGCAAAAACTGTCCATCAAATGGCAGTTATTTTATTTATTTTATTTTTAATTGAAATTCAGATCTTATCAATCTTAGCATAATTATCTGAGATCATTGTGTAGTTCATTTATGGCATGACAGAATTATCAACCTCTCATTCTTTTTTATTGCCTCATTTATTATGAGCCACTTAAGACTATAAACCAGACAAGACAGTCTGATGCCAAGAAATCCATGTATTACAAATTAGATAACTTCTCTTGATAGAATATTAGCTTAAAATAAACTTTAAGAATAACTTATTTTTATTGGGAATGGAAAGAACTTATTCTATTTCACAAGGGAAATTTTACCAATTGTGAAGAGATCATATATAAAATGACATTTAGAAAATAGGCATAGTAAGTGCTGGTTATATAAAGGTGCCAGATACAAAGCATATACAGTTATATGCATTCATATGCTTCACATGAATGTAAAATATATGATGTAAGTATTTGAATATACTTGTTAAATTTCCTGTATTTTAAATGTGCCTATCATTCCATTAAAATCTTCATTTTAAAATAGTTGGTGAGCTTAATGAAAATGGCAGTTTCAAAAAAAAAAAAACTGTTCTAAGAATCAGAGCTGACATCTACTGGCTATGTGATCCTGGAAATAACGTATAACATTTCAGTCCTTTGGGAAACTCAAGCTCTAAGTTGTAGAACAGAACCATGCATCACTAAAATTCCATGTATCAACTATTTCTTATGTAAAAAGTATTAGAAAATGTTCTAATCAACTTACATTCACTATACAGCTGATTTCTCTATAGATTTTTGAGCAACCTGCAAGTTTATTTCTTTTGTGTGGGTGATATTACAAGACTCATAACTATATAGCATCATAAGAAGAATATTTTTGTTTAAAAATATGGATTTCTATATTGAGAAGCAATTTGAGATCATTAAAAAATACTGTGCAATTTGAGCTATCTTAATCTTAAATTTTCAGACCAACTTTTTATTCATATTCAGAGTCTAATTGAGGTATGTATACTGTTACAGATAGACTAAATCTATTAACCATTCAATTGGATGTCAAAGTCCAATAATAAGAACTTTCACAACTTTGCTTTTTTTATAAATTGTTCAGTTGATCTTTTTTGAATAATCACACATCTCATTGACAAGGAACTGTAATGTTTGGGGTCTCGATAACAATTATCACATTGCTGTCCACAAAAAAAATGATCATTTGGGAAGACCTTAACTGCCAAATGTCCATAATCTTGAAAATCCTGACAGGCATATATCTGCTTATATGTTGCTGCAAATAATTAAAATGATTCAATGGAATGGTCTTTGTAGTTGGATTTATTAAATAATCTTACATGATCTCAATGTGAGCATTGAGCCATGTTGGAAGAGAACCTTTAGAGCTATGCTTTTGCTCTATCAAATCAAAGCTTTTGAGGCATGAAGGTATTTATGAAATAAGTAATAGACTTTTGTATTCTATCTTTTCGTCAATTGTGTGGTTGTAAATATGTGATCTCCTATAGGGAATTATTTGTAAATGCCTGCCTACATGTCTCCTCATATTTTTATCATCAATATCCTAGATACATATGTAGATCATTCCTATAAAGAATATTACATTAAAATGAGAAACTGGGAATATAAATCATTCGTTATAGATATCCTTTTTGCCATCTTTTTAGAGTAGTGATGTGTATTCTATTTTTCTCCATTCTGTTGTTATCTTCACTACCTTAAGATATTATATAAAATGAATGTTCAATGATTTCACATTTGTGTTGCCTCTAATATGGAATTTCATCTGTGTGGTTGGTCTGATCTGTTTCTCCCAAATTCATCATCTTACATTCTTTTCTTTTCCCTCTTATATTTTAAGGCCAAAATGTAGGTATTCCATTGTTTTGAATGACGAAAATATGTTATTATAGGATCAATGACAGCTAGGTGATATTTTTCATGTATTTGTCCTACTGACAGTTTTATCAATAAATGCCTCTCTTGAAACAGTATGGTTTACTGAGTTCTCATGCAAAGCTTTCTGATGACTTGTGTTTTGCCACCATTAACTTTCACTGTTTAATGAGGCAATATTGCTTATAATCTTCCACCATTCTTTTCAGTAATGGTTAATAAATAAGTTTGTAAACACAACTAGCTTTGTCTTTGACTGTCATACTTTTCCTAAATCCATGGTCTCATTCTTGAGTTTGAGTGACCGCGTAGAAGCCCTTGCACCATTGGCTGCCTGAGATATCAATTCCCTTCTCTGGGTACTCTTCTGCTCCCTCTGGCTCCATGACTCCAGTCTACCCTTTTCCTATAGTTCATACTGTGATCCCTTACTTCTGACTCAACTTTATGATTTTGTGCTAAAAATGTGACCCACTATTTATTCATTCTTCAAATTTGATGCTGATATTGATTTTTGCTCTAATTGATGATTTGACTATAACTAATGTTGATACAATTCTTACAGTAGAAACTAATAGCATTTCATCCATTAACATATAGTCATTTTCATTTCTTATGTTATTGTCTAGTGCATACTGTGTCTATTACTTCCTGATGTTTTTCTTCAAAAAAGTAGTTGTGATATATGGGTTTGAAACTTCTCAGTTCTCTACAAGTCTTAGTCACTTTTCTTAAACTTATTTTATATTTTAATATTTATTTAAATTATTTCATATTTTCCAATATACTTTTCACTATCCTCCCCTGTTCCTTCACACTGAGTATCGTTACATTTTTTTCTTGGTTTAAAGAACTTTATCTAATGGTTTATAGAATTTTCCATCTCTTAAATTTCTAACAAAAATGTTAGCATAGAAGCTTTTAATTCTTTTCAAGGTGGACTTCTTGCTTATGCTCACCTTGAGCACTGTAAGTCAAGAAAACCCACTGTACCATGAAATAGTTCTTAATGTCTGAGTGTATAATAAGACCAAGTTCATGAATTCTTTTCTTTTTATCTATATAAAAAGAAGTTTTCAGTTATATTTCCATTTGGCTACTTTTGTCTTCTGATTTTGTTTATCAGAATAATGTCAATAGTAATGTAGTTAACTCTTCAAATAGCATGCCAGTTAATTGATCATTGGAGAAGGATCTCAAATTTTTAATAACATTGAAATTTTGGCTATTTACAATGAAGTTAATATTAACAATATTTGTTGTTGAGTTATTTTCAGTCACATATGACTTTGTGATCCCAGTTAGGATTCTCTTGGCAAAGATAATGCAGTAGTTTGCCATTTCCTTCCCCAGTTCATTTTACAGATAAGTAACTGAGGCAGAGCTAAATGACTTGCTTAGAGTTACACACTTTATAATGTGTTAAACCCAGTCATAGCTTTAACATCACTAGCTCATCTCCACACTATTAGACATCAGAGTAGGATTTTGTGGAGGAATCCTCCTTATTAAATGTTAAATATACCAGAATGGGAAAGATGGAAAGACTTTTACAAGTTCACCTTCATGAACTGGAAGAAGGGGGAGTGGGTGAAGGAGCAAAGTAGAAAGAAAAGTGATTCTCCTATTAAGTATGGGTATAGTGAAAATGACCAGACCTGTATAGTTTTTTTCTCATCAGCCTTTGTACTAAAAGTACAATCAATAGCTTTTGTTAATTGTTACTACAGCACATCTTCTTTACACCCCCAGGAAAACTGAACAACTTGAGGATGAGAATAAAATCAAGAGAACTGCTTCAAAGCAGTAACCACAGCTACAAACCATCCCAGGCCACCCTAGCCTGAAAGATGTCTGAGAAATGTAACTCTTAGTTAACTTGTTGTCACACTCACCAACTTTCTCAACCAAATTTACCACTCAAAAGTTTAATAAAAAGAAATTTAGCATTAATATTGGTGCAAAGAGCATGTCTAAGGTTATTACAAGCATTGAAATCATGTTATAATCCCTTTACTAAAGGCTTCCTCTTCTTCCCAATAGAATGTTAGCATCTAAAGGGCAGATTCTGTTTTGTTTTTGCTTTTGTGTCTCTAGGATCTAACACAGTAAATGGGTATTTAAATTCATTAAATTGAATTGATTGATTTGATGCCTAAACTAGCAAGCTTATTCAGATTTCTGGTCAATTAAAAGAGTTCCCTTAAGCATATAAAAGTTCTTTACAATTTCACTCTGTTTAATAAAAATGGAAAAATTCCTTCACCCCCATGATATAATTCTCCAAATTTCCATTCTGCTCCTTCAAATTTCTCTGTTGAACCAATAGCCCTCATTATAGGAGCCTTTCTGATAGGTTTGCATATCATTTCAGGCTTGATTTAAATTTATTGAAATGTATTAATCAAAGGGATTTATATTTCCACATTGCTGATATCTTTTTAAAAGGTAAAACAAATATCTTTTGATTAAATATTTTAAAATAATTTATTGTGGTGAATGCTAAAAGAAAATCACCAAGATTTTTTATCTGGTTTCTATTTTTAGGAAAAGTGAAGTTTGTATTTTTTGTGTTTTCAATACTTAAGTTTCTGACTAGTGTCTGAGTCACATTCTGAAAATAAACTAGTTTCTTTGGGTGGCATCAAATGAGCTCTAGAATACATTTATTAAGCATTTAATATTTGTTGTCCAAAGTTCTCTGCTATATCTTGGATTTGGAAGAGAACAAACATGATTCACTGGGAAGCCATCTAAGATCATAGGATTTATAGTTATAAAGGAACTTAGGGATTATCTATAGATTTATAAATCAATCCACAAATATTTATTAAGCACTTATTGACTAGGCATATCAATGCCTAGGTGATGCAATATACAGAGCGCTGGACCTGGAATTAGGAGTACCCAAATTCAAACCTGACCTCAGGCACTTATTTGCTGTGTAACTCTGGACAAGTTACTTAATCCTATTTGTCTCAGTTTCCTTATCTGTAAAATGAGCTGGAGAAGGAAATGACAAACTACTCCATGAAGTCTGCCAAGAAAATCCCAAGTGATGTCACTGAAGAGTCACAACAATAGGCTAGGCACTGTGCTATGCCCTAGGGATACAAATGCAAAGAATAAAACTATCCGCATCCTCTAGGAGTTTACATTCTAGTACCAACTTGACTGTTTTATAGATGAAGAAGGCCCAGAGAAGATCATAGTACCTAAGGATTCATCTGTCATCTGCTCCTAAGAATCTTGTCTATCTTATAACTTGTTTAAGGTCATTTACTTAAGTAACAGAATCAGAATTTGAAGCCAGATTCTCTGCCTCCAAATCCAAAATTAATATTCTACAATGCATCTATTCTTGATCTGCAATAGAGATCAGGTTTAAAAGAGATAATGTGTTAATGTACTTCTCCATGGGTTTAAAGAAGAAGGTTATTTCCAACCTGGGTTAGAGTAGCCAACAGGCTTCAAACTCCTTAGAAAGTTAGGGGAGTATCCATCCCAAGCACGTGGAGACCTTCCCCAGGGGAGTGGGAGACGATAAAATTTCTTTAAATGGCCATGAAGGTCATTGAAGCTGATGCTGTGGAGTGCTGAGAGCTTGGTCAGACATCAAAGAAGCCAGGATCATACAATGCATCCCAGGCAATCACCATTAGTACCGACTTTTGACTTTCTGTGAGACTTCTTTGACTCTGGAAGAGAGAGTGAGACTAACAATTCTGTACAACTTTGCTTTACTTAAATCTAATTCACATGAATCAAGACTTCACCTGTGATGTCATTGGTCTTCTTCAAAACAAAGGATAAACAAAACAAAGACAATTAAGTCCTTTAAAATTTTTAAATTCTTTCTCAGACCTAAATCATCCCAAGAGGATGAAAAAGTTTTGATATTTCTCAAAACTCTCTATTCTAAACTCAGAGACAACTAACTAGTGGATAATATGCCGGGCGTAAAGGCAGCAAGACTGATGTGAAGCAAATCTGGCTTCAAATGCTTATTAGCTGTGTGAGTCACTTAAAGCAGTTTATCTCAGTTTCCTTATATGTAAAATGAACTGGAAAAGGAAATGGCAAAACATTCCAGTATCTTTGCCAAGAAAACTCCAAAGGGAGTCAGCAAAAGTTGTACATGACTGAAATCAACTGAACAACAGGTTCACATCTGCATTCACCCTGGGGACAGTTCCTTTCCCCCAATAACCTTTGAACATTGACATGGGGTAACCATAAGTCATACATAACTGAAAAACAACTAAACAACAACAACAAATACAAATTCATCTTCATGTTCAATCTGTGAATATAAGCTATTGGAGAATAGTCAGGAAGCAATGTAGCAACCTAAAATTATTCTTTCTGGTGGAGATCAATAAGCATTGTTATTGACATCATATCTCTGAATCTTATCTGATTACTATAATTTCACAACATCAGTTTATGTTTTCATATTTGTGTATTCACAGGAAGACATATACAGTAGTCTCGCTACCATTATCCAGAATAATGACAACTTGAGTAATTCAACTATTCAAAGAATGATTTTTCATGCCTCCAAGGACATGAGAAACAATGACGTGAGTAAAGTTATTTTTTTTGCCAGTGTGGTCCCTATACATCTTAAAGATGCTGGAAGGATTCACTCAGATAAAATATGTAAAGTCTCTGTAAACCATAGAGTATTAATGTGAAACTATAAGATACTATCTCTCTCATTATGGCCATCATTATGGTTATTTTACAGGCCCCAAGAGAAATAAGAATGTTAGCCGGAGAGGTTTTAGTGTCTCTTGCTGACCGTGATTTCAACTCTGTGATGGATGAAGTACAAAGGCACTTCAAGATCCTGGAGCTCCCTGATGAATTCACCGTCCTTGCCCTGGCTGACCTGGCAACCAGCCATGGTATAGTCCTTCTGCCAGCCTTGCCATCTGGTTGTTGAAAAAAGACAAGGAAATACTTTTTCTAGGAAATAAACCAAACTAAACTAATTACTGGTGGTTCAGGTACCTTTCCATATACCCCTAAGCAGGGATAGCAAGCTGTATACAAAAGGAGAAAGAAAAATCTACTTTTATGTTATAGATTAAGATGCTATGATAGAGTTGTTCCATGTTGTCCTTCATCTATAAAGATGACAGTGTTGATGCATCATCAGTAAAGTATGGAGATTTTCATTGGACAAATATTGGGGAAATATTTTCTGAGATGATTCATTGATTCTATCTGGCCAAATTCTAGTGACATGAATTTGCAAAGTATCTGGTCAGGGCTGGGAGCACCTCCATGTCATAGGGAATAGTGTTAATCCTGAAATCTGGAAAACCTGGGTACAAATACTGCCTCTGAAATACTTAAGTTATATGACTGATCAAATCACTTAATTTTGCCAAGTCTCGGTTTCCTCATTTGTAAGGTGAGGAAAAAATTACCTGAAGCAGCACTCTCACAGAGTTGTTGTGAGACTTAAATACTTTATGAACTTCAAAGTGTTTTATAAATAACAATTATTATTACTGTCATCAAAACAAAGTTAACCATTTTATCCCATGATTAAGCCAACAATGCTTATTAACATGGTCACTGACCAATGGAGCTAATTAGCTATGACCTGACAATCCTCACTTCAGAAAATTGAGAGAAGGCCACCCATGAAGAGGCAGAGAAGTAGCTCTCACATATATCTGCAAACTTTGTCTCCCTACAGAGGATTTTTTTTTAAATTTGCACAAAGTATCTATACACCTGGTTTGCCAGTTGTAATTAAGGTCCAATTCTCTAATTATAGCATGGTATGAAGAGATTCATGTAGACAATGCAAGAGCGTCCACCAGTTAAACTCTTCAGCTAACTTAGAATCCATTCTCCCTTAGTCCCTTCTGTACCAAGAACTATGTTGTTAACCCTTCCTGATATTAATAGGAGACTCAAATACAGGCAGAATAATATGAAGAAATATCTAGTGGGAGAAGGTAATATCTTTGTTCTCTTCCATGTCTTCTCTGCAGTATCTGAGAGTATACCATTCATGGCTATGACCTTACTCACTATTCAAACCATGGTAAAGTTGGCTGAAGAAGAAAAAATGAAGAAAGCGTTCTGTATTGGTAAGTAATTCCTCAGCTTCCTCTTCATTTAATAAAATTTCACAAGGTACACATTCTTCTTCCTCTAAGTAATAGGAATTGAAAAGTTTATTCTTATTTTTAGTGAAAATTATATTCTTCTACTACTCACCTTTTACACTTCCTACCATCCCTCGTTCCTTAGTTTAACCACAAAACATTATATTCTCATAGTTACAGGAATCAAGTGGGTTTCAAAATTTAAACTAAACTCTATATCCAGCCCTCAGAATGCAATGTTTTGTTAGTCATATGCAAACAGTCCCACTTCAGAAAAAAACTATCATTAAATACTTATAAAATAAAAATAAGGTTGGAGTACCCAGAAATCACCTTTTTCAATACTCTTTTCCAAATAGATAAATGCTTATTCTATGATTAAAGTTCTACAGAAAAAAATTCATTAGGCTTTTTTCCCTCCCAGAATTCATGCTAATGCTCAAGAAACCACTGTACTGTCATGAAATGACATGAAATATCTCCCTGCCAATAAACTACATATATTCTTTTAAACTTGGGTCCATTATTTGTCATTCTCAGTAGAGTTGGAGAATGATTAACTAACTACATTTTCTAGCCTTGAAGATAGCTAGGAGTCTCCTTATACAAATTCACCTATAGAAATGCCACTTTTGACCATAGCTAGAGAAAGGAGTAAAATTTTGGGTTTGAATATCCTAGTATCATATCTGTGTAAATTATTTTTGCCAAATGGCCAGATTTAATTGACTTAATAACTAAGATTAGGAGAGGATGATTTTACTTCACAAAATTTTCTGAGGTGAACTGTGATCCTAATATGAGTTAGAATCACAGTCAGTCAATAAATATTTTTAAAGCTCTTACTGCAGCCATTGTATTAAGAGCTGGGGATATAAAGTAAAGCATGACACAATCCCTGCCCTCAGGGAGTTCAGAGTCTAGAGGGCAGGAAGGAAGGGCACCTGGAGCTGGGACTTGGTGAAATCCTACAGCCAGGTTGGAAATGATCTGAGGAAGTAGTAATTACAGAGTAGCATCTTGCAGATGAAATGAGTTTTTGGAGCTCATGGAGGCTGGGAAAGATTGAACTTTGTGACTGCACTGAGTTGCTAATGCTAAAATATTATTACTGAGTTATGAAAATAATCATTGACTTAAGTGACCAAAACTCAAAGAAATTAGGCTTCAGGCTGAATGGAAATCAGTCAAGACAGTTAATATTCTCTGCCTTGCCTTTCTTTTCCTTAGTATTTCATGGGAATCTATATTTGAGGGGCAAACAAGCAGTGTTGTCTATCAACTGTCTTTAATGTTTGCTGATGGCTGGAGAGACTTGTTATCAGTAAATAAGTTTGGTACCAAATGCAGATTTGATGACCCTAATGTTGCTTTTGCAGCCTATGGGTTTTTCTGAAAAAAAAAAAATACATTTATTATTTCTGCCTTCCTGCATTTGATTTTGAGGTTTTTGTGTCCTAACACATGGTCAATTTTTGTATAAGTTCCATGGACTGCTGAGAAAAAAGTAAACTCCTTTCTGTCTCCATTTAATTTCCTCCAAAGATCTATCATACCTAACTTTTCTAACATTTTGTTTACCTCCTTAACTTCTTTCTTATTTATTTTGTGGTTTGATTTATCAAGTTCTGAGAGAGGGAGGTTGAGATCCCCCACTATTATAGTTTTGCTGTCTATTTCTTCTTGCATCTCTCTGAACTTTTCCTCTAGGAATTTCCATGCTATACCACTTGGTGCATATATTTTTAGTATTGTTATTGCTTCATTATCTATGGTACCCTTTAGGAAGATATAATTTCCTTCTTTGTCTCTTTTAATTAAGTCTATCTTTGCTTTTACTTGGTCTGAGATCAGGATTGCTACCCCTGATTTTTTTTTTGTTCACCTGAAGCATAATAGATTCTGCTCCAGCCTTTTACCTTCACCCTGTATGTATCTCTATGTTTTAGATGTGTTTCTTGTATACAACATATTGATGGATTCTGGTTTTTAATCCAGTCTGCTATCTGCTTCTGCTTTAAGGGAGAGTTCATTCCATTCACATTCACAGTTAAAATAACTAATTCTGTATTTCCTGCCATCTTATTTACCCTAGCTTATGCTTTTCTCTTTCTTATCCCCTTTCCCTCCTCCCTACTATTTTGCTTTTGATAACTACTTCCGTCAAACAGTCCTTCCCCTTTAGAGCCCACCCACCCTTTTATCCCCCCTTTCCCTCCTGTTTCCTTATAAATATGTCTGTTATTCCCTCAGAGCCAAATCTGATGAGATGGAGATTAACCCAATTCTCATTGCCCTCCCTTTTTTCCCCTCAATCATTATAGGTTTTCTTTGCCTCTACATGTGATGTAATTTCCCTTATTTTACCTCCTTTTTATCTTCTTCCAGTGTTATCCCTTTTCTACCTCTAATTTCTTTTTCAGTTTATCATATCATAATAATCATAAAATCACAATAATCATATCATAATAATAATAAAATCACAGTAAACATATCATAATCATAATGTAATAATAGATTCATAAAATCAACCCTCATTCTATAAGTATCTATAACATAAATATAGTTCTCAAGAGTTTTTTTTTCTTGTTACCTTTTTATGTTTCTCTTGTGTTCTGTGTTTGTAGATCAAATTTTTTGTTCAGTTCTGGTCTTTTCAGTAGAAATAGGTGAAATTCTCCTATATCATTGAATGACCATCTTCTTCCCTAGAAGATAATGCTCATTCTATCTGGGTAACTTATTCTTGGCTGTAATCCAAGTTCCTTTGCCCTTCGGAATATCTGATTCCAGGCCCTTCGATCCTTCAAAGTAGAAGGTGCTAGGTCCTGTGTGATCCTAATTGTGGCTCCCCGATATTTAAATTGTTTCTTTCTGGCTTCTCGTAGTATCTTTTCCTTGGTATGATAGTTCTGGAATTTAGCCACGATATTTCTGGGGGACTTAATTTTTGGGTTTCTTTCAGGAGGTGATCGGTGGATTGTCTCAAGGAGTATTTTGCCTTCTGGGTCTAAAATATCAGGGCAGTTTTCTTTTATGATTTCCTGGAAGATAGTGTCTAGGTTCTTTTTTTCATCATGGCTTTCAAGAAGCCCTATAATCCTTAGATTGTCTCTCCTAGATCTATTTTCCAGGTCAGTTGTTTTTCCTAGGAGATATTTCATGTTTTTCTCTATCTTTTCATTTTTTTTGTTTTTGTTTGACTGATTCTTGAAGTCTTGATGAGTCATTTATTTCCAATTGTTCGATTCTAATTTTTAATGTCTTATTTTCTTCAGTTACTGTTTTTTAGTTCCTTTTGCAATTGACCAATTACATTTTTTTGTTCATTGCATTCTTTTTCCATTTTTTCTATTTTATTTTGCAGTGATCTCATTTCGTTTCCCCATGTTTCTTCTAACTCTCTTTTAAGATTTTTCATGCAATCTTCAAAGAAAGCCTTGCGACATGGAGACCAGTTTATGTCTCTCTTTGGGGCTTTTTCTGGAGTTGCTTTCCCTTTAGGGGCCTCAGGATTTGAGGTCTGTTCTTCCCTCTCTCCATAAAAGTTGTCTATGGTGAGAGCTCTTTTTGGTTTTTTATTCGGTTTTTTTTTTTATTTTTTTTATTTTTTTTTTTGCTTAGGCAATTGGGGTTAAGTGACTTGCCCAGGGTCACACAGCTAGGAAGTGTCTGAGACCAGATTTGAACCCAGGTCCTCCTGACTTCAGGGCTGGTGCTCTATCCACTGCGCCACCTAGCTGCCCCCGGTTTTTTTTTTTAAAGGTGTGAGGTCTATTTAAGGCAAAGGTGGGACAGCTGCTTTAATTTGCCCTGGGGCAGTTCTGCTGATTGAGTTATTTCAGGAACTGGGCAGTTCTGCTGATTGAATTATGTCAGGGGCTGGGCAGTTCTGCTTTAGTTCACCCTGGGGCAGTTCTGCTGATTGAATTATTTCTGGTGCTGATCAGTCCTGCTGATTGATTGATCACCCTAAGGTGCTGTGTAATGGCAGCTAGGTCCGATGCTCATCAGGGGTTCAGAGGCTCATAATCTACCCCCCACAAAAGGCAGACCCTCCAAACCACCTGCCCACAATCAGGACAGACTGGCCCAAGAGGTCCCCAGAAGACTCCCAGGTGTGTGAAAAGCAGAACGCTCCCACTCCTGTTCCGACTCCTGTTCCAGCTCCCTGCTCCAGCTCCCTGCCCTGGTCTCCCTGTGCTGCAGTCTGGGTTCAGCAGACCACCCCCCTGCCCAATTAAAACAGACCTGTTTTGAAGTTCCTCCAGAGCATCCTCCTCTAGAATCGTGTTGTCCTCCAGATATTGTGCATTTTTTTTTTGCTTCAGAATCAGTCTAGAGGCTTCATATGCTGTTGGTTTGAGGAAAGGTTAGAGGAGGTCACAGAGACTCCTGTCTGATCTCCGCCACCATGGCTCCACCCCCGGAAGGAACCAGCCTATGGGTTTTTAAAAACGATTTGTTATATTGATTTATTTAATCAGTTTTTTCCCTCACTCCATCTACTTTTTTTCCATCTCTTTCTGATTTGTGTTTCCTTCTGTCTTTAATTCTCTCTTTGAAATGCAGCCCTTGAGAAATTCAGTAAGGCCATTTTCAAATATATCAACCACTGGGAAGAATTTCCTTATCCTAAAATGAATGCCAACCGGTTCTCTGATAAAATCTATATGCTTTTTCGCTTCATAATGGACAAGTGGACAACAGACATGACCTATGAAGTAAGTAGGACCTGTAAGTGGCTTTAACATTGCTTTTCTGTGGTGTGATCCAGCTTTCTTGTCCTTCTATGATGCTATCAACATTCAATTACATTCAGAAGCTATAAGGTTTGCTTTATTAATTACACCAATTTCTTTTTTTCCTTCTATTATATTTGTTTAATTTGACTAATAGACCAAATGAATAATTTGAATGGTATTAATACATCATTTAAAGGAAACAAGTCATTTTAGATCTAGGTCTGAGAGGATGTACATTCTACCTACATGTTCTTAACTTTGTTTTATTACTGTTATATCTTCTAAGAATGTTTAACTATATCCTGTGAAGTCATATAATTATAGCAACATCTACTTTTTTCCTCTTTTATATTAGAAATAATGAGGCTTTATATGGGATAGTTTATTTTTCACATTTTAAATCATCCAATAAGTTTACTAGGACATCTTGGGCTCTTTTCACAAATGAGCAGAAATATTTAAAAGCCTAAATAGCTTTATTTTTCCCTTGGAATATGACTAAAAAATCTTTTAAAATGTAACTACAAAAATGGAATGTCTGGTAAATTTTCAATTCTGATTTTACATAATGCCAGAGGTAATGATTAAAATATTCATTTGTAAATCATTTTATGCTTAGCACTTATATTTTGAGTTTATATCAGCATTATCTTTCTTTCCTATCTCCCATCACACTATCTTCCATCATATAAAGGAACAAGCCTAAGCATCATTGTAAAAATCACATACTTTTTATTGATTGAATCAGGAGAATAGTTTCTAATTTCACTTACCACAGTTGTAAAGGAAGGATGACAGAGTTTGAAACTGAGCACCAGAGTTTTTGTTTCTATCCCTATCTTTGCAGACCAACCAAGCAATCATCAAGGCTCATGGCCCAGCAGTGGCCCTCCTACTACACCGGGAAGACCTCCAGGAGTTCGCTTTGCACCATGTACCTTGGCTTTTAAGCCAATATAAGGATGTTGAAACAGATTTCTATGTCACTCAGGTAGGCCAGGAGTCAATCACTGAGGGAATAAGTTCTAAGCCCTCCCCACAGATCATACTGAGGAGTAGAGGGTGGCATTCTTGGAGTGATATGATTTTGAAGAAATGACATGAGATTTGAAAGCAAATAGCTTGCACCTGAACTCTGGCTCTACCACTTACCATATGAGCTTCAGCAAGTCATTTGCCCTCTCAGACTTCAATTTTCTCACCTGTAAAATGAGGTCAGTGGACTATATTTCTCTAAGCCCCCTCCTCACTTAAAATAAAAATTTTAACGTTGTTTGGACAGTTTGCATAATTGTATTTAAGATGAATATAAAATTAATATGAGTATAAAAAATTAGTAAAGCTAGGTGACCAAAATTCTTTATTATCCCATGGGGTCTCTATATCTGAGGCTGCTAAGATAGAGAAGTATTACAGAAATGACCAGAAGTAACAAACACAAGCCCTGTACCCAAGAGGGTTCTGTACCTCTGTGCCTGCAAAAATGATATTAATACCCTGTTGCACGTTATACTCTTGTTCCACATTTATCTGTCAGGTAAACTAAGCATCTTCCACCTTGGACTTAGAAACTCTGGGTAAATATGAGTCATTATTATTTCAGAGTCTAAAACAATTATTGGCAGCAGCTGACTTTTATGAAGTCTACATTCCAAAAAACACAAAAAGTTCCATCTTTACTCTCTTACAGAAACAGGTAAGAAGTAGACTTTGTCTTTATTTTTCTGACAGTATTGCTTTTCCCTCTCTAGTTTCCATTTCATCATTGTCCCTCTTCATTCTACAGATCTGTGGCACCTCAGAGCCTAGAGTTAAGGAAAATGAAAATGAAGCTGTGCAATGTTTCCTCATTCTGGGTAAGAACATCTGGTGGGAAGCAAAAAACCCTAGCTTAGTGCCAAGCACTTAGTGTAAACAGGACCCCAGTGCATCCTCAATAAAAATGTTGACTAGCAGTGATGAAGAAACACTGACCAACATATCACTAGCTTTTTTTCACTTAATACTGTCCTTCCTCCTTTGGATTCCTTCTTAAATTCTTCCATGCTGCCAGTGATTGTCTCCAAAGCAATTCCCCATTTATTCAGTGTTTGCTTCAGACTTTCCTAACCAATCTGACCCCACCTTAAAAGTAATACATCAATTTGAACAAGAAACCTTCTACAACATCCCTAAAAATTGTGTTTATCCAACCTCTGCTTGAAGATTTTCTTTTATGAATAGCTCACTACCTGCCAAGTCAATCCATTCTACATTTGAACAACTTTAAAAGTTATGAAATTTTTGCTTATAGTAACATAAAATCTGCCTCTTAGTGACTTCCATCCATTGTTTCAGGTTCTGCACTTTGGGGCCACATAAAACAAATACAGGTTTCTTCCATATGGCAGCCCTTCAAATACTTGATAATAACATAATTCCCTCTAAGACTTCTATTCACTGGGTTAAAAAAACAGTTTTCTCTAAATAGAATTCATTTAATATGGATTGCAATCATCTCATTATCTCAGATACTCTTACTGGATATTCTCAAATTTGTTAAGAACTGAACACTAAAGTATATTTTGACTAGGGCAGAATACATACATGTTGTTGCTTTCCTTTTTGTAAATTTCTTGTCTCTATAATGCAACCTAAGGTCTAATTTGAGTTTTGGCTGTTATTAGTCAACATTCTTGATAAATACTGAATTGTTAATCCACTAAAATAATAAAATCTTTTTAATATTAACTTATCTAGGCATCCTTCCCACAGCCTGTTCTTCCACAGATGACTTTTTATAACCCAATTACATTTCATGTTATTGGAATCAGCCCATTGTTCGAACTTAATTAAGATTTTTTTAGATCCTAATTCTGTTCTACATGTTAACTGTTCTTTTTACTTTCCTGTACTATGGATACTTGGAAAGTGCATCATCTATGCTATCATCCAAGTCATTGGAAAAATTTCTCAGTGCCCTATTGTTTCTATATGAAGTTTAAAGACATTTCTCTGATAGCACTGGAAAAGTAATTTGCCATTGGCTAACAAAAGTATGTCCATATCCCCTGTAGCCTTTTTTTTTTCAGTTAAAAAAATCTTAAATTCTCTCCCTTCACTTGCCCCACACCAGGGTGTAGGGAAAAGGGAGAGGGAAGGAAGCCTGTAACAAATATGGATAATTAAATAAAACAAATTTCTGTATTAGTCATGTCTAAAAATATATATCTTATTGTGTACCTCCTAACCTCCACTCATTGATCCTTGTCCTTTCCCCTAAAACCATACAGAAAAAAAGTCAATCTTTCTTCCATCAGTCAGCCCTTCAAATATTAAAACACAACAATTATCCTCCCTCTGTGTGCATTCTTCCCCACAATAAATAGCTCCAGGTTTGTCAGTCTTTCTTCTTTTAACATCATTTTGAGTCCCTTTATCATCATGGTTGGCTTCCTCTGAATGTGTTCCACTTAATTACCATCTGCTTTAAAATTGTGACATCCAGAATTGAATGAACACAATATTCCAAATGTGATCTGATTAGTGGAGAATACTACAAAACCATAGCCATCTCTATTTTGGACACTATAATTCTATTAATGTAGCCTAATGTAGTAAAAATGCATTAGCATTTTTGACAGCCATATTACACTGTTGACTGATAGTGAGATTACAATCAGATTAAATCCCTAAGACTTTGCACACATGAACTTATGTGCATGATTTTATATCTTTCTCTATTAAATTTCACCTTATTAGATTTGACACATTGTTTCAGCCTATTGAAGTCTTTGGAGATCTTGACTCTGAATACCATTTAATTAACTATCCCTCTCAGCTTTGTGTCATATGCAAATTTGGTAAGCATGTCACATCTTCCTCTAAATTATTGATAAAAAATGAAAAGCAGGACAAAATAAAAAACAGAGTCCTGAAGTGTGCTACTAGAGATGTCCCTCCAGATTGGCATCAATCTATTAAAACTACAATCTTTATAGTTAAGTGGTTATTCAACAAGGTATGAGTCTATTCAATTGTACTATCATCCAGTCCACATTTCTTCATCTTACACACAAGAATCTTGTATCAGAAAATAATTTGTCAAATGCCCTGCTGAAATCTAGATGTTTTATCAGAGATAATTCTTTCATCTTATAGTCTGCTAGCTCTCTACAAAAATAAATAAGCAAATAAGTAAATGCATAAATATATAAAAGGAGACTGAGATTAATTTGCTATGACTTTTTTGTGAACCCATTTAGTTCTCAGTGTTTTCTTTTCCCCTTCTGAGCCCTTGAAGATAATCTATTTTATGATCTATTGTAGAATATTTCTAGGAATTTATGTCAAAGTCATTAGATTATTCCATAATTTTTTCTGCTTTTAAATTATTAAAGCAATAATACTAGAAGAAAGAAGGGGTAAGAAAGTCAAAGTTTCAAGATTGAAGCAAGTTTTTACCTATAAACCAGGTATTCCAGAGAGCACAGTGAAAGGGGTAGACAGATTTGGAATGATACTTGTGGGGATGGAGGAAAGGACAGTTATATGATATGGGGTTAAAAGGGAGTGATAAAAGGGGGTTCAAAATCATTGGGATTAATAAGGTATGATGGGGTAGAAATATGTTAATTACTGAAGAACAAATTCTGATAGATTATCGTCATCCCTAAAAGAATAGGTATGGAGGTGGGACAGGTTGATAGTACAAGTGAGCAACAAAGCTGAATTTATGCTAAAGAGATTCCTTCACTTCAATACAGCCTCAGAGTGAAGTTGTCCTAAAGCATCAGGCAAATTGTCTGTAATTAAAGGAGAAGATGGGAGCAGCATGTAGGCAGAGTACCTATGTAAGAGCAAGGCAATAAGTGTGGAGTGTGGAAGGGAAAAGTGACAGGAGGATAATGGAATACCTAACTCAATAAAGATCCCTCCTATAAGAAAATTGATTAAATAGGTTGGCATTGCCTCAATTGAACACATCTTATTTTTCCTATGTTTCATGTAAAAGAAAACAAAATTATAGATAGCTAGTATGTAACCTGGTACACTCAGATAGCAGGAGAAAGTGAAAAGGGCCTCTAACACAGTCAGTGTTGGTACATTCTTAAGGCAGGATAAAGAATAGAGAGGCATGATGGATTATGATCTGCATCAATAAAAAGAATTTCCATATTCATGAACTCACAGATAAATTTAAGTACCTTTTTTTGTTCTCCTCATTTGATGACTTTTATGCTTTTTTTTTTCTCTAATAAGTTAATGGTCTGTCTGTAAATGATTCTGATGTCAGTCATTTCCTATGAAAATGTAATCAATTTTATTTGGTTTAATTTTATTTGGTCCTTGCCATATTCAACACTTTCTGATTCTCTTCTTGAAGGAACTATTCATGACATAGAGCTGCTTTCTTCCTTTTTTATATCTGTCTGTGAATTCCTCATGATTTCTCCCATTGTTCCTCATCATATCTATTATCCCCATATTTTTGACAGCTTTACCTGGGTATTTGCCTCTTTTTATCTATTCTTCACCTTATAATGCTGGATTAAATTAACAAATCTCCAACCAAAAATATTATTTGGTTGTTAAATGTGCACTGTTTCTAACTAGGAACCAGTATCTTAAGCTATGGTATATAATACTAAACCCTCTTCTTCAGCATCCTCTATATGGAAGTACTATTTTCCTAAGTACTTCCTTCTCTTCCAAAGTTTCCATCTGAATTTTTTTTATTTTGTTTTCTATTTTTAAAAAGGAATAGAAACAAGAAAGACAGAAAAGGAAAATAAAGCAATAAAAAACAGAATATTGTCATGTGCCTAGAAATATCACGAAGGATTGAAAATATGTAAAAGTAAATTTCCATTCAAAGCATTATTATTATATTCATAAGGGTTCATTTTTCTTTGCTTCCTCACAGGTTGTTCTTTTGTTCTCTAATGTGTACTTTTTTTACTTTATTTTTTCCCCTTTCATCCTCTCTCACTTCCCCCAACCAGGCTATAGTTAAGCACAGGTATAATAGATATATACATACACATACATGTACACACATACACAGTCATGCACATAGTCATGCACACATACACACATGCACACACACACACACACATATATATATGCACACACACACATACATTCACACCCATCCACAGACTCACACAGATATACAGATATCTGTATTCACTCCTGCTACTTGTAGTTTTTGTGTATCTCTTCTTTCCTATGCAAACTCTTCTACTTTAATTCTACTCCTTAACTTGCCTTACTATTATTTACACTTAACTCCCACTCACGAATCTTTCCCTTGTCTTCTTACCCTACCCTTTGTTTCCCCCTCCATCCATCTCTCTCCCCTTATTTCTTTATAGATTTTGGAGAATGCTATACCCTTCATGGTATATATGTGTTGTTACTTATTTAATGCATCCTAATGTAGGTAGATTTTCAGAACGAGCCCTCTTACCCCTTCTAATGCCTCTGTGTCTACTCTTCCTCTGCATCTCATTTGTATAACTCTTTCAAGATACCCAATTACTGATATCAATCTTAAACATATAGTATATATTTCTATGTAAAAAACATAAACAATTTCTCCATGTTAAATTCCTTGAAATTAATCTTGGATATGAGCTCTTATATGTTAAATTTTCTATTGAGTTCAGGTTTGGTTGAAAACATAAACCTGCAAATTCATTGAATGTCCATTTTTTCATACAATTTTATGGATAATTTTGTTGGTTATGGCATTTTTGGCCATAAGCCTAGTTCTTTTGATTGCTGGTATATATGTTTTAGGACCTGTAGTCTTTTTATTGTGGTTGCTACAAAGTCCTGTACAATTCAAATTTAGCTCCTGCATATTTAAAATGTTTTTTCTTGTTTCTTGAAAAATTTCCTCTTTCATCTGAGAGTTCAAAAATTGGCAATATTCCTATGTGTTTTTTTCTTTAAAGTAGAGATTGGTTGTTGTTTTTCTATTTCTACTTTCCTCACAGGTTCTATTACTTCAGGACAATTTTCTTAGATTATTTCTTGCATTATTGTGTCAATGTCCTTATTTTGGTCACAACTTTCAGGTAGTCCAATTATTCTTAAAATTTTCTTTTTTTGATCCATTCTCCAGATCTGTTGTTTTTCTTATAAGGTATTCACATTTTGTTCTTTTTTTATTCTTTATGTTCTGTTTTGTTCCTTGGTCTGGTACACCTTCACTGGCTTCCCCTTGCCCAATTCTAATTTTAAAGAGTTATTTTCATCTTTAAGACTCTCTATGGAGAGAGTTGGATAACTTTTTCATGTTCTTTTTTCTTGGATGGTTTTTTTTTTTTAGTTTTTCCTCAATGTCTCTTATTTGCCTTTTAAATTCTTTTTTAATTCTCTGTAAGTTCTTTCTGGGAAGGGAGCCATTTCAGGTTACTTTTTGGGGTAGAAGAAGGACTTTTTACTTCAACATCCTCCTCTGAAGATGAGCTCCAGTCTTCCTTGTTCCCATAGTAAATTTCTATGGTTGGATCTCTTCTTCTTTGCTAGTTCATTTTTTAATGCATATTAGTATAAACATTTCTAATCATGGGGTAGGGTCAGTGCCTCTAGCTTCACTTCAGTTCACCCTTCTGACCTAAAAACCCAAACAGCTTTCCCCCTCCTGCCAATGCTAGAAGTCAGTGGTGTCCCTGTCCCACTGCTTCTGCACTAACCATAGTACTGGTTCCTTCTCACCCAAAGTTATCTCTGAAGCACTGCTAAGTTTGATATTCTAATCATCAGATATTCCCTCTGTCTTCTGGACTCAGACCCCTACTCTGCACACACAGTCCAGGAGATGAAAGTTTTTGTGGTTCCTGCTGAGGCTCCAGCCAAACCCAGCTAACCCCAGGGTTCCCCTCTTGGTGTTTTTGCAGAGTTAGCTTGGAAGTGTTTGCACTTCACAATGATTAATCCCCAGTCTGGGGTCTTTCTTCATATTCTTGGGTTGTATTAGGAGAACCCCTTTTCTACCCTAAGCCATCTTTAATTTTTCACCAGGCTGTGTTCACCCCAAGATGCAAATTTTCTCTGTTTGTAAGGGAAATTTGGAGAGCTTGAAATTTACTGAACTACCCAGAATCATTCTCTATCTGAAATTTTAAAAAGAGATAGGAAACACAACCCACATATCTTCAAACTTTTAGTTTTCTTCCCAGGAGTTAAATCACTAAGGGATATTTTCTGTTTTTTTTTTAACATTTGATATAATTGTCAGCTATTATGAGAATAAGGATGAAGATGATGATGATGATGATGAATATAAGTATCATAGATTCTATATATGTTAGGAAAAATGTGTAGCTTTGGGCAGATTTCATGTCATGAAAATTGTATTTGCTAGAAACAACATATTATCCTCTCTGTTTTTCCTAGCTAATTTCCTTTGAATGGGGAATCATCCATCACCAAGATTCATCACTTTCTCCTGAAACTAATATCTGATTTCTCGAGAGTCCACTGCCATGTGCTAGGAGCTTATCCAGCCAAATATAAAAAATAGTAGCATCATACAATTTTAGATTTGAAAGAAACTTTAGAGATAATCTAAGGCAATCTACTCAATTGAGAGATCAAAGGTCTTGTCTATAATTAACAACTAGAACTGGGTCTGCATCACTGAAAACATACTTTTCAAATTGAGTTATATTGAATCTTTTCCCTCTACCCATCCAGCTTTTACCACAGTTTCCATATCCTTCTTTAAAACACACATGCTTAAAAAAGAAAAAGAAAATGATCAAAGGGGCAGCTAGATGGAACATGGACAGAGCACTGGTCCTAAAGTCAGGAGGACCTAAGTACAAATCCAACTTCAGATATTTAACACTTACTAGTTGTGTGACCCTGAGCAAGTCATTAACCCTAATTTCCTGCCCCCCCCAAAAAAAACCACTTGTGACTTTAAAACACTCCAGTGGCTCTATAAGAATCCAGTGAAATGCACATTGTTGTTTTTCATAGATAACTTGATAACTTTTAACTTCTTTCTTTAAATATTTGGCCAGTGGCACTGACTGGAGGGTTAAAGAAGCCTGAGAACTGCTTGGATACAGTACAGGGCTGAGGGCTATGTCTGCACTGTATCAGTCCAGAGAGAGAAATGCATAATAAATTCTTTCCTTCTTCTCTGGCTCTCCCACTAATCAGTAAAAGGATGAAAGTGCATTCACTGTGAGCAAAGTATTGTTTTGATTGTGTTGTTTGGAAGCACCAGGAAACCACCAAGAAGAGGTTGGAGGTGGGAACAGAAACCAAACATATCTCCATGACTCTGTGACACTGAAGAAACTGTGATCCAATGTGACAAAATTACTGAGGGAGGGAAGATGCTTATTCTTTGCAGCTTTAAATGGAAGAACTAGAAGACTGGAGAAAAATGTGGGCTGAACATAAGGCAAACTTAATAATTAGATTGTTCTGAAGTAGAATAAGACTGTCTAGAAGATTCTGGCAATATAGCAGAGGCTAGATTGATTGATTGGAAATGTAGGCAGGATTTCTGTCTTGGATCCTATTAAAATGACAGCCATATTTTGTGTAAAGAACACTGACTTTGGGATGAGATACCCTGTTCTACTATTTACTTAGCTTTGTAATTTTATCACTATAACTCCCTCATTTTGTTTTCTCCTCCTGAAAAATGGAGTTAGAGTCCTGAGAGCAAATTCTGCCTTAGACACTTAATAGTTGTATGTCCCTAGTACTAAGGTCCTGTTCACCTCTAAATCTATGATCCTATGAACTAAGTAATCTGTAAAGTCCTTTCCACCTATAAATTCCTTTTTTTCTTTTTAGAAATAACTTCTGATATTGATTCTGTAATTTTTACTCATTATAATGCCACAATCTGGAATTTTGCTTTGGTAATCTGCTATTTTCTTCAAATGTATAATTTGATATGAAGTTGAGAGCTCCCTGATCCCAGGATTCTTTCATTCCTACAGTGCATTCCAACACAGCAGACCTGCTGGAATTTTTTGAAGAACAAGTGATATTCGGTGATGAGAACATCCGAGTGGGAACATTCTCTTTTTTAAGATCTGCTATCTATGCTGATGGTAAGTAAGAGAAAACTGAAATATGAAAGGCTTCTTTTAGATCCAGAATCTTGCCCCCAAACCTAACAAACTCCTGTGCAGTCTGCTCCATTGCTCCCCCAAATCTATTGCATAATACCCTTCTTAGTGCCTTTTTTACCTCTTTGATGGACCTAGTTTTTTTATAATTTCATGATGCTAGTATTATTGAGCTTCTAAATTCTTGGGTTCTCTAAAATATGCAATTTTCATTTCACTTTTTTTTCTATCATGTTCATAGAAAATTGTTTGTTTGGATAGCTAAACAAATCTTTACTTTTTCTCCATAAAAACATATATATATATATATGTATATATATATATTAAGGAAACCAATATCATCTACCCATTTCTTTACTCAGTCCAACCTAGCATTCCCCCATTCTGATCCCTGATCCCCCATCCCTACACCAATACTTGACTACAGTACCTATGCCTGTCCCATTCCATTCCCCTAGCAACTGAGCACCTGCTTTACCCATATCCAGCTATAACCTCTGCATGTCTGTATAATGTAATTAAATTTGTATAGAATAGTTTTCAAAGTAGATATGAGATTTTCACAACTCTGTATCAAGAAAAAAAGTTGCTGTTACTGCTAGATCTATTGCTGATTACAAGTCACTAAACAACTTTTATATAACTTTTCAAAGTACTTAAACATCTAGTATCATATCAGATCATCATGGTGTCCCTTTGAGGAAAGCAGTGCAGATTTCGTTATTTCTATTTCACAGATGATGAAATTGAGGCTCAGAGAGTTTGATGCCTTCCTAAGATCCCACATCTAGTAACATCTGGAAAATATAAAGGGGTAAAATTATGAAGAACTTTAAATGTCAAGCAGAGTACTTTATATTTGTTCCTGGAGCCACAATTAGGAGTCAGGCCTCCAGAAAAGATGGTAATATATTGGAATAAAGAATTAGAATGCAGAAGGATGGGATTCATTAGAGAAATAGGAAGAATAAAAGAAGATAAAATCATACATGGAAAAGAAAAAAAAAACCTTAAGCATTTAATACAATGGGGAGTTCAAATAATCAATACCAAGCAAAGTTAGGAATACTAGTGTTACTGTTTTTTAAATATAAGAATCAGATTATTTTCAATAAATAGATCATGTGCAGACCATAAAGAAACCCTCCATACACCCCTCAAAAAAACCCAGCTGAATGAGATCACATCAGGGGATTCTATATTTGGAACTGGACTTTAGAATCATTGAATAGACAAAGAGCTAAAAGTTCTTCCAGTTGCAATCTATTTATTGCTAACAAGTTAGGTACAAATCATATATTTGAAATCATGATAGCATATAATTGTGGGGACTTAACAAAATAAATTAACCCCCAAGAAGAACCCAAAGGAATAAAAGCAGTCCCATTGCCCAGCAGCACCTACTAACATGCATCAATGATGCCATACTTTAAAAAGATTTAAGAGAAATTGATAAAAATTAGTTCAAAATATAACAACCAAAACTAGTGAAAAGTTGGGGAACTAAAACTAGAGAAGACAGCACTAACAAAAATTATTTTTGATTTTAGAACAAGAAGATGTGATTATCTTCAATTCTCTGAGGAGTTCTCTTGAGTCTCAGAATAGTTTATGTTGCTATTTAATAGTGCCTCTTTGTCTTTGTGTTTTTCAGAGCCCAAATTGAGGGATTATATTACTTTAATTGAAAGGACAGTCAAAATCGCCATGGATGATTACAGTACACAAGTAAGAGGTTGGATAGGATCTTTTAATTTGCTTGTCAGAAAAGGAATGCATAAAATGGTCATGAGACTTTGAACTGTAAATGAGAATGATAAAAAGAACAGTGTCAGACATAATACTCAAAATTCAATTCACCTTTTTAAAAAAAAATGCACTCCACAAAACTGAAATTCTATAGAAGAAACAGACCTCAGAATGAAACATTATGGGATATATTTGAATTAATCATATGTCATATATTTGAATTAATCATGTCACTAATTTCAATTATTAATAAATTGCCTATTACTTTTCCTTACATAATATAGCATAGAAGCAATGTCTAATATAATAAATGTCTAAGAGACATTAAAATTTTCTCCTTAATACTTAATAAAGAAACTTTTATTCTTTGTTCTTATCATAAATAGAATAAAGAGCCTTACAGATAGGAGGTGCTCAGATACATGTGTTTGATAAATGAAGGCTTCAGCTCTAGAAGAAGATGTAGGCATTTTACTAGGTCACATTAAGTAAAAATATTATATCAAATCCCCAGATTATCCATACACCAAAATTCCCTGGAGCATTTAGCAACTAACTTCTTTCTGGTATATAGTGACTGCTTTTAAAATAATCATAGATACTCTATAAATAGTTATTGCTTCATTGGCTCTACACAGTGGTCAGGCATAGTGAAGAGACAGATTATGTTTTAGGTGAGAAAGATCAAAGAGAGTTCCTGGGGAAAAGTTGGGGCCAAAGGAAAATTCATGGAATCCTTAAAGGCAAAGTGCTGGCCCAAGGAAAAACTGTAACAGATAGGACACCTTTATACTTCCTTCTGTGCATACCATGCTTTTGCTGTCTACTATAATATCTTGCCTGACCTTGCCTTCCCTTGTCTTGTGCTCTAATATTCTTCTGCTGTCCTCCAATGAAGTGTTAGATTTCAATTGATTGAGAGGAAAGCAATTGAATCAACTAATCCACTATTATGTAGTAAATGACTAATAAGATTTGAGCATACTTCTACTATTCTGAGCTTTTGTTAAGAAGAGGTAATACTTTACCTATAAAAAAGATATTTTCTAGTCATAAAATGCCAAATGATATAGCAGGAGGGATTTGGTTTTGGGGATACAAAATGGCTTTGCTCTCAAATAGTATTCTAATGGGAAAAATGTACAAAATCGATGAAAGTAACTGGAGGGATCAGAAAATGGCTCCTATAGGAGACTTGATTTTGAGCTAGGATTTGAAGGAATGCAGAGAAGCTAGGAAGTGAAGATGAGGAGAAAGAGCATTCCAGGTATGAAAGACAAACAAAAAGGGACTGAGATGAGATATAGAGGATTATGTTCAAGGAATAGGAGGTAACATTTTCTTAGTACATTACTTTTGAAGAATATTTTATTTGAGTGACTCAGGAATGTAAAAAAAAATCAAATTTTGTTCCATTCAACATCATTATTCTAGGTGAGGATTTATACTCTCCTCCTTATCCAGAGCATGTGTGAAAAGGGCTACCTGGAAGCAAGTGAAGGGTGGCAACTGATTGAATACATCTTCTTCCAGTTTGCATTTTCCAGGAGGAATTTGGTAGGACTCTGAGTACTGTGTTTTCAGACTATTACCTGGTCCAGAGCTTATTCCAATAATAATCATTTATATATGAATCTCCACACACAACCCCAAAAAAAGAATTGTCTCAATAAACTATCTGAAGCTTACTGTAAGCTCTCTGAGATCATAACTGAACTCTGACTGATTGATGATTCTCTGGTATAGGTGCTATGTAAGAAAGACCAAAGACAAAATAGTTTAAACTCGGGTTTTTCTCTCTTTCAATGAAAACCATTTTCTTTTATTCTCTCTAGCATATTTTCACCACATAAACAAAAGGTCAAGAAATCCATCTTGTCCTTGGATGGACAGATTGACATAATCTTCTAGGCCATTATAAAAAATAAATCAGACCTAGCTAAGCTTGCTGAGTAGCACCCACTTCCTCTGACATCATTATATTATATGAAAATTCTATTTAGTTCGAGTATCATAGAAAATAATATATAAAGACAGACACACACATATATATGCATACACACAAATATACACATGCATATATATGCATATATATGTAATTTAATCACTTTTCTATGACGTTTTTGATTATGAGATTAAATTTAAGGTTAATTATTCATCAGGGATATTATAGGAGAACTAGATAACCTCCAAAGTCCCATTCAATTCTAGGATTATATAATGCTCTTATTCTATGAAGAAATGTCATAAAATTTCCAATAGAGAAGGATCAACATAAAAAATCAAATATCAAATAATGGTAGTATTTTTTAATCAAGTGGGTTTCCTGATATTGAAGACATGGTTCTATATCTACAGAACTACCCATGAATCTCCAACCCTTTTAAACCTAGTCTAAATTCTTGACCAAGTATATCCTCCACCAAAGATCTGCCAAAGTGAAAGACCAAGTTAAAGAACCTGATTTTTAGGAAGTAACCAGTTTTGTCTTTCTTAAAGGTGGATCCAATAAAGCCCATCAACCAGGAGTACTTAGTGGCAGAAAATTCTGTCCTAGAAATTTCCCTCCAAGTCCTACGGGGATTGGACCCACTAGTTAATGGAATGCCCCAAGTAAGTAATCTATCTATGTTGCCCTTGAACTAGAGATAAAATTTTTTGTGGGCATACCCCTTTCATGTGAATTGAACTGTTGGGTAGGATTCATCTCAACTGGAAATATACAAACATTTTCCTCCTCTATTTGAGGAGCCATTATCTGAGCTTCTATCATGAAATAAGTGGTCACATTGATGTTGGAATCTTAGATTTGTTTTTAGAGAGAATAAAAGCAGCTTAGTGACCTAATTTGCCTTAGTTCCAAGACCCTTGTTAGCCTTCTCTGTATTCTACCCACTCTCAGCCTTTTCTTTCTATTACTTATCATCTAGTTCCTTCTTATTGACTATAGATAACTGATTCAATACTTTGACAAGCTGAGATTATCCATTTAGTCAAAATAGATATTAATTAGCAAATAATTCATCCATTCAATATTTCAGCATTTCTTTTTGTGTATATGACACTTTTTGAAGTTTTTTTCAGTCTCCTCTCTCCCAAACTTCTTGAAAAAATAAGCCAATACCTAATGATTTCTCTTTCTCACCATTCTTCAGTCTAATCTACTGTTCCTTTCCACTCTCCATTAAGGCTGTTCTCTCTAATAGCACTTTCTAGCCATTTTTGCACCAAGCCCCCTTTACTTAGACCACAAAATCTCCTCTACCCTTCCACTGAGATCATGAACTTTGCTCCTAGAACCATCTTGGGCTCTAATTGGTGAGCTTTCATTTTATATTCCCTGAAATCAGGCCTCCACCTTATTTCCCAGCCATCATGCTCCACCCCTTCCCATCTTCCATTTATGTGTTATCTTTCTTCCTTAGAAAATAAACTCCTTGATGTCAGAAAAATCCTATTTACATGCATTCGTAGCCCTAGTTTTTAGCACAGTGCCTGACACAATCGGAAATTAATAAATGTTTTTGTGTATGTAATGTCATCAATAATCCCTTCACCGATCAGAACATTTGGTAACTTTATAATACTTTCTTCCTCTCTGAACTCTCTGTCTTCCATAATAATGAATTCTCCAAATTCTCCTAATATTCTAGATATTTGTTTTTTCTCTTTTCAATGGCTCTTCCTCTTCCTCTTTCTGGTTCTTTGACATTCCCTAAAGCTACAGCTGTCTATATCTAATCAAAAACCTTTACACATCTCTTTTCCTCAAGTGCTCATTCAGCCTTTCCTATCAGACCTGGAATGAAAGGAAAATTGCTCCTAAGATACCCTATTCCAATTGGGAATAGCTTCAACAATCCCCCTTTTGGGGCACTATTCTTGTTAGCACCTCTCTCACATATATACACACCCCTCTTCAAAAAACACTTTGTAAAAAAAAATTAACATAGTAAAGCAAAACAAAAAAGTGAGATAGAAGAGGATGGATAAATCACAATGTTGCAGAAGTGAAATCAATAGGATTATTAACTACTAGTTAATAAGGGGAAACGAAAAGATAGGAGCAAAAGACAAATGCAAAGTTTCAAGCTTCAAGACCTAAACCCCTTTTTTTTTCTATGAAGCTTTCCCAAGTCACTCAGACCATAACTATATCTCCTTTCTCTCAATTCCTGTAGTCCTTATTGTATATGATCCTCTCTTCGCTTTTAATCTGTGTGATGGTATTGTCAGAACTCTAGTCTTTGCCTCTGGAGTTTTTAAATTCTGAGGGATGAAAAAAATCTTAAGAAAGAGGATTTTGGTATCTGCAGCTGGGACTAATCCATATTTTGCAAGTGATTCCAAAACTCTGCCAAATGAGAAATCTCAGCTTATCAAAGTATTAAATCAGTTATCTATAGTCAATGAGAGTTATATGGGATCTCTTACAGAAAACTAATCAGATAATTTAGTGCTGTTTTCAAGCATGATAATATGTTTTGTGAATACATAAAGGACTCCAAAAGTCCCTTATTTTTACTCCAAAAGGGACAAAGTTCATCTTTATAATATGAATATTTTCCTGGTGATGTTTAAGATGGTCCCAAATTATGAAATACTATCATTTCAGAAACAGAAAATTGAAAATAGCCTAAGAATAGGGAGAGATCTATAATGGGTATAAGTAAATTGCAATATAAAAAAATGATAATTTATGTATGAGATATGACATGAAAGCTATTGCCAAGGATCTATAGCAAGAAAGTAAAGGATAGCATGAACAGTAAAGGATAGTTCAATAGTTGTACTAGTAGCCACGATGTATATATTTATTGATAAGAATCCCATAAGATGGAAAGGTGTGGATGAGTTGTTGATGAGATCAAATCCATTAGATTATTGGAATATTCCATATAACAATTATACAATAAAAAGATATGGACATTCTCTTGAAGTAATGTTGTAACTGTATTTAACAAAATTTGACACAAATTTCCTAAATAAAATATTTGTAAATGAACTTTTGTTTATTTCAATTGAGCACATTTTTCTCTTTAAAAAAAATCTCTTCCAAATGTGTTTAATTTTTAAACACTTACAAAAGCAGCCAATTTGGGGGGATCGAACAAGTTAGAAGATGAGAACATTTTCATCTACCATTTTTAATGTGGTCCACACTGAAAAATAAGCTTCAAACATTTTAACAGTAATATTACTGCTTACAAAAGGGATTATTTTAAAATATTACATATATTAGCAGTTTATCACTGACTTTGAAACATTTTTTATTCTCCTGCATTACTTTTATTGCTTTTCCAAATTTTCCTTTTTCCATCTTTTATTTGATTGTTAGAATACTTTTTTAAACTTTGCTAGAAGTTCTTTTTGTGACTGAGAACAATTCAAATTTTCTTTGATATTTTACGCGGAACTATTTGACTTTGTTAAATTCTTCTGGTTTTTTGTTTTGATCTTCCTCTGTCACTTTGTGTAATCAGATTCTTTTTTATTTGTGTTTATTATTTTGCTCATTTTTTTATTTCATGATTTTATTTTATGTCAAAGTTGGGCTCTACTCCTGGGGGAAAGGAGACACTATCCCAAGCTTCTTGTACAAGGGACATGAGTCCTTGCTACTGTCCTGTTGTGTCAGGGGTACAAGGCCTTTTCCAGAGTTGTGTCAATACTCAGGACCTCATAATTGCTGGCGCATGCATGGCTGGCTGCTGGCTTACCTGGACATCACCTGCACTATATGCACTTCCCTTTTGCTTGAGTGAGACATGTTGACCTGGGTTGTCTTGAGCTAGAAAAAAAATTTTCATACCATCCTTTTATTCTGCACTTTCATAATTCATTTGAGGTATTATCTTTATAGTTGTTTGGAGATAAATTTGGGAGTTCAGGCTAATTCCTTCCTGAATATTTAAACTTTTCTTAAGGACTTTGCTTTTAGTATGCAATTCTATAAAGACAAAGAGCATGTCTAATACTTTGTGCTTGAAACAATAATTTAATATGGGTCTAATATGCAAGGTACTGCACTTGGTACCGAAAAAATTAGAGTGAGCAATCTAAGTTCAAAGGGTTAATTCAATCAACAATCACTTACTGAGGATGGCTGTTAATGTCAATTCACTATACATATTTTAGAACATACTTTGGATGACAGACTTATTGATGATTTTCCCTCTCTTGCACTTTTTTCTGATTCTACCTTCTTTGTCAGAGAGATTTTTAAAAAGAGCAGTTTGTGTCAGAAGGATTGTGGAAAAATAAATATACTAATGCATTAGAAGTAAATCTATGAAGTATCTTAACTATTCTGAATTTCAATTTTGAAGTAATGCAAATAAAAGTGACTAAACTGTGTATACATCCTTAAATGATACATAGCCAAATGAAAGGAACAGTTTCCCAAATATTTGAAAAATATAAATGACCACAATAAAAAATGCTTCAAATGCAAATTAAAACAACTCTTTAAGTTTTAATCTCACTCCATACAAATCTATGTTTGAGAAGGATATTTTGTTAAGTGGAAGTTTAGATAAAGAATTTAGAATCAAGGAGCATAAGTAAAAACTACTGTGGTAACCTAGATTCAAGTAAGCTTCAGTGTGAAATTATGAAACATTGGACTCCATTGGTAGCATTATGGAGAAATTTAAAAAGAAATGACTCATTAAAAAGACATTAGAAGAAAGAATTATTTAGACTGTAATTTATCAGATATGGAAGACTAGAAACAAAGCCATTCCAAATGAAAACAAAGTTGAAAGTTTGAATAGAACCAGTGTGAATTTGAACTACTATTGTTTTTTAGAGATCTAGGCTAAGCTGATAGTCAAGATCCTAACCCATACAGCTGGGAGATCCCCTTGGGGACATCAAGAATAATAAGACTTCTATTAATGATTCCATCTGCCTAGCTTTCATACAAAGATTCCTTGTTTAAAAAAAAATTAATGATAGAGACATTTTATTATAATAGTATTTGCTAGTAGCAGGATTTGACTTGTATATCCAAAAACAGATTGTATTATGACATAATAGATAGAAACTGGACTTGGAGTCAGGAAGACATGAATTCTAATTTTACCTCTAACTCCCTGACTGTGGAACTGTGGATAAATCACTTAAACTCTCCTTTCCATCAAGGCAACTCTTCAAAATTATAATTCACTAAAATAGTTATTGATCTAAACTTCTATGCTCTAGATTCCTTATGCATCTGAGATGAGAGTCAGAGACACACAGAAAGGCAGACACAGAGAAACAAAACAGAGATACAGAGAGAAAAAAAGAATGCTAATAGAGCTTTCTAATAGCAAAAGAAAACCATAAATAGAGAAAAATAGAAAAGTATAACCTAGCCTTGATCTCTTATACTGTGTTTTCAACAGGTACTATGGCCAAAACTCCTAACTTTTGTGGTACCAGTGGAATATACTGGAGTTCTACACTATCTGTTTAATATCCTTAGGATCCTGCTGATGGCAGAAGAGAAGAAGCAGTACGCTGATGAGTCAACAGCTCTTGTCATCTCTGCTGGACCAGGTTTGTACTTTTAAAAAACCCTCCTGTTTTTCTTGTCATGGACCCATTCCCATATAGAATATGGTTCCTTCATGCTATCCAACTAGATTGAAGTGAAAATATTCTCGTTACATAATTAGAATCATTCCAGTTCCACTAATACAACTATTTAACTTTTCTTCCTAGTGAAACTTCCTTCAGCCCAACAGCTACTGGCCAGACTTCTGGTGAGTGCGGTTTAATAAAACAGGGGAGGACTATGTGGGGGAAACACTGGGATGAAGTTAAGAAAGCAGTTTTAAATCTCAAGTTTATTGCTTATACTTATATGTGGGACCTTGGGGAAATATTTTTTTTATTCTCAGTAGTATTTTATTTTTCCAAATATATGTAAAGATAGTTTTCAACATTCATTTTCATAAGATTTTGAGTTCCAAAATTTTCTTCCTTGCCTCCCTAACCTCCTCCCTTTCCAAGACAGCAAGCGATCTGATATAGGTTATACATGTATGATAATTATAAACAGATTTCCATATTTATCATGTTGTGCAATAAAGATCAGACCAAAAAGGGAAAAAAACCATGAGAAAGAAAAAGCAAACAAATAAGCAAACAAAAAGGGAACAATGCTTTCATCCACATTCAATCTCCATAGTTTTCTCTCTGGATACGGATGACATTTTTCATCTCAAGTCTATTGACTTGGATTGTCTTGGATCATTGCATTGCTGAGGAAAGCTAAGTCTAACATAGTTGATCACCACATAATCTTGCTGTTACTATGTGCAATATTCTTCTGGTTCTGCTCATGTCACTCAATATCATCAGCATGTAAATCTTTTCAGGCTTTTCTGAAATCAGCCTGCTAATCATTTTTATAGAACAATAATATACCATTACATTAATATACCATAACATTCAGCAATTCCCCAACAGATGAGTACCTATTAAATTTTCTGTTCCTTGCCACTACAAAAATTGCTGCTACAAACATTTTTGCAAGTGTGGGTTTTTCTTCCTTTTTTATGATTTCATTGGAATATAAACCAATTAATGATGCTGTTGGATCAAAGGGTTTGCACAGTTTGATATCACTTTGGGTATCATTCCAAATTGGTTTCCAGAATGACTGGATCATATCCCAATTTCACCAACAATGTATTACTATCCTAGTTTTCCCACATCCCCTCCAACATGTATCATTAATTTTTCCTGTCATCTTAGCCAATCTGATAGATGTGAAGTGGTACCTCACAGTTATCTTAATTTGCATTTTTCTAATCAATAGTGATTTGGAGCATTTTTTCATATCAATAGAAATGAATTTAACTTCTTCATCTGAAAATTGTTTGTATCTTTTTACTATTTGGGAAATGACTTGCATTCTTGAAAATTTGACTCTGCTCTTTCTATATAATTTTAGAGAGCTGAGTCAAATTTTTACCTTTACCATAAACACCAGCTATAAAAAATGTTTTACATCTATCTTGGCTGTATTGGTTTTGTATGTGCAAAAACTTATTAATTTAATGTAATCAAAATTATCCATTTTGCATTTCATAATGTTTTCTAGTTCTTCTTTGGCTGTAAATTCTTCCCATCTTCAAAGATCTAGCAGGTAGATTATCCCTTGCTCTCCTGTTTTGCTTACAGCATCACCCTTTATATCTAAATCATAGATAGATCTTGACTTTATCTTGGTATAGGATGTGAGATATCTATGTGAGATGTCTATGCCTAGTTTCTGCCATACTGTTTTCCAATTTTTGCCAGATGATGAGTTTATATCCCAGAAGCTGGAGTCCATGGGTTTATGAAATAGTAGATTACTATAGACGTTGACTGTTGTGTTTCATATGCCTTACACATTCCACTGATTTACTACTCTATTTTTTAGCCAATACCAAATGGTTTTAATAATTGCTGCTTTATACTCTAGTTTTAGGTTTGGTACATCTAGGCCACCTTTCTTTGCATTTTTTTCATCAATTCCCTTGATATTCTTGACCTTTTATTCTTTCAAATGAATTTTGTTATTATTTTTTCTAGCTCTGCTAAATAAAGTTTTAGCAGTGTGATTGGTATGGCACTGAATAAGTAAATTAATTAGGTAGAATTGTCATTTTTATTATATTAGTTCAGCCTATCCAGGAGCAATTGATATTTTTCCAATTGTTTAGATCTGACTTTATTTGTGTGAAGTGTTTTTTAATTATGATCATATAATTATTAGGTTTATCTTAAGAAGTAGATTGCCAGATATTTTATATTGTCTATAGTTATTTTAAATGGGATTTCTCTTTCTATCTCTTATTGCTAGGCTTTGTTGATAATATATAGAAATGCCAGTAATTTCTGTAGGTTTATTTTATATCTTTCAACTTTGCTAAAGTTAATTGTTTCAAGTTTTTTAGTTGATTCTCTAGGATTCTCTAGGATTATACCACCATATTATCCACAGAGAGTGATAACTTTCTTTCTTCATTGCCTATTCTAATTATTTCAATTTCTTTTTCTTCTCTTATTACTAAAACTAAATTTTCTAGTACAATGTTGAATAATAGTAGTAATAATAGGGTAGTAATAATAGGCATCCTAGTTTCACCCCTAATCTTATTGGAAATGCTTCCAGCTTATCCCCATTACATATAATGTTTGTTGATGGTTTTAGATAAATATGATTTATCATTTTAAGGAAAACTCCATTTCTTTGTTCTCTAGTGTTTTTTTTAATTAGGAATGTGTGTTTTACATTTTGTCAAATTCTTTTTCTGCATCTATTGATATAGTCAGTCAAATGATTTCTGCTACTTTTGTTATTGATATGGTCAATTATGCTGATAGTTTTCCTTATATTGAACCACCTCTAAATTCCTGGTATAAATCTCATTGGTCATAGTGTATTATCTTAGTAATAAGTTGCTGTAATCTCTTTAGTCATATTTTAATTTAATATTTTTGTAAAAGTATTCATTAGGAAAATTAATCTATAATTTTCTTTCACTGTTTTGGCACTTCCTGGTTTAGGTATCAGCACCGTATCTGTGTCATAAAAGGAATTTGTTAGAAGTCCTTCTTCCCCTATTTTTCCAAATAATTTATGTAATATTGAAATTAATTTTTCTTTAAACATCTGATAGAATTCATTTGAAAATGCATCTGGCTCTGAAAAATTTTCCTGAAGGAATTCAGTGATGACTTCTTCAATTTCTTTTTCTAATATAAAGCTATTTAAGTATTTTATTTCCTCTTCTGTTAATCTGTGTAATTTATAATTTTGTAACTATTCATCCATTTCACTTAGATTGTCATATTAATTAACATACAATTGGGAAAAATAGCTCCTACTTATTGTCTTAATTTCCTCTTCATTTGGTGATGTTTACCCTTTCCATTTTTTGATACTGGTAATTTGGTTTTCTTCTATTTTTCCAATCAAATTGATTTATTTTGTGATTCTTTTATAAAAACAATTCTTAGTTTTATTTTAATAGATTTCTTTTAATTTTATTAATATCTCTGATTTTCAAATTTTCAAATTTAGTATTTAATGGAAGTTTTTAATTTGTTCTTTTTTAGCTTTTTATTGCATGTCCAGTTTTCATTGATCTCCTCTTTATTTTATTCATGTAAGCATTTAGAGATATAAAATGTTCTCTAAAACTGCTTCGATTGCATCCCATAAGTTTTGGTATGTTATCTCATTCTCTTGGATAAAGTTATTTATTGTTTCTATGATTTGTTGTTTGATCCACTCATTCTTTTATTATTATTATTATTATTTAAGCTTTTTAATTGCAAAACATATGTATGGGTAATTCTTCAACAATGACCCTTGCAAAGCTTTCTGTTACAAATTTTTCCTCCCTAATCCCCACCCTAGATGGCAGGAAGTCCACTACATGTTAATTATGTTAAAATACTTGACAAATCTTGCTGTGCAAGAAAAATCGTGTCTACAAGAAAAAATCTGAGAAAGGAAACGCAATGCAAGCAAACTTCAATAGAGAGCATGAAAATGTTATGTTGTGGTCCCCATTTCATATCCCTCTCTCTGGGTGTATATGGCTTTCTTCACTGGACAATTGGAACTGGTTTGAAACATTTCATTGTTGAAAAGAGCTATGTCCATCAGAATTGATCATCATATAGTCTTGTTGCCATGTATAATGATCTCCTGGTTCTGCTCATTTCACTCAGCATCAGTTCATGTAAGTCTCTCCAGGTCTAGACTTTCTCCTAAGGCATAGATATGAATCTATGGAAAAAGAATCCACACCAGTGAAATCACAAATCTTTTAAGTGATGAATTATTAGTAATGAACAGTTATAGGATGACTATTAAAATAAATCCCTGATAACTCTTCTATTTTACTTCAGCTAAAAGAATAAAGTATAATATGAAATAATAAAGTAGAAATGAAGAAATATAAATAATAAAATAATAAAGAAAAACAAAAAAGAAAATATAAAAAATACAAAAATAAATAAATCAGTTAAGAACTCTTACCATGAGATGGCTAATCATGTGGCCAAAAGATTGATGGTGACAAATGAGACCCACCTACTGACAAGTAACCGGCTCAAAATGCAGAACGAGACACATTTTAGGAAATAGCTAATTTTATTTTATCAAACTATACATATTTATTACAAGTTATTTTTCAATGTGGTTGTGAAGAAGGAATGGAAAAGGAAGGGAA
Organism: Myrmecobius fasciatus; assembly: GCA_023553655.1. Lineage (NCBI taxonomy): Eukaryota > Metazoa > Chordata > Mammalia > Dasyuromorphia > Myrmecobiidae > Myrmecobius > Myrmecobius fasciatus. The sequence continues at coordinate 28,886 of JAJPUD010004221.1, read as the reverse complement.
CAAACATCTATTAAACATCTACTATTTGCCAGGCACTCTGCTTAGTCCTTTACAAATAACATCTCATTTTATCTTCACAACAATCTTGTGAGAGAGCTATTATTTTTATTCCCATTTTACAGTTGAGGACACTATGGCAGATAGAAGTTAAATGACTTGTCCAGAGTCACATAGCTAAAAAATTCCTAAAACTGAATTTGAACTCAGATAATCCTGACTCCAGGTCAAAGTATGAGGGCAAAGGAATGAAAGAAAACATGTTATTATTAATTTTTAAAAATTAAAATGAAAATTCCAAAAATAAAATAAATCAATATCTGCACAAGCTGATAACTGGCTCCCCACTGCTGTTGGTTAACTCACCCATTGAAAAATGTGTTTTCTGTTGTAGTTTCTAGCATCAATTTCTCAGATACCCTTTTTCTAGTATAAAAGTACCTATGTGATGATAATTCTCAGAGTAATTCACATTGGCATTTTTCTTTCTTTCTTTCTTTCTTTCTTTCTTTCTTTCTTTCTTTCTTTTTTTATTCTAGTAGTTCAAATCATTCAACAGTACTTTAAAAGAAAAAGTCTATCCTAGGCTCTAGAAATTTGAAGACAAAAAGAAAAACAAAAAAAATCCTGTTTTCAAACTGTCTATATCCTATTGAAAATTTTCATAATCCTCTTGGGAGGGAAAAAGAAGGGAAGGCGAAAATAGATTGTGAGTTGGTTGGTCTTTTTCCTTCAATTAATTCTTTGACAAAAGAAAAGATCAGATATTACAACTTAAAAATATCCAAAGTAGAATTTAAGATGAAAATGAGATGGACATTCTAGAGGAGAACAATTGCAATCATTTTTTCCCCAAATACAGGTGATTGCTGTCCTGGCCAGTGAGGGACTACCATGTGGAACTGGAGCAATAGGTCTTCTAAAGAACCTGTCCAGTATAATCCATCCAAACCTGATAGAATTGTGGAAAGATCTCATCCCTCAGCTGCTTCTCCCTTTGGAAGGTACAAGGAAAAAGAACCCAGAGAAATCAGTGATATGATGTGTTCAACTCAAAAAATAATCTTATTACTTTTAGACAATAATATCAATGGATTTTTATGCGGATTGAATAAATCCAATTGTTTCTACTAATGGTTTCATATATATCTTTCTCTGGAGATAATTGCCTATTCACAGAAAGGGAATGGGTTGTATTTTTATTACTTTCTTCTGCATTTGAGGGATTCTTGATGTCAATATTCAGGAAGTGGTAATATAAGGAGACAGAAGTCATGATTTTAATAAAGCACTCATATCATGATGTAGATAACAGGGTCATTTTTGTGGTCAATAGAGAAAATAAGGAAATAAGAAACTATAGATTATTGACAAATTGATATGATTTGAGAAATTGTCCTTAAGTTGGAGGAAAGTTTAGAATAAATTATATTCAGTGAGTGAAGCCACCTAGCAATCAAGATTCCTTTCACCAAAGAGAAGAGCAGAGATACATAGACAGAAACAAGACAAAATGGCTGATGACTTAATAATTGTAATTCCTGAGCACCAGAAGAATTTTACCTATCCCTATTTGTAACCATAACAAACTTACTCATGATAGATATATTCAAAGATGCCCTAAGGTCAGCTTGCTTTAGAATAATGCATTTACAAAAGGCTGCACTAAATCATACAAAAAGATACACTAAATCATAATGGGGAAAAGGGATCCAATTTCACAAACTTTTATAATAGATTCTTTTTCTCCCCAAGTTTAGGCTAAATTTTAAAAAAAGGAAAAAAAGAAACATAAATGCTACAAAATACAAATGAATTTTCCATGTCCCCAATTATGATAATATTCAAAAGTTATTCAAGTCAGTATAAAATCCTAGCAAAACTGGACAGATTCTGCTTGGGCTTCCTGGGTACTATGGTTGGTCCAGATCTTCTTTGGACAAAGGGAGACAAGGTTGTCACAAACTATACCAAAATCTATGTCCTCCTTTTGTCTTTTGTTTTAAACATCAATAAATTATATCTGTTTCCTCTAAGTATGAGCTGTCTTTGTTAAATATAAAGAAATTCTTATGATGGGAAATTGGAAATTGTGAATATGATCTAATTATTACCTTGCATTCATCAAATCAATTTCTTTTTCTAGGAAACTGTTATAAAGTCAGACGGTGGGAGAACATGTTGTTGGAGGTAAGGGGAGATTTTAGTTAGAATGCTAGAGATTTCAAGTCAAGTCAGGAAGAGATTAATATTTACACAAGACAATTCAAATCCAAAGGGCAAAGAATGGATAAATCTCCCATCTAAAACAAATGTAATCCATAGGATGTGATATCAAGACTTTCACAGAATTTTTTATTTGGAAGGATCCCAAAAGATTATATAGTCTCATGATCAAGAATCTTTTCTACACACAAATCATCAAAACAGATCAAGTCTAATCCCATTCTTTTGACCTTGAATGGCACAGCCCCAAAGTTATTCGCAGCACTAATTGTTTTCTTCTGCATCAACTCCTATTGTTTTATGTATTTTCTAAAATGGGACACTTAAAATTGAACAGAGCATTTATTCCACATACACTCTGACCAAGGCAAAGTATTAAGAGACAATCACCTTCCGGCATCTGGACATTGCTTCTGTGAATGCAACTTCTTATCATACTAACTTGCTTGGAAGTATTACCACACTGTCAGTCATATTGACTTTGGGGTTTACTTGTACAGTTGATACAGACTTATACAACTTGTATACAACAACTTAGAACTTTCACATTGATAAAGTTAGTCTTGAATTTTAATGTTAATTTGCTCTCTATACACTCTTGTTATGTCTTCCCTCTATTTTCTAGGTTTTTCCTCTTTACATACACATTCTTCATCCATTCTCAAAAAGAAAGGAAATAGGTACAAATATTTTATGAAATACAAATATGTGTATATATATATATGTGCACATATGGTATACAAATATAGATGTATATATACATATGTATATTGCATATATATACATATATATATATATATATGCTTGATAGGCAACATGATAAGAGTACCAGCCCTGAAATCAGAAACATTCATTTTCCTGAGTTCAAATCTGGCCTCAGATACTTACAAATACTTTTTATTTCTGCTTCTCATCTATAAAATAAGTTGGGAAAGGAAATGGCAAAACATTCCTGTATCTTTGCCAAGAAAATTCCAAATGGGGTCACAAAGAGTTGAATAGGACTAAAAACAACTGAACAGCAACAATAAATGTGTTTGTATAAATATACATAAAAATAGGAAATGCAAATAAAAATGAAGCAATTCTTTTCCTAAAGGAGCTTAAACTCCTAACCAATCTCAGCTTGTAACTAAATAACCAAGAATCACAAAGAATCACAAGTCAAAACTCCTAATATAGAATAATCTCTCAATCACAGTCCTCAAATGGTGTTTTGGAAAAGTATAATAAACCAAAAATGATTGGTGACAGCAAGAGGATGTTTTGTCTAAAACAGATTTGATAATTCTGTGGTAAGTCAAGAGAGGATTCTCACTTCTAAACAACTTCTCATCCTGTGGCATCTAAAAATGGCTCTGTAACCTCCACAGTTTATTTCCATCCTATTTCTTCTTCTACAGAAAATTCTTACTTTGCTTTCTCTAAATATAGATATTTTACCATGTAGGGAATTTTTGCCAAATATTGTCTTTTTTAATCTTCATAGTAAATATTTTTTCTTAACTGTCTATAAAATAACTTCCTCATCAAGTTATCATCCTAAGCATAGACTATCCTTCCTTCTCGAAAGTCATAGAGAGAAAGACTTTAATCTGAAAACATCCCCCATTTTGTAACAGGTTTCTTTTTTTCTGAATTTAGGTTGAATTTTTTAAAAAGGAAGAATCACAGATTTTGGAAAATACAAATAAATTTTCTTGTCCCTAAATGTAACAAGAGGGTAAGCTCTTTTGAGCATAGGGATTGTTTTGTTTTTGCCTTTTTATACCCAACACCTAATATATTTATGTCAAAAGCATTGATCATTGAACTAAATTGTGCTTTGAATGAATGAATAGGTAGCATTTAATCATCACTAAGTGTCATATACTAAGCTAAGCCCTGGGAATTAAAAATAGAAAAAATAGGACATTAGAGGTTACCCTCTTAATAAGGAGAGAACACACACAGGAAGAGTAGTGACCAGGGAAAGTTGGCATGGTCTGCGATTTCACAAAAATGGTGAAAAGAAGAGGTCAGTTATTATTAGATGAGTAATGAGGAACTGTTTTACTTTATTTTTCTTAGGTATGTGTGTGTGCTTTCTTTTGCAACATGGCTACTAGGAAAAATAGGTTCTATATGATTTCATGTGTGTAATTTCTAAAAATGAATTTTAAAAATTGTATATGTAACTGGGAAACATTTAGCAAAATAAATGCATATATTTTTTTAAAGATGAGTAAGGAGAACTCTGGTAAGAAAAATCACTTATATAAAGCCCTTAGTAAATTTTGGGGTACTATATAAATGTTTGCTATTACTATCATAATTCAGAATTTTTTTCTTTTACATGTCAGTATTAAAAAACAACCTAATATTAAGAAATCCATTTTCTCAAAATTATTTCCAACTTTGAAGAAATTCAACTTGATTCAAAAATTCAGTTAAATATTATTTCTAATCCATTTGCTGACCTCTCCTAAAAGAAGTACAGTCAAAATATGAGATCTCTTTTTCAATTTTTTTTCTCTCTGTGGAAACTGAAGTCTTAGCAGGGAAGATTCTGGGAAATTGGCAGAAAAGAGCTCCAAAATGACACTTTATTTTAGTATAATTATTTATATCTCTCATTTCTTATAATTATAATTTTTAAAACCAAAGGTACCAGAAAGATGAAAATAGAGCATGGCAATAAACTTTGTCTTATTTCTAACTTTGACTTCCTTTAACAGATTTTAAGGGAAACTTTATGGAAGATCAATGACAAAAACTGGAGCATTCAATTGACCCATGAATTCATCCAACAGATGGGGGCCTATTACAACACCTCACTTGAGAAGGTCAGTTCCCAACTAAAATTCCCAAATTACCTCCTGGTGCTAGCAAGCTGGTATTCAAGAAAGTAGTTGCAAGGAGATCAGCATTTTATTTGGAATGTAAAATTATTGTTTCCAATTATCTTTTGTCAAACCAGTAAATAAAACTCTTTTTGACAACCTGTTTTTCATCATTCCAGTTTAAGATGGAGCATTCTCAGATTTAGATGGACTAGCTACAAAAAGGATTGTTTCCCAGAATAATTGAAATAAATTCATAGACTCTTAAGCCTTAATTAAAAAACAAGAAGCCATCAATTTTAGCTCTGAGTATCCAAGAACACCTGTGCCTAAACTATCTTGGATTCTCACTGTACTACTGAAAAAATGCCATCAGATATTTCCTAAACTCCATAAACATTTTTGTGAGGAACCTTCCTGTGGTAAGGTGTTTGAAAGGCAACATGGTATAATGGATAAGGCACTGAAATAAGAATCAGAAAGACTTGGGTATTAAGCATTGCTTTTTGACACATCAGCTATTTAATGTTGGACAAGTCATTTGGCTTTTCTGTCCCTCAGTTTCCTTATCTATAAAATGAGGGGCTGATCTAAGTTTCCTTTTAGTTCTTAAAATATGATTCTTTGAAGAAGTTCTGCATCTCTAACGCCATCAAGAAAATAACTTTTTAACCTATGACAGGACCTTATTAGCAAAAGCCAAGTCTGTCTTTGGTTTCTTATGTCTTATCTTTGAATACTTCATGGCTTCTAGTAGAAGAGAAAAAGGAAATTTGGCTTCTTTACCTCTAGAAACTTGCAACCAAAGAAGTTACTATTTTTATTCATCCTCAGTAAATATGGAGAACAGCTGGTAAAAATTCTGCTTAAAATGATTCTATTGTCAAATATTTATTAAATTAAACCACAACCTTCTCTTCAAATGATAATTCCAATTCTTTGCTTTTCCCCTGACATTTTTCATTCTCAAAAATGATTATTCTTTCATGCATATCTTTCACCTTCTTCCAAAAATACATTAGAGATGATTTACAGAGTTAAAACAAAGCAATGAAAGGCATAAATAGAACAGAACAACAATTAAAAGGAGCAGAAGCATTTGACATCCTAATGCTTGTCTTTGCTTTTTTCCTCTAAGAAATTCCTTTGGAAAGCTTTGGGAACCACTTTAGCATGCTGCCAGGATGTGAACTTTGTAAGTGCACAGTTGAAGGACACCTTAATCAATGCCAACCAGATGGGGGACCAGAGAGAGGTAGAGTAACCTTCTCTCTATTTCCCCCACTACCTTATTTTTGTGGATTTGAGTCTCCCACTGAAATGTCAATAAAATCTCATACTTCAAGCTATTGTACATCAGGGAATTTTCCAGAAAGCTGAAGCATACCACTTTGTACAACATTTCCATTTTTCATGGAAATGGCACACAAATGGCATTGCATATCTTTCTGCCTTCATAGGATATGGTGATCAATAGTATCTTGATCATTTAGTCCTAATGAAAATAACTACTATCACTTATTGTAATACAGTGTTGTCTTCAAAGACTATTTGGAGAACTTCCAAAGAAGTTTGGAGAACTCTTTTTCTTCTCCAGGAAACCCTGGTATAATGCTTTTTGAGTTGTATCTGCTTTTTCCATGCTTCCTCTATTATTAATAGATTGCCAGCTCTTACTTTTTACTATTGTTAGTGCACCCGTCAAGAGCAAAACCCCACCTAATTTGCTGCTGCTAATCTGCTGAATTGGGAAGCCATATAACTAATCATGTTAAAATTGTAAAGTAAAATAGTCCCTGCTCTCAGTGAGAAGCTTGCATGTTTTTTAAACTGATGACTTTTAATTTTTTTCTGAACTTAAACATCAAATAAAATGAGCATTTCCATAAACATAGTAGAATGGTATGACAATTATACATGAAAATGCAGATTTCTAATATGTACAGTTTGTTGTTCTATTTAAATATATAAAAGCTTTTAAAGCTTCTCTGCTTGTCTCTGTTTCTTTCTAGTCTTCCTTCTTATCTCTGCTTTAAATATATATCTACCTCAATGCTCCCATTTTCTTTCTTTTTATCTTTTTCTTTCCTCTTTTTTGAAGAATTATCCCTATCCTTCCTTGTCCTCTGACTTCAACCCCCAATGGAAAATAATAACAAAACACTCATACCAATTCTTTGACTCAATTCCTAGGCAACTGTTTCTATTCTGGGATATTGTGCCAAGAATCATATGGAGGTTGTTCTAAAGGTTCTTAAAGAATTCCAAGTGGATCAAAAATCTTTCTCAAATCGCTGTAAGGTAGAAGACATAATTTTCCATTTAACTTATTTTGTAATGTCAAGTATAAACCATAACTGTTTCCTAGCCTAGCATTTAAGTTCTTACACCATATCATACCCTCTTCTCTCTTCTCATATATCTATTACTTAGTTTATATATCTATGTATATGTATATATATATGTATATGTATGTATATATACATATATTACTAAGGTAGTTTGGAAATGAGAATGGGAAATAAGAATGGTTGGCATCATTATACACTTGTGGTCAAGGTACAGTCAAGCAGATTGGTAACAAGTTATATGATCTAAGTCAAAATGTTTTGACTTATGAATCACTGTTGTGTAGAGCAGGAGTTCTTAACTTGGGATCTGTGAACTTTTGGATTTTTAAAAAATTATTCTGATAATTATATTTTAATAAATTGGTTTCATTGGTAATTCTATATATTTATTTTTATTCACATGACTGCCAAAGAGGTCCATGTCATTAAAAACAAGAATTCCTGATCTAGACAGAAATTTCTAGGTGCTTATTGTAAGACTATGTTCCTTGTCTTTTTTTTTTGGGGGGGGGGAGCCCATACCTTTCAAGAAAGCATAGTTGACACACATTTGAGATTTGTGGATAATGTGAAGCTGGGTAGTATGCTTAAATCATTGAGTGACAGAATAGGTATCCAAAAATACCTAAGTTGGAAAAATAAGCCAAAGGGGATGTAGAAATTTTATGTATTGAACTTCAAAAGTCCAAAGTGTTAGTACAGAATAAAGGAGATGTGTGGCTAAATCAGAATTCATGTCAAAAAGGATTTCTGCATCTGAATTGACTGCAACTAATAGGAATTAACATTATGAAATCAATATAATCTTGTGTTATATAAAAAGAAGTCTAGTATAAGGAAGGAAATATTCCTACTGTATTCTATATTAGCCAGTGTTTCATTCCCTTCTGGGTATCATATTTCAGGAGGGAAGGAGTCAAGGATGAGATTGTATCAGACTTCCTTCCTATGTAATTTTGGCCACCATGCTTAATATCTCTGGACTTCAAATTTCATCACTTGCAAAAAGAAATAATAGGACTAAATGGTCGTTATGGCAATTTCCTGATATATGCATTAGTCCCATCTCTGAACTTCAGTTTCTTCATCATTAATATGAACATTAAAATGTCTGTTATCTCACAGACTTATTTTGAAGATCAATTGAGTTTCAATTTCACAAGTATTTAGTAAGTTCTTTCTTTGTACAAGGCACCATATTGGCACTGGGGAAATGAAATTATCCCCATCCTCAAGGAACTTACATTCTACAGGGTCAGGAGGGGAAGATACAACAACAGTACAGAGATAGATGCAGATTATATGGAGAGTAAATGTAAAAGTAGGTGGGAGTGGGGAGAAAAATAATTACTAAGTAGGAGCCAGAATTGGCTTCTAAGATACTTATAGGTGGAAGCACTTAAGCTGAGCCTGGAAAGGAACTAAGCATTACCAGAGTCAAAAGGGGGAGTGAAAGGGATCTATCAGGAGGGAAGAGGATCAAGAAGTTGGGGGAAATTTGGAGGCTGCACTGTTAGTGGACCTGTGAGTATGTAATTATTCTAAAAAAAATTTTGGAATTATACACAAAATGTTACTAAACAGTACATATCCATTGACCCAATTATACCATTATTAGTTGTACTTTGAAAAGAGATTAAAGAAGTAGGAAAAGGTCTTATATCTGCAACATGTGTCTCAGGTTTGTCTGTAAATGCAATGTAAAAACAAAACATATAATTTTCTAAAGTTTTTTTTAAACCTAATAGATACACATTTCTTTCACTAAAATATGTTTCTCTGAAGGTAGGAATGTTTTTTAGCCCTTCTTTGTAATAGCATTTAATATGGTATCTGGGACTTAGTAAGTGTTTAATAAATGTCTGTTGATTTACTTGACTGACTGGCTAAAGAAGGACAGATCTTTAAGATATAACAGTGCATAAGGAGAAAATACATGGATGATGATTCGGAGAAAAAAACTGATTATTAAAGAAAAAACAAACAAAAGCCCAAAACTGAAAAACAATGGTCAAATATATGAGTACCACCAGTAGAAAATAAATGTCACAAAAATCCAGAGAGAAATGAGTATTCAGTAGAAAATGAAGATAATAGCAGTATTGGAAGATGTAGAGATCAATAATCATGGCTGAGAAAAGTCTATCAGATGTAGCAATAAAAAAACTTAAGCAAAAAAAAAATTTTAAAGGAGCAGTTTAAGGTGGAATCTGAAGCTACATTGCAGAGGGCTGAGAATAGGTAGAATGCTAAATGGAATCTAAATGTCAGCTATTATTAACAAGGATCAGTGGTCTGAAAACACAAGCCACCTCTAGGTTTACTTATAAGGAAGATCTTGTTAACACAAATGCTGTAAACATGAAATGAATGGCCTCAGGGAGCAGTAGTGTGTTCACCACCACCAAAGGTATTCAGATAGGGAATAAAAGGCAACTTACTAGCAAATATAAGAGAGGATGACTGAATCAAGTAATAGATACCTTCTACTATTTCTTCTAATTTTTGGATAATGGAATCTCAATGTTTGGGTACAACCATAAGTTCATCAATGCAGATCAAAGGTCCCTAAAACTTCTCATCCTATGCCATATTTGATAATAACCTTCCATATAGACTCTACAGAGAGTTCATCTAATTTGCTGGAAGTCTTTCTCTACATCTTTTAACATCCATGAATGTCACAGTTCAGTGAAGTTATCCTACTCTCTATGTTCTATTCTCATGGATTATTAAAAAAAAAAAACCTGTCTTTTTGTGGTATTTCCAGGAATGTCCTCCCTCCTCCTTTTCTTAAAAATTCCTCTTTATCCTTTAAAACCCAACTCAAATCCTTCACATTTTGTGCCATCTTTCCTGATAATCCTTGTTAGGTAAATGAGTAGCACACTTAGGTCTCAGTGTAGCAATTTGGTTTGCACACGATCAATGCACTAACACTGTACTTTCTTTAAAGATTTCATATCTCTCTATGTTTCTTATTTCCTGCCAGTCTTATAGTCTGACCATCAGGTTGAGAATAGGGATTGTTTCTTATCTAAACATTGTTTCCTATCCACTGCCTAGCACACTATAAGCACTAATGCAAATATCTATTGGATCAAATTCTCTTATTTATAGAACTACTACTCTCCTTTCCAATCATACATATCATAAAAAACAATATTGAGAGTATCCCCCTACAAAAAATGATTGGTAACATGTAACCTACTTATGCTGACCATCTTTCTGTTGTCCAATGTGTTATTTGCATTTTTCCCCAATGTTCCAAATACTGGTATTCTTCCAGTGATATTATAAGAAATTTTATGAAAAATAACAAATTTTTCCTTTCATTTTTATTATTGAGACTAATAAAAAAGGATAAATGAGATTGATATATGTCTGTCTTTTCTGAGATTCTCAGGAACCATGAAATCCAATTTGAAAAGGGTTTCAAGTATTCTAATAAGCATAATTATCATTATTAATTTCCAGGTATTACCTGTATACAAGATACATAACCCTGAGTAGGTACAATAAACATGAAAATAATGTTGTTATCACCCCCATTCTTTGTTTGGGGAACTCTTTTATAGTTATTAGGAAAAGAGGATTTCTAAATTAGAAAATAGCCTGAGAAAAAAGAAATTGACTCAGTAATCTTTTTCATATTCCCATTTTCTAATATTTAGACTATCTTGTATGGAAAGAAGATATTGACCAAGATTGACCTCATTGCAATTTATGGAAATATAGCTCTTCAATCTCCTAAAAGACTGCTTCTCCCCACTGTGGAAAAAGAGATTGTGACCCCAGTCTTGAACCTCTATACTTCCAGCTGTCAGGTAACAATCAGAAACATCAGGATGCTTATGGGGTCTAATTTAGTTTTTTTCCACATTTTTCCATATTCAATTTTTCACATTAATTCCACAAGTTCAAGAATTTTTAGTTCACAGGCATTCCTAAGAATCAAAGGAGGATTGTTCAGGCTGTGAGTCCTGATGACTCAGCCTCAAGAAAATTGGAATAAAGAACCTAAGAGAAGCACCAGCCCTGAAGTCAGGAGGACCTGAGTTCAAATTTGATCTCAGACACTTAACATTCCCTAGCTGTCTGACCCTAGGCAAGTCACTTAACTTCAATTGCCTTAGCAAAAAAGAAAAAAAGAAAAAAAGAACCTAAGAGAATGGGAAAAACATAAGAAAATATTCTGTAAGAAAGGTTGGAGGGTTACTCAACTCCTTCAAAATCCAGGGTTATCCGTGATGCTGTCCCAAAGAAATTTGGCTCACATTGATCTAATCTAACTCTGATCTGAACACTAATTGTGTGCACATAATTCCTTCAGCAAAGAGTCTTTTACTGATATATCTTATATTGTGAGGTTTTTTTTTAACTTAGCCTCAAAGTCATCTATGTCTTGTTCATCCAACTGCATTCTAAGCTCATTGAGGACAAAAACTGTGTCTTATTCCTTACACAGCACAGTACACTAATCACTATTTGTGAACTTTTTTGTATATAGTGAAAAAATTGAAAATATAGACATAGTAAATATTACTTGAAAAGTGTGAAAGAAAAAAGTTGGTGTTACATGAAAATAATCATGTCCCAACATACACACACATACACAGTGAAAAATTTCAGCTTAAATTTTATAGCCATCAATAATATTGCATTTGGGTCAGCTAGATTGCACAATGAATAGAGCATAGGCCCTGAGTGACCCTGAGCAAGTCACAATTCCAATCACTCCAAAAAAAAAAATCCTGTAGTTATCCCTTCCCTGTTGTCTATTACCCTATAGCTCTAAATTTAATTTTTTTTAAAAATTTCTTACTGGAAAGTCATTTTCATTAAAAAAAATGGAAAAAATAAACAAAACTAGCTCATCAATCAAATCTAACTTTATACTAACTGTTCCATAACCACAGACCATCCCATCCACTTCTGCAAAGAAAGCAGAGATATTGTCATATCTCTTCTTTGAGGTAATGCTAGATCTTTATAACTCAAAGCTTCAGTTTTGTTTGTTTCTCTTTTGTTCATTTGCCCAATTGCATTAAATTTCATAAATTTCCAGCTCCATTTTTCTTCCCACAGAGCAATACCCTTTTTTCTCACATTATCTGAAATAATTTTTAGACTAATCATGTGACACCAGAACACAAAGATTCACACTTGTAATTTGATTCTGAACTCTGAGGTTGTAGGATAGTTTTCCGACTTGTATTTCACTGGTTAGTTAGTCAAGGATTACTCTGATAGCTTCATATTTTGGCTCTCAAAGATAACAAATATCAGACATTTGATTTCACATAGAAACTTGTCTGTTGCTAGAGGGAAGTGGGAGGGAAAGGAGGAAAAGTAAGGGACAAACTAATAGAAAGGAAAATAGAAGAATCAGGGGAAAGGAGTAAAAACAGGGGGAGGGGATCTAAAGGGTGGAGTATTGTTTGGGGGAGGGGGTCATCAAAAGCAAAGTACTGAGGAGGGAGGAAGGGAGAAAGGGGAAAGGAAAGGGGAAAACATAGCTTGGGTAAATAAGATGGCAGGAAATAAAGAATTAGTTATTCTAACTGTGAATGTGAATGGGATGAACTCTCCCATAAAGCGGAAGCAGATATCAGACTGGATTAAAAACCAGAATCCCACAATATGTTGTCTACAAGAAACACATCTCAAACATAGTGACACATATAGGATGAAGGTAAACGGCTGGAGCAGAAAATATTATGCTTCAGGTGAACAAAAAAAAGCAGGGGTAGCAATCCTTATCTCAGATCAAGTAAAAGCCAAGATAGATCTAATCAAAAGAGATAAGGAAGGAAACTATATTTTATTAAAGGGTACCATAGATAATGTAGCAATATCTATACTAAATATATACGCACCAAGTGCAATAGCACACAAATTCCTAGGGGAGAAATTAAGAGAGATGCAAGAAGAAATAAACAGCCAAACGATACTAGTGAGGGATCTCAACCTTGCTCTCTCAGAATTAGATAAATCAAACTACAAAATAAACAAGAAAGAAACTAGGGAGATAAACCAATCGTTAGAAAAGTTAGGTATGATAGATCTATGGAGAAAGTTGAATGGAGACAGTAGGGAGTTTACTTTTTTCTCAGCAGTCCATGGAACTTATACAAAAATTGACCATGTGTTAGGGCATAAAAACCTCAAAATCAAATGCAGAAAGGCAGAAATAGTAAATGCATCTTTTTCAGATCATGATGCAATAGAAATCACATGCAATATAAGGCCAGGAGAAAATAGACCAAAAGTTAATTGGAAATTAAATAATCTAATCCTGAAGAATGAATGGGTAAAAGAGCAAATCATAGACACAATCAATAATTTCATCCAGGAGAATGACAATAAGGAGACAACATACCAAAATTTGTG
>JAJPUD010004221.1:0-10097 GCA_023553655.1 Myrmecobius fasciatus | reverse complement strand
TTATATTAATAACCAAATTAACAAAAACCATATGATTATCTCAATAGATGCAGAAAAAGCCTTTGATAAAATCCAACACCCTTTCCTATTAAAAACACTAGAGAGTATAGGAATAAATGGGCTTTTCCTTAAAATGATCAGTAGCATCTATTTAAAACCATCAGCAAGCATCATATGGAATGGAGACAAACTAAAACCATTCCCAATAAGATCAGGAGTGAAACAAGGCTGCCCACTGTCACCATTACTATTTAATATTGTATTAGAAATGTTAGCTTTAGCAATAAGAGAAGAAAAAGAGATAAAAGGAATCAGAGTAGGTAATGAAGAAACCAAATTATCACTCTTTGCAGATGACATGATGGTATACTTAGAGAACCCTAGAGACTCAACTAAAAAACTACTAGAAACAATTCACAACTTTAGCAAAGTGGCAGGATTCAAAATTAATCCACATAAATCATCAGCATTTTTATATATTACCAACAAAGTTCAGCAGCAAGAGATACAAAAAGAAATTCCATTCCAAATAGCAGATGATAGGATAACATATTTGGGAATCTATCTGCCAAGGAAAAGTCAGAAACTATACGAACTAAATTACAAAACACTTTTCACACAAATAAAATCAGACCTAATCAATTGGAAAAATATCAAGTGCTCATGGGTAGGCAGAGCGAACATAATAAAAATGACAATACTACCCAAACTAATCTACTTATTTAGTGCCATACCAATCAAACTTCCAAGAAATTATTTTACAGATCTAGAAAAAATAGTAGCAAAGTTCATTTGGAAGAACAAAAGGTCAAAGATTTCAAGGGGATTAATGAAAAAAAAGGCAGATGAAGGTGGCCTTGCTGTACCAGATCTAAAACTATATTATAAAGCAGCGGTCATCAAAACCGTTTGGTACTGGCTAAGAAATAGAGCAGTCGATCAGTGGCACAGGATAGGTTATCAGGACAACCTAGGCATTAACCTTAACAATCTAGTGTTCGATAAACCCAAAGACCCCAGCTTTTGGGATAAATACTCTCTATTCGGCAAAAACTGCTGGGAAAATTGGAAACTAGTGTGGAAGAAATTAGGGCTTGACCCATACCTAACACCACATACCAAGATAAGATCTAAATGGGTTCATGATCTAGATATAAAGAGGGACTTTGTAAGCAAGTTAGAGGAACGTAATATAGTTTATCTCTCAGACCTGTGGAGAGGGAATAAATTTATGTCCAAAGAAGACCTGGAACTCCTAATTGAACACCAGATGGATAATTTTGATTATATTAAGTTAAAAAGTTTCTGTACAAACAAAACAAATGCAGACAAGATTAGGAGGGAAGCATCAAATTGGGAAACCATCTTTACATTTAATTGTTCTGATAAAGGCCTCATTTCTAAAATATATAGAGAATTGTCTCATATATATAAGAATTCAAGCCACTCTTCAATAGATAAGTGGTCAAGAGATATGAACAGACAATTTTCAGATGATGAAATTAAAACCATCTCTAGTCATATGAAAAGTTGCTCCAAATCACTATTGATCAGAGAAATGCAAATTAAGACAACTCTGAGGTACCACTACACACCTGTCAGATTGACTAAAATGACAGGAAAAGATAACGATGAATGTTGGAGGGGATGTGGGAAAACTGGGACACTAATACATTGTTGGTGGAACTGTGAACGGATCCAACCATTCTGGAGAGCAATTTGGAGCTATGCTCAAAAAGTTGTCAAACTGTGCATACCCTTTGACCCAGCAGTGTTTCTACTGGGCCTATATCCCAAAGAGATCTTAGAGGAGGGAAAGGGACCCACCTGTGCAAGAATGTTTGTGGTAGCCCTTTTTGTAGTGGCTAGAAACTGGAAACTGAAGGGATGCCCATCAGTTGGAGAGTGGCTGAATAAATTATGGTATATGAATGTTATGGAATATTATTGTTCTGTAAGAAACGACCAACAGGAGGATTTCAGAGAGGCCTGAAGAGACTTGCATGAACTGATGCTGAGTGAAACGAGCAGAACCAGGAGATCATCATACCCAGCAACAACAGTATTACATGATGATAAATTCTGATGGACATGGCTCTCTTCAACAAGGAATTGTCTCAAACCAGTTCCAATTGTTCACTGAAGAAAACCATATACTCCCAGAGAGAGTGATATGAAATATGGACCACAATGTAACATTTTCATGATCTCTATTGACATCTGCTTGCATTGTGTTGCCTTTCTCTGATTCTTTTTTTTTTTTTCTTGTAGATAGGATTTTTCTTGCATAACTTCTCAAGCATTTCAACATTATTAACATGTAGTGTACTTCCTGCCATCTAGGGGAAGGGAGGGGACTGGGGGTAAAATTTGCAATGGAAAGCTTTGTAAAGATCAATGCTGGGGAACTACCCATACATATGTTATACAAATAAAAATCTTTAATAAAAAATAAAAATAAAAAATAAAAAAAAATTTAAAAAGATAACAAATTTGAGAGGATTGAGAAAAGCCACTGATAGAGAACACTGTCGCATGATTCTATAACCTATCAGTCAAATGAGCTAGTTTCAAGAAAATTTGATTGGAATTCCATAACCACTTACTGAGTTTTTGCTTTCATCTTTAACTTTTCAGGTATTGGGAATAACTGTTTTAAACAAGGTGAGTTATATTTCAATGCTTTTGTTATTCTGTCTATTTCAGGGTCTATTATAAAAGTCATTCAAAATTATATATTATCTTGATTTGGCTCCCAACAATAGGATCACTAGATTAGGGATGTGTCTCCTATTCTAGAGTCACAGAACCTGAGGCTGCTCTAAAGCAATGCAAAGGACTTCACAACTTTTCAGTAGAGTTTGAAAGTTGGACTCTTCCATGTAACAGCAAGGCAACAAATCCAATATGTGAAAGGGGTGGGTTGGATTTTCTTGGGACAGATATCAAAGATATCTTTTATATCCAGTACCTCATTACAAGTACCTTCATTTCCCTTTAGAATGTGGATTTGCAAATGACCTTCACAAAAAGCGTCACTGAAATTTGCATTGCTATTCTGGACACTGAAGAACTACTGAATTTTAATTTTACTAGTAAGGAAGTACTCCTTGGACATATGCTGGTGAGTGTACAAAGGTGCATTGAACAATCTCTTAGATTTTTGTTTGTTATTGTTGTTTTTGTTCAACAAAAGTTCAGGGTTTTCCTTCTAAAAATTAACAAATATGAGACACTGAAACTGATCAGTCCCAAGGAAGGACAGAAGAAATGGAAAAAACATTTGTTAAGTACTTACTACGTCCCAGGCACTGTGCCTTACAAATAGTATCTCCGATTTTTCTTGCACAAAAATGATAAGTGTGGAAATATGTATACATATATTTGATTTGTCAAGTATTTTAACATAATTAACATGTAGTGGATATCCTGCCATCTAGGGGAGAGGTGGGGAGTAGGGGAGAAAAAATTGTAACAAAGCTTTTTAAGGGTTAATGTTGAAGAATTACCCATACATATGTTTTGCAAATAAAAAGTTTTAATTAAAAAAATAATAATAAATAAATAAATAGTATCTCATTCGATGAGTGTATCAGTTCTCGCTAAGATTTCCTCCTTGAATTTGCAAGGAGGCAGCAGCACCTGGGATACCAAGATGGTTGAAGTAGTAATCAAGGAGATGAGTCCCCCCCAAAAAAATATTCCTTACAGTATATTTCACCTCTTTGTGTTTCAGGATTTAATCAGAGAAGAACCCCTGGATTCCTTAGCTAGCCCTGTCCGATGGAAAGCAGTAATTGCTATTCAATGTCTAAGGTATAGAACCTACTATTGTTGCTTTTGTCCTCCTTTGTCATCCTAGTCTGTAGGTTTGATAACTTTGACAAAAAAACCAAAATCCTATAAATGTAATTTGGATTGGAAACTGCTTCTCTTTCCATAAGGGTAGCAAACTATATGTATGGGGTAATTATCAAGAAGCAAACAGCCAGTCAGAAGAGTCAGTTTTAATGAAGTACACAGTACAAATACACTTTCTTAATATGGTCTTCCCAGGAGCAAACTTTAATCTTCTACATTAAAAGGTGTTTTCCCTGATCTCATTCCTTTCATTTTAGTTTCAACACCTATTTACCTAAAAAAGAAAACTAGTCTAAATGTTATCATTCATTGCATTACATTAATTACCTACAATATACATAATACTGGTCTGAGCACAATTGGTAATACAAAACAAATAGGGATCTTTGTTTCTAAGATTGTAACTGTTTAAAAAAAATACAAACTGTTAAAGAAATATGAATTGTAACAAAAATGTATTGAAGAATGTAAAAGGATTCAGTGTAGCCCTCTCTTTAGTATCATCTAAGGTCTCTTGCCACAATTATCACTCAATTTATATATTTACTCCTGTTCTTAGTACTTTCCATCCCTAAGAAAATAACATTGTTTCTTCTTAAGATCAGAGCAGTGACTCTTGTATATCACTTACATCAACTTCCTGCTTTTAGTAATTCTTTATCTGATATGCATCCCCCTACATCTTTCTCATTTCAGCAAACTGAAACCTCAGTTACCTATAAATGACAACCTAAATATCCTTGAAGAGAGTCTTCGGAGTCTCATTCTCCTTCCTCATTTAACTCAAATCATAGAAGATGGACAGACTGATGAAGACAAAGCACATATTCAAGTATGAAGGAAAGAGGTCTGGGTTTCCAAACCAGGACAGTAGCGTCATAGGATTGATCTTGGAAAGGATTTTAGAAATCTTCTAGTCCAGTGATTCTTCACCTTTTGTGTGTGTGTCATCAAGTCCTTCATCAATCTCAAGGAGATTATGAACATCTTAATGTTTTTAAATTCATAACATAAAATGTATAGAATTACAAAGAAAAAAATTATTGTATTAAAATAGTTATTAAATAAAAAAAATACTTCATGGATACCAGGTTAAGAACCTCTAATTTCTAATTCAATCCCACTGTCCTACAAAAGAGAAAATTGAGACCCCAGAGATCTTAGGTGACTTGTACAGTCATATAGAAAGTAAATTGAAATGGGGTTTCAACTCAAATCTTCCAATTATAAATACAGCAGCCTTGCTTTTATAATCTTTAGCATTCTCTGAAAAAAAATCATGGTAACAGAGCTACCTTAATTCAAGCTGAGCTTCACAGATTCATTTCTGGTTTCAGTTTCTTTATGGAAGATCTATGGATGCTCTTGGGAAACTTATGAAAACTCTGGTGTGGAGATGCCAAGAACCAGAAGAATGTCAAGAAATGTTTAATGTAAGTTGTCCTCATTGAAGTTGATGGTTATTCTCTTTCATTTTCTTTCTGACTTCACCCACTGACCCAAACTTATTCTATTTCTCTTATGATCCCCCTCTGTCCAAATCTCTTATCTCTTCCTGTTCCATATCACCAATTTCACAAGCTTTCTTGACTTGTAAGAAAAGGGGGAAATAACATCCTCCTACTTTTATATTATGTTACAGCTCCTGCCACTCATTCATCTGTCCAACAAGCTTTTCTTAAGTTCCTATTTTGAGCTCAGGGCTCAGCATGATGTTGGGATATAATGGATAAAGAGGAATTAAACAACATAGTTCTTGTCCTCAATTCTTACAACCTCCAGAAGAGGAAAAAATGCATTCATACAAAGAACAACCTTCTCCCTCCTGATAATTCCTTCCACACATTCAAAAAAAAATTAAGCATCTCATTACTTCAACACTTAACATTGCAGAGCTTTTCCTCTTAGCTATAATTAGAGAGAGGGCAAGGCCAGAAAAAGGGAAAAGAAAGAGGCAAAGAGACAGAAAGAGAAAAGTAAAACTACTAAAAAATATACTTCTTTTTCTTAATTATCAATAGCTTCTGCGAATCTGGCTTGGTTCATCAAAAGAATGGGAAAGAGAAAGAGCCTTGCAGATCTGTTCAAAGGTGTTGACCAATAGTAATGAAGTAAGTATTCTAGCCAATTTTAGGTGAACGAATATGAAGAAAATTTAACCAAAGAATCTTTAAGGAAATATAGAATGCTTTAGTAAGTTTTTTTCTTACTTACTAAAATCTCAATCTCCAAATTTTTTTACTGAAGAAGAAATTTCCCCAAACTCATGAGCCCAAGAATGACAAACATAGAAACAAAATGATATGATTCTCCCCTTGAACCTTAAGTGATTTTTGCTATAATAGGGAACCACTAAATCTTTTTTTTTTATTTTTTTTAAATTTTTTTATTTTATTTGCATAACATATGTGTGGGTAATTCTTCAACAATAACCCTTACATAGCTTTCCGTTACAAATTTTTCCCCCCAACCACCCACCCCTCCCCTAGATGGCAGGATATCCACTACATGTTAATTATGTTAAAATATTGGCAAATCGAATATATGTATACATATTTCCGAACTTATCATTGGTGTGCAAGAAAAATCTTATCTACACAAACGATATATCAGATAAAGGAAACACAATGTAAGCAAACATCAATCAAGGAGTATGAGAATGTTATGTTGTGGTCCACATTTCGCATCCCTCTCTCTGGGTGTATATGGCTTTCTTCAGTGAACAATTGGAGGTGGTTTGAAACATTTCATTGTTGAAGAGAGCCATGTCCATCAGAATTGATCGTCATATAGTATTGTTGTTGTCGTGTATAATGATCTCCTGGTTCTGCTCATTTCACTCAGCATCAGTTCATGTAAGTCTCTCCAGGCCTCTCTGAAATCATCTTGCTGGTCATTTCTTACAGAACAATAATATTCCATAACATTCATATACCATAATTTATTCAGCCATTCTCCAATTGAAGGGCATCTATTCAATTTCCAGTTTCTAGCCACTACAAAAAGGGCTGCCACAAACATTCTTGCACATTTGGGGCCTTTTCCTTCCTTTATGATTTCTTTGGGATATAAGCCCAATAGAAATGCTGCTGGGTCAAAGGGTATGCACAGTTTGATAACTTTTTGAGCATAGCTCCAAATTGTTCTCCAGAATGGCTGTATCCGTTCACAGCTCCACCAACAATGCATCAGTGTCCCAGCCCTCCCACAACCCCTCCAACATTCATCATTAACTTTTCCTGTCATTTTAGCCAATCTGACAGGTGTGAAGTGGTATCTCAGGGTTGTCTTGATTTGCATTTCTCTGATCAATACCACTAAATCTTTTTAAGGAAAAATTTGAATCTCATTTTAATCCTTGGGTTTATACAAAAGAAGTTAGTGGAATTAAATGTGATGACTAAGATAGGGTGGAATGTTACTTCTCCTGTGTGAAAAATATTAAGGTTATCTTTGTTCTTTCTCTACAGTCACCAGAAAGATTTAGAATTGGTCCTCTTCTTGGACTTTTCGCACCTCACTGCTGCGATACTCTAGCTACCATCCGTCTATGGGCTGCTGATGCTGTTATTGGTCTGTTTTTTCTTAAAGGTGAGAAAAAAACACGAGGGAACTACCCAATTGAAAAAAAAAAAACTATTTTCTTCTGCTGTCAAATGTTCCTTCTTTCCTCCTCTTTTCCTCCTCCTTTCCTCCCATCTCCTTTTTTCTTTTCCTAAGCAAGCAAATTTCTATATTAAATATTGAGTTTCACATTAAAGCACAGTACAGTTGGTTATATTATCATAACTTCCTCTGCCACATGTTTCTTAAGTAGAAAATTGCATGATTTTTCAAAGGCTAAATTTATTTCAAAGGTAAATGTGGGGAAAAATATCCTTGTTGATTTTTTATTTGAATAGAATGACCCTACATAAACATCACTGAATGTATTCAGTCAAAAATTAACAAAGTATGGCACTAGACAGAAGCCAGATGAAGAATCCAACAGACAATTAGAGTTTACTATTGAGTCTAGTCACACTAAAGAGAAAGGTCTTCTGCTTGTAATTTCTTAGGGATACATTGGAATGTGTATATTTCACCATTTATTTAGATCAAGAAGTGAGGAGTTGGGGGAAAATACAAGTTTCTCCATTTAATTGAAATCTCACAGTATGTATGTTTGTATGTGTACATATACATGTGTGTATATATAAATATATTTACATATATACAAACACATATGTATGTCATTGAGTGTATACCTGCATGCAGACAGGGGGAAGGCATGAGATTTCAATAAATATATATTTCAGTTTACATATATAATATATAAATATATGTGTATATGTACATACATGTGTGTACATGTGGAAACAGACAGAGAGACAACAGACAGACAGGCAAGCAGAAAGCGCAAATTTCTGACATTTAAATGGAAAGAACAAACAGCAGTGATCTTGTCCCTTCAGTGGGATTGATCACTCAGAAGTATTGATAGTCTACTTGGAAGTTTCAGCCTATACAAGCTGAGAGATTAGGGTGAAGAGTGAAAGAGAATAAACAGGCAAAATTCAAAATTCCCTTGGAAAATGGGGCTATTATTATTATTTATTATATAGAAACAACCTGAATCAATGTTATAGCAAAGAGATGTTTGAAGGACTCATCAAGAGAAAAGCTGAAATCTGTTGGTCTTGACTAGAGTAGAATATTTTAGTCAGCTCATATGTCAGATAAGTTGGCAAGACACTAATTTGCTTCATGGTACTCATGTTTTTTTTTTAAATTTTCTGGGAAATCAAGTATCATAATGGCCTTTGCCTGCTTATCAATTGCTTTTGAAATAGATCTCATGTGTCCCACTGTGTCCAGTAGAGACTATAAGCACAGAAACCAGCCCTATGCTTAGATGCCAAAGTCTTGCTACAGCTGATTTGCTGAAAAATCACATTATGAGTCATTCCTTTAACCCCATGGGTTCTTAATATGGGGTCAATAAACTTTTTTTAATATCCTAATAACTGTTTTATAATAAAATGTTTCCCTTGCAATTTGAGGTATTTTGTTTTATGCATTTCAAAACATGATTCTTTAAAGGGATGTGTAAGCTTCATCAGACTGCCAAGGGGGTCCATGATACACACACAAAAAGTTAAGAACTCTTGCTCCAACTTAACAGTCTCTTTATTCTGATGCAGTTTTTCCTCTGATGATTTTAGACCTTCCCCAGGAGATGGAGAAATTAAGACATTTGCAGGAAGGACTGCAGTCTACTGATAGCCATGTCCAGCTTTGGATTATATCAAATATGGCTAAGGTAACTTTGGGGGAAGAGAGAGCTAGAGAACAAAGTAAATTCTTTCTTAGCTCACAAAATATTTTTTAACAAAATATTTATTTAAAATACTTAAATTGTGCTTCTGATTGAACTAAACAGCTTTATTAGTCATCATTTCACAAATCTAGATGATCTACTGGATTAAGAGGGGACACTAGGCTGCCCACCAACACATGGAAGCAAAATTCCATCATTTATATATATAATATATGTACATATAATATGCTTATGATATGCAAGACAAAATGTTAAGAGTTATGGATATAAAGACAAAAACAAAATAATCTCTCAAACCCTCAAAAAACCTACATTTTACATGGGGCTGGATTGGAGGATAGTATAGAGGATATAGCTCACACAAAACTAAATAAGGACAAAGTAATAGAGATAAAAATAATTTTAAGAAGGAAAGAATTCTAATAACTAGAGAAACAAAGAAAGGTTTCATATATAATATAGATTCTTATCTGTACTTCGAATAAAACTGCAGATTCAGTGAGGCTCAGGAACCCTTATAATGGGGACCATTTGTACAAAGGCATAAAGGGAGAGGATAAGATGTCATATGTAGGGAACAACTAGAAAGTTACAAAGAAGGCCAATATAATGATTAGATGAGACCCAAGGCTTAACTGCCAAACAAAACTGATAAAATATATTCAGAGCAGGGGGCAAATATCATGGTAAATATAAAAAATAGTAAAGTATGTAATACTTCCTAATTGTTGGATATGATGGATTGCTTTGGTTTTTTTTAATTCAATTTTCAGTTCCAAAACTCTCCTCTCTTCCTTCACATTCTCCACCCATTGAGAAGGCAAGAAAAACAAAACCCACTATAAATATATAGAGTCCTGCAAAAACAACATTCCACATTAGCCATGTTCCCAAAAAGAGGATGCAGGAGGGAAAA